>PVKB01003464.1:0-155572 GCA_004027205.1 Ctenodactylus gundi | reverse complement strand
TCTAGTCTCAAAATGTTCAAACTGGTTACTTATTTTTTCCTGTGTGTTTTTCACATCCTGAATGTCAGCTTTCAGTATTTCTATATCTCTGTTGTCTTCTTCTCTAATTTCTTATATTGCCTTCATTATCTTCTCATTTACGTCTTCTTTTTTTTCCCTCTAATTTCTTGTCAATGTTTGCTGATAGCATAACTATGTCCTGGCATAGCTCTTGCATTTCCTGTTTTATTTCCTGTTTCAATTCTAAGGAAATCTGGGCCCAGAAATTATCATCTTTTTTGCCTTTTTCATATTTGGGTTCTCCTATTTCAAAATCCTGAATATCATTTTCTGGGGTGTCAGGTCTTTATGTAGGAGATTTATTACCATGTTTCCTCATGGTTCTGCTACAGTGAATTGAGGCTTCAGTATTGTTGATGGGCTCTGTTTTTTTTCCTGAGATTTGTAAATTAAACCCTTTCTGTTTTAAGTGTTATCTGGCTGTCTGTGGGCACAGAAGGGATGGTGCGTGTGAAGGCCCAGTCCCACTGAGCTCCCAGGTGCAGGCAGGGTTCTGATGGCAGGTGCCTGGCTGTCTTCAGTGAGCAGGAGGCACTGGGCACTGAAAGGCCCAGTCCTGTGAGCTCCCAGGTTCTGGTGGGGGCCTATCAGCAGCTCTCAAACTTTTCATCCATTAAATGTGAGGAACCAGCTTTGAGATATTCCTCTAAGTCACCCCCATTTTAGTTCTATAAATTCTAAAAGGTTCTATAAATTCTCTTGGCAGAAGTTAATTGCTAAGTTTGTTGATTACCAAACACAGAGTCTTTTCTTTTTATGTAAAAGAGAAAGCAAGCCAAGAGTTCTAGAGGCAAGATATATGTGTCAAGTTGAAAATTGACTCTCTGTCCCCATGGGAAGTTGATACTGTGACAACCATCGGACGGTAAGCAGTGAAGATTAGTCCTCTTGAGCACACAGAGTATTGCTGTCTGGGACTGTGGTTGAGGAAGAGGATGTAGAAAATGCATGTCCCTGCCCAATGGGAATACTGGTTTGGATCATGTAGGGAAATTTTTTGTTGTTTTGTTTTTTCTTTTGTGCTACTAAGGATTGAACCTAGGGCCTTTGCAACTGAGCTATATCACAACCCTTTTTGGGGAGTGGGAGGACAGAATCTAAGTTACTAAATTGCCCAGGCTGAGCTCAAACTTGCAAACCTCCTACTTAGCTTTCCAGAGTACTGGAATTGCAGACATGCACCACACAACACTCAGCTTGCATATGAAAGTTTTAACTTTACTTTTTTCCTCTAAAGTTTTGTTATAAACTGAACTAATAATTGATAGCAAAAGTATTCCAGTTTGGCTGCTAAAGCATAGCAGTATAAGTCTAAAAGAAGGGTAGGACAGCTAAGCCTTACATAGAACTTCAAGGGATAGGGGTATGGGCTTCTGGGGAAATGGCAGTAGCACAGTCTGTGCAAGGTGGAGGGGAGAATGTGCACAGGAAGTAAGATGAAGACTTGTGATGCAAGTGGCCCCGGGCCACCGGTGGTCATCTGTGTAGGCCAGGTGTCAGACCTCCAATCTGTCTTCCTTTCTGCGGAAGGTCCTTTCCAGATAGAACAGTATGTCAAATAGAAATGCTGCTGTCTTCACCTATTGTTTATCTGCTAAAGCAGAGGGCTATAAATTCCTTTGCCAAAGGCTAGTTTTTCAGAGTTGTTGGTGTGACTGTAAGGTCTATAATTTCCCCCCTTGACCAGTGTGAAGTATGCCAGTGATATTTATTGGGGTAAAATATTTTACTCTCCCCTAACTGACACTCAAAGGCCAGTGAGCCATCAAGTCATAGCGACTAAACTGGACAGAAAAATGCTACCAAGTGCCACAATCACTGCCTTTGTGTCAAGAGTAGCCATGTCTTGGGTAGCAGGAGAAAATCAGGGGCCAAACAAAGCTGTCATTTGCAGTCCCATTGGTCCAGAAAGCTTCTGGGATAATGGGCAGTGGGTGGGTAGATTTCAGAAGCTCTTAGTTTGACAAAAGTGAGCTAGCAGAGCATACAGAGCAAATTCAGTCAGGCTCTGACCAGGGAGGCCTTTAGGCTGAGTGATGGTGCACATTTTTGGCCCACCTTTTAAAACGAAGTGTACTCTCCCACCTTTGTTGCAGTTTGTAGCTGAGTGATGGCACTGTCATAAACAGTCTGCACACATTTTGTTGATTGGCCCACATCTCAAACCAAGTGCATATGGACAAGCATCCCATGGCAAAATCAGGGCACTTGGAGCTCGGAACAGGGGGAGATGCTGCTCCTAAATATCCCTTCCCTGGTCAAGCCCCTCAATGATTAGGGCAGTCTCTTCTCTGGCCTCCCTACTTCCTTGGTTACCCTCATTCCCTGTCTGTACTTCACACAATAGTCAGAAGGAGCTTGTAAAAGTGTGTATCTGACCCTCTGTCAAGAAGCCCACAATGTCATCTGCTGCGCTTAGAATAAACTCTAACCCCATTTCCTTCAACTCCTGCCACAGGATCTTCAGCATCCTCAGCCTCGGCTCCTTTGTGTGAGCTGGGTCTTTCCTACTACCGCCACTGCTCCCTTCCCTCTCCCCAGACCTGGCTTTACTTTCATCTCCCCTGAGGGTCTTTCCTGGCTCCCTAACACTAGGGCCCTGGGAGCTATTTCAGGGCCTTATGACATCTTGTAAATGTGTGTATATGAATATTTGATAAATGTCTGTTACTACTGTGTTGTTCAGAGAAAGGAGAGGGATAGGACCCGTATGAGTTCAGCACCCATCACAGAGCCTGACCCAACATAGGGGGTGCTCTGTGGACACTCATTGCCCATGGTGTGCTGAGTTGTCTCCTGGGGTCGCAATGCACATTTTTTGGCCTACCTTCTGAAACGAAGTGCACCTTCCCACCTTTGTTGTACTGAAGCCAGAGAAACAGCTATTGGTAGACCCCATTCTGCCCTACACGGCCCGCTGAGGCCGCAGTCTGGCTGCTTGTCCTTGCAGGCTTGGAGTAGTCAGTCTCAGACATCCCACCAGCTCAGTCTTCCTCCCAAGCCTGGACCTAAGAAGAGTCAGAGTTTACGAGGAAAGTTATGACTACAGAAGACAGCTGTATTATTTTGCTATCCTAAAATGGGCCTTTACCAATCACAGAGGGCTCTTGGACGAACCCTCTGGGGACAAAATCTCTTTGTTTCTTAGATCCAGGCTCTGGTCTTGGCATAAAAGTACATCTATTTCCAGTCCACTCTCGCAGTCTAATGTGGCAGTGTGAGCAAGAGGTACTGTGTGCCTCACTGACAAAGGCCAGCTCTTCTCTGAGCAGTGGCTACTCTGACAGTCAGGCTTTGCATGAGGTCTTCTGGGCCTCCAATACCAGAAAAGGAAAACATGTGGAAGATTGCAGGAAAGTCTGGGGCCAGGCTGCATCCCTCTGGCCAGTCTTGGTTGATTCCATGATCTCACCTAACTGCAGGGTGTTGTGGGAAATGCCTGCTTTGCCCACAGGGAAAAAAAGAAAAAGAGGGAAACTGCTTTCATCTATAGGAAGCCTATCCCAGGCAGAGTGCTCAAGTGTGAATTTTAGCTATGTGGCTGCCACTTTGTCAAAGCACTCCCTCCAGTATGGTCAGAGACCCATTTTCTTGGCTCCTCTGTTGTTCCCTTCTCACTTGAGCCGGGCAGAGTTTTAACAGCTAGGCACAAAGAGAATACACTCCTTTGTGACATAACGAAATGAAACTGAACCTTCGCCTCGCCAGCAGCAATTACGGCAGAACTTTCTCAGCTCTGTAAAAATGGGCTGCCCTTGTACTTGTTCCACATGTTATTCACCACTCAGAGTTCTAGAGACCTTTCCTTGATGATATCAGTGTTTCTCAGGCATGGCACATGTATGTTGGCAGAGTATGAGATGAGATGATATCTGGGTGGACCTTGTACTTCACCCTTGTAATTGTATATCTCTGTGTGTTTGAAAAGAAATCACTGGCCAGGGCAAACCCACGATTTCAAGGCTATCCTGATATGGAAAGATTAGAGTAATACGTAAGTGACTAGACTGGGGATGTTGCATAGGATGAGAAGGTTTAGATGCCATGCCACTTTGCTTGAACTATGGTTTTAGTGTTTTATAGCTGAGCAGTTTTTCTGTTTCCTCCTCTATAGCATATACCCATACTGCATGCAAAGTGTAGAATAGTTGATGTGTGAAATAATTAACAGTTGTACCTGTTGCATATTATATATGCTCAGTATATGTTAGGATATACAGTATCATGCCATTTAACTGTGCCGATAATCCTGTGATAGATGTTATTACTGCCACTTCATGGACAAGCAAAGAAAGAATAGGTCACTTGCCTAGCTAGTAGCAGAGCCATGTTTGATCCCAGTTGTGTCTGGCTCTGACACTAACTTAGAAGGCCCCTCTCAATAGGCCCCATCCTTTGCTGAGCCTAAGCTTCTCATGTCAGGTAGCCATGAGTAAAGCAGCTGACTAACTGTGTGAGTCAAGTCTTGCAAAACTTGGGCCTGATTTCTTTGCTCCAACCATAGCAAAAGCCATTGCTTTAAAAAAAAAAAAAAAAAAAAAAGGACTGGATGTGATGATCTATGTAGCTGCATGATCTGTACCTCCAAGATCCTCTACATGGCTCTGAAGCACTCAGTACTCAATGTGCCCAGCCACAAACTTGCCTCAGTGGAACCCATTGTTTATTTGTTCATCTGTTGATAGACATCCGAGTTTTTTCCATTCTGGAGCTTTAATGAGCAATGCTACTAGAACATCCATATGTAAGTTTTTGTGCAAGTGTGTGTTTTGTCATGATATCTCTCTAAGAATGAAGTTGTTGGGTTGTAAGCTAAGAGTACGTCAATTGTATAAGTGCTTTCCGGAGTGGTGGTACTGTTTAAAACTTCACCAGCAATGTGTACGTTTTCTCCTGTCTTACATTCCCATCATTTGGATTGTTCTTTTTTCATTTTAGTTTTCTAGTGTGTACATAGTAGCATTTCACTGTAGCCTTAACTTGTGTGTTTCTTGTGACTCATAATATTAGCACCTTTTAATATGCTTTTTGACCATTTGTGTATTTTCTTTTGTAAAGTATTTGATTAAATCTTTTATTCTTATCTCCTATTAGTTTATCTTCTCACTAATGAATTATAATTGCATAGTTACATATAACTTATTATATATACTTATTATAATATGTATGTATTCTGGAATAAGTTCTTTATCAGATATATGGTGATTTTTTTTTTCATTTTGGTACCAGGGATTGAACCCAGGGCCTTGAGCATGACAGGCAAGCGCTCTGCCACTGAGCTACATCCTCAGCCCTTTACCAGATATATGTACTGTGAATATTTTCTTCTAGGCTGTGGCTTGCCTTTAGAATTAACATTTTAAAATAGGTTAAGCAATAAATGTTGATTTGTCAACTCCTAGCTTGCACCTCTCTTTTGAATTTTTCTTTTTCTTGTTTTTTCTTTTTTCTTTTTCTTTTTCTTTTTTTCTTTTTTCTTTTCTTTTTTTTTTTTTTTTTTTTTTTTTTTTTTTTTTTTTTTTTTTTTTTTTTTTTTTTTTTTTTTTTTTTTTTTTTTTTTTTTTTTTTTTTTTTTTTTTTTTTTGAGACAGGATCTCCCTAAGTCCCTAAGTTGCCTAGGCTGAACTCTAACTTGTAATCCTCCTGCTTCTGCCTCCCAGTGTTGGGACTAGAAGGAAACACTACAATTCCTAGAAGTGAGCCTCTACCTGACTATTTCTATTTTGTTGTGAGAAATCCGTAAGGAGGGGTAAAGAGAGAATCTGGCTTTCAAGATTGAACTGGTAGACTCTGGGGTCAGATAGTCCACAGTGTAAGTCTCAGCCCCATAGATCACAAGTGAGTAGATGTTTTCTTTCTGCGCTCTGAGCCTTGTTTTTCTGGGACGGAAGGTGAGGATAAATCACCTGTCTCTTTGAGCTGTCATGAAGATCAGATAAAATAAGGACTATAAAGCTCACTTGGGTATAGCATCTGGCAGGGTGTGCAGGAGCTGATTTGGGCCTGTTAGCAGCCTTGTTGGCTGAGGCAGTCAGCTCCCCAGCCTGCACAAAGCCGCACTGCACAAAGCCAACCTCTGTCTTCTTTTTCTCTTCTTCCCAGTTACACAAACCGAAACCTTGAACCCTTCTTTCTCCCTTCTGTCCCACTTCCAAAAGGCATTAGAATCAGCCCTGCCCTCTCTCAGCCCAGGCTACCACCGGGTCAGACAACCTTACCTCTTTCCAGCACTCTGCAATATCTGCTTATCATCTAAGTAATCTCCATCTTTAACTCCATGAGCTGCTGCTACAATTGCCAGACTTCCTTTCTGAGTCAGAAACCCTGGGCTCCAAGAGTGCATGTTTGGATGAGACTACTTTGTAAGTGAAAAAGGCACGGCTGTCACTAGGCTGTCTTCTTAGCCAACAAGAAGTTAATTCCTCCTTCCCTATCTCCCAGAGCCTCCACCAGGGACTTCGGCTGTCCTTAATGGAGTTAGTCCACTCCTTGGCCTTTAGCAGGACCCATTCCTTCGATACGTGATCAGAAAATTCAATTATAAAACCAATTACTGATTTCCTGAGTTTTACAAGAGAAACATAAAAGTTTGATTAAGTTTGAATTCCTCTTTGGCTGATTTCCAGCCAAGGCCAAATGGCCTTGTGGGAGATTTTTTTGCTGTTGATTCTGTTTTTTTGTTCTGTGGCAGCACTTTTAGGGTAGGACGGGCATACTAGTTTTGTGTTGTTAAATCTTTGTACCCCTCCCCTTGTTTGCTGAATGGCTGTTCCCTGTTGTGATGCATGAGATGTAAATCCCCCAAAGACTTGTTGCCTGGGTGACAAGCTCCGGAATTGAGCTCAGCCAAACAAAGTTCTTCAGCTTTGAAAGGAGAAGCTTTTGTTTCCCATGCAAAATTGAGTTCTATCAGCCCCCAGGAAAGGGATGCATTCAAGGACGCTGTGTGAACAAGTTTACCAAGTGGTTTGTCAGAGTATCTGCAGGATTGCAGTCAGGTTCTGACTACTTCCAGCCCCTACCCTGAGGCACACACAGTTGCTGAGGCTCCTGAGGGTGCCTCTGCTCAGGTTGTTATCTCCCCACAGAACCTACCCTTTGGGCTGGCCTTCACTCAGTGGCAGCCTGGTGGGACCCAACCACAGGCTCAAAGCAGGTAGGGATGGCAAAACCACCTTCTGCCTCCTGACAGAGCATCTTGCTACTTCAGATGCCTCTGGGAGACTGAACATCATGTGAAGTTTACAATCTGGGACTCTAAACTCAAATCTGAATGGGTTCTGAGAACCCCAGTTCCTGCCCCTAGAATAAAATAAGGATCCCAGACCTCTTCCTCTAAGGTCCACATTGTCTAACAGTGGTGATGGGGCCTTACTCAAAAGTGTTTCTCCCATGCCCAAAAATCCTGATTAGAGATAGTCCATCCTTGAATTCTAAAAGCTAAAATCTCTGTAAGATCCTAGCTGAAGTACTGGTACCCCTGGAAGGAGAAGCATCTGCCAGTGGGGATTAACCATCAGTACACTGAGAAAACAGTTCTTGGAAGTAGTATTCAGGTTGCTTATGTTCTGAGTAGATTCAAATAGATTCTGCCTGCCTCCCATCTCATTAAATCAAGGCCCACATATGACCTCTTCCAGAAAACATTTGCATCTCTATCTAGTGCCCCCTCCCCAGTCCAGACAAAGAAGCCATGGCTCCAAAAGGTCAAGTACTTTGAATCACATAGCTGGTGAATGCGGATTCTGAGCCTGGCCCTGAGACTTGGTGATCAGAAGTCAGGCCCATTTCGTAGCCTGTGTCTGCATCAGAGCATTGGGCATGGGGCACCTGCTTAGTTTGATTGGCTTGTTTGTATGTTTGTTTTTACAAGGTGAGGATTTTTTATAAGATTTGAAATTGGTTTTTTTTTCTTTTCTTTTTTTAAATGAAACTGTACAGCTTCCTAGTGGAGCTGTAATTAGAAAATGTTGTGCTAGTCAACAAGACAGAATTGAAAAGTAACTAGGCAGCACTGCATGAAACAGTTTTTCCCCTGCTTATAAATTCCAGTTTTGCCATACAAGAAGAGAGGGAGCTATAAAGAAGGGCTAGGCTGGGCAGGAAAGCTGCATTCTCTCTTTTATGTAGAATTAGACAACAATTATGTAGAATTGTCTTTGCTTTTCGCTATATATAGACATGAGATAGGTTGGCAAAGGTGGGGAAAAAACAGGTAAAGGAAGAGCCCAGGTGGGTGTCTTGCCTTTGGCAGGGGGGATTAGAGAGCCAGGTGGGGAAGCACCTATAGAGACACCCTATCACCCCTCCTCAGCTTACACTCATTTATCAGTGACAAGTGTAATGGGAAGGATGGTAAAACTGCTCCTATATACACAGCATATGCTTTCCAGGCTGTGTGCCCAACATCCTGTTTCTGGTGTTAGCCCACCTGGCAGGCTTCATTTTAATAGTGGTATGTTTATTTTAACAAGAATCCAGAAAATAAATGTATAGTCTATCTTGCTTACGACTGCTTAATGAAACTGATGTTTAACTTTTTAGAAAATGAGTTAAGTGAAAAAATCAGGGGTACCAAACAAATTGGGCAGAAATTATAAAATCAGGACAGAAAGAAGTACAGTTTGGGAAAGCTTGCTTTGTTTGTATGAGCTAAAAATATACTTATTCTTTTACAGAGAATGAAACTAAAGCTCAGAAAGATTGATGATTTGCCCACAGTCATACAGCTAATAGTTGGTAAAGCCAGTATCTGACTTTAAGGTCAGGGCCCATGGCACAGGTGAATATTGTCAGCTTTATTCCTGACATCAGAGAATAAAGGGCTGTCACTGCAGAAAGAAAGCTTCTTTGGCTTTTTACTGAAGTGCTTATGGATGAGAATTAGCTTGGGGGAGGTGGAACTTGGGGCCTACTTCCTCTGACCAGTTGTGTGGAATTCTCTCAAATAAAAAAGCCTCTCAGAACGTTCTGGGGTGACATTGCATGTGACTGCCAGAGCAGTGATTGCCAAGGGTTTGCTGTGTTGCCTGCCCCTACGCATTTCCACTCAGTTTTGGAGGGCCTCCACTTCTTCCTCATCTCACTAGTCCTCCTTTTCTTTCTTTCTTGTCTCTGAATCACTTTTTCCACTTAGCTGTTTACTCAGTATATCATACTAATTCTGAATGATTTCTGAAGAAAGCCTGTGCCAAAAGCCAAAGCTCCCATGATAGAAATGCACCTACATTTATGTAGGTCCAAGATTTCAGAATATTATTAAATTTGCATGGGAAGCTAACAGATGAGCCACTTCCATGCACACAGAACAGAAGATGGGGAAACAGCATTTTCAGCAAGATGGAAAATGTTGCACAAGCAAGCCTATGGGTTTATTAAACTATGTTGAGAGAAATCAACAGTTACCTGGAAGCACATAGGGCCATATTGACTTGAACTCAAGCAGATTTTGTAGCTTAGAAACCATTCAAATGCTTGTGTTTAACAACTGCCAGGGTGGTCTCAACCTGGGATTCCAGGGCTGCAAGTCCAGGAAAAAAAAAAAAAAGGCACACTAATGTGTATATTCTTGTGCATGTGCACGCACTCAGGGATTGTTACAAGTGTGGTTTTCTATATGTGACTGTGCCTTCTCTAAAGAGAGAGGCTCTTTGAAGGAGAAGTAAAAATTATTCATGACCAAGAATCCCTAAAGAAATTTGCAGCCACTAGCCCAGCATTGCAGAAAATACTTGAAGGAATCTTTGGGAGAAACAGAGAAACAAGCAGCACCAAAAAACATGGTGGAAAGGAAGCATCTAAAGAGAAAGTATAACAAAAACAAAATAGACTGGCACTTGAATCGTTTGACTGGTATCCTTCTAAAACACTACCAACTGTCTTATAAAATCTGTGAATATTCCTCTATAATTATTATTTTTAATAATATGTAACTTTGAAAACAATTTTATTCAACATAGGGAATTGGTATAAAATCTTTAAAAATATGTATGCATGAAGTTAAAATGGATAGATAGATAAAATGATAAACCAAATCTGAAAAATGTTAGTAATTAGTGAAATGTGAATAAATAATTTATGAAAGTTAAAATTATGAAATACCTAAGCATGCCACTCTATCTGTTGCATTAAGTGTAGTATACTTACATGATATAGATTTTAGTTCATTTAAAGTAGCAATTCGATATAGACTTAAGCTTGTTTAGTGTAGCGATTCACTCATTGTGGTCTTGGAAGTAAGTTTATCCTAAGAAAACTGACTGATTCAGTGACAACCTGAATGTCTTTTGAATGTACAAATATTTAACTTCTGTACTCAGCTAAGGAACTTGAAATTTAACCTCTCTTTATTTACCACATTTTCTAGCCTTATGAATTTCAGTGTTATAGTTCTGTTATGTTGACTGGTGAGTCAAGCCACATTAAAGAAGTTCAACAAAGATGTAGTAAAATACAGAAAAGAAGAACTTTTGGCAAATCACGCCAATAAAGGACTATGCTGGACCCAGAGAAGAGGCATCCATTGCCACTGTAGCCCATTCTAGGAGTGGGAACTGAACTAATAAGTGGTAATTTGAGTAGTAAAGTGAGTCAGACGCAGAAAAATTAAATATGTTAAGTATCCCTGTGACATGGTTTCTCTGATTTGGGAAACCCAGAACACAGGCATTCTATAGAACCAAATGAGTGTGATAGTGAGATTTACTAGGGGATGGGGGAGGGTATTGAAGGGCCAAAAACAGGGAAGGAAAGGGATCATAGTATTGATGTGATAGGCATGTGCGCAAAATATTCAAGTTCATTGTAAACATTATTATTTCGCGCGCGCATGTGTGTGTGTGTGTGTGTGTGTGTGTGTGTGTGTGTGTGTGTTTGTCTGTGTGTGTATATACTAATAAAAATGGTGGGGGAGAAAAAGAGGCTCTTAGCTTCTGTCATATCCTGAAGGTGCCCCCTATAATCCTAGGTTATATTGAAGACTTACTGTGCCCAGGCATGTAAACTGCCAGGTGAGGTCTCTGCAAAGAGTAATTCTCATGGAACTTAGAGTCTAGAGAAGAGAAACGAAAGAACAAGAGAAGTACCAGGTAGTGTTCATGCTGTGCACAGGATTTAAGTGAATGGGTAGCTTCTCTAAGTGAAGGTAATACTCTCCCAGGCTCCTGGCCTCAACTTGGCTATCCCTGTGACATAGTAAGAAATAACACCTACTGGCTGTTCACTGTGCTTCAGATGCTGTCCTACATGGTTTATATTTATTCCTTTAATCCTCATAAAGCCTTGAAAAATTGGGACTATGTAACAGTTGGGATGTTAAAGTTTTTGGAGAGCACAGTCAGTTGCAGAATCATAGCTAAAATCTAAGGTTATCCACCTCTAACTGCCTCACTGAGTAAAACACTTGCCTCTCTAGACTCAGAGTTTCTTATTTGTAAAAAGCCCTGCTTCCTGTTTTACCCTTGAAAAACAAATACTACTTTACTTTTAGCAGAGCATGGTGACATACATCTGGGCTACGTGCTACTCAGGAGGGTAAGGCAGGGACATCAGGAGTTCGGAAGCAGCATGGGAACAGAGCAAGACCAGACCAAGGAAGGGAAAAAAAAAAAAAGGAAAATCTTTTGAAAATGCAATCTGTGATACATGTAAATCTGAAAATCAGCCCCCTGCTCTAGTGTAGCCTGGGAACCTTGACAGTTCTGTGGTGGTACCTAAATTTTTATAGATCCCTTCAGGGTTGCTGGCTGAACCGCTAGTGTAAGAAATTTTACTTAAACCTCATTTTACAAATTAGAGAGTTTGACTCATTTTCTACTAATTTATCAAAGTTCTGGCAAACTTGAGTTTTATTTCAAAAAGGCATCATTGCTCTCTTGGCATGGTAGTTTTCAACTGCCCACTCATGGCTGAGCAGCCAGGATTCATCTCTCCTGCCCCGTTGTAAGGACCTGGCCCTCAGACTTCCGAATGCTCTGATGTTCACATTCAGGTATGAATGCAGGCCAGCTGTGGGGCTGACAGTGTACACTGATGAACAGTGAAAGTGGCAGAGAGCCACAGTGCTGAAGAAAACAGAGTCGGGGTACAAATCAGCAGGGCAATTGGTTAAGAGGTTTTGGCTGTTCTTATTTCAAATACACCTCTGCACAAATATTGATAAACCATGTCATACACTGTAGTGTGCACATCTCGGTGTCTTGATCCTGCTTCCTCCAGAAGAGATGTTGGGGAGCCACAAAGCACAAGTCGAGAAAGAAAGATTTAGATCCAGACCTCTAGCTTCCAGCTCTGTGCCCAGGGACCTCCGCTCCCTTGTCTTACTACTGTCAGTGCCCCAGGGTGAAGAGGTAGGAGATGGTAGAACTTCCTCTGTTGACTATCTAAGCACTTATCACACAAGCTTGAAAGATTTTTTTTAATATTAGAATACATATACACAGGCATGCGCACGTGTGTGTGCATATGTGTCTGTGTGTGAAGGGAGGTTGTCTTTTTAAAATTTGGTTGGGCTGTCTTATTTTGTCTTGCTGAATTAGAGGTCTAGGTATATAAGATTAGTAAGCTGTAGTAGCCATAAATATTGAAATCTTGCTGTGTGTTACTGAACACTTGACTGTACTAATTCATTTAAAATAACTCAGAGCCATCCTAAGAGGGACATACTCATACTATCTGTACTTTACAGATGGAGATTCTGAGTCTCTGAGAAACTAAAAATCTGGTTTCCAAGCCCAGTTGCTATTCACACCATTGCTGGCTCGCTCTTTCTTCCTTCCCTCCCTCCTTCCCTCCTTCCTTTCTTTCTCTTTCTCTTCCCTTCCTTTTTTCTCTTTCCTCTCTCTCTCTCTCTCTCTCTCTCTCTCTCTCTCTCTCTCTCTCTCTCTCTCTCTCTCTCTCTTTGTCTACCTTCTTGTGCTAGGAATCAAATAGTCTTTGTGGATGCTAAGCCAGCACTTGACCATTTAGCTACACCCCAGCCTAATGTTGCTATCTTGATATGGAGCTATGAGCAGGAAGTCCTTGTGCTCAGAATGCTCCAGCTGTGAGTCCTCCCAGCAGACTGTCATCTGGCAGCAGCACTGTGCCCAGTCTCACACTGATCCTCTCCTTCTAGCTCTACTGACACCCCTCCTTCCCTTCAGTGTTCAGTTCTCAAGGACCACAGTGCCAGCACAGATGGACTGGGGTTCTTGAGCCCTGCACTTGGTAGTTCAAACTGTTGGTCTCCCCCGAGAAGAGCTTCTACCACCACCCATTCCTTCTCTCCCAGACTCTGCTTCCTAATAAACCTGAGTTCACTCCCATTTCCTTGATTGGGTCCACTAAATAAACCTCTAGTGGCCCTGGGACTTTAGACACTTCCTCATGTTTAAGAGCCCATCTAGTAGCTTTAGCATTCTCCAAGCCACCATTATCTCTCATCTGACAACCTTGATGTCACAGGGGTCGTGCTGCCAGTCAGCATGAACTATTAGCTAGCTTATCATTGCTCTTCCCACTTTTAAAGCCTCTCATGACTTCCCATCACACTTGAAATAAAAGCCACACTCTTTTCCATGGCTGAGAGAATCCTATGAGTTTAGAATCATGTTCTGGCTGCTGTTCAAGAGACACGCTGGGCCGTGGACATTCAGGCCAGTCAGCCCCTCAGCTGGCCGGTCTATTACGCATAGTACTGATACCTTTACTCTCTATACTGACTCCTTACTCTGTGGTCCTCAGCTTTATGGCTTGCTCTGTCATTTCCCTTTTCTTATATGTTCAAACTTATTTTTTAAAAAACCTTTCAAATAATTAGTTGAATGCTTCATGGAAAACCACTTTTTCTTATCCATAAATAATTACACCCAAAATTTTCTGGGAAAATGCTGTCACAAGCACCAAGTAAACACACAATGCATGCCATCTTTCTCCTTAGCATGGACACCCCCTCTGGACTTCTGAGGGCTGTCACAGCAGTATTGTTGAGGAAGGCCATAGGTGCCCTATACAGCCTTCACCTATTAATTCTGCCTGCCTCAGGACAGTTCCCATGACTTCACCACTGCTTTTTATGTACCTAGCTCTGTGCCCCATCTCATGGCTCAGGTTGGGTATATCAGAGGAGAGTGTAGCTCCAGTCCCCAATCCGGTTTTCAAGATTGATGCATCAAAACTCCTCCACCAGGGGCTGGAGGAATAGCTCAATGGTTAAAGCACTTGCCTAGCAAGCACCAAGTACCCGAGTTCAATTCCCCAGCACCACATAAGCTGGGCCTGGTGGCACATGCCTGTAATCCCAGCACTAAGAAGGAGGCGGCAGGAGGATTACTGTGAGTTCAAGTTCAGTCTGGACTATGTAATGAGCTCAGAACAAGCCTGGACTACAGAGTGAGACCCTGACATACACTTTGAAAACCAGGTGGAGATTGTGGATCGACATACCTAAAATGCTTCAGGAGGCCAGAAAAGATCAGACCTAAAGCTATCTTCTCCCTCATTGTTGAAGGGGATAATTGGCAAAAGAAGTAGTGAGTGGTCAGTCGAATAGAGAAGGCATGTAGGCTCATAAGGGAACAGGAGAGCTAGCCAGGCCAGCCTGACTTTCCTCCCAACTCATAGCACAGCCTCTCATCCAGGAGAAGCTCAGGAAGTATTATGTTGAATTAAATGGAGTGGACCTCACAGCCAGCATTCCTCAATCCCTTGAATTCGCATACTGCTAATGCTGATCTACAAATTGAACACAGGAAACATTCTCAGCTCTTCTTTTTATTTTGAGAGTCAGACTTAGCTGCCCAGGCTAGCCTTCCAACTCACAGTTCTCCTGCCTTTGCTAGGATCATGGGGGTGAAGCACCACACCCAGTTCTGACATTGTGTTTTTTTTTTCTTTCTGAGATGAATCAATTCAATGCTATTTTTTTGAATTATCAAGTACAGTAGAAGCTATACCCCAGTAACGGCAGAAAGCAGAAGAGGCAGGAAGGGATGTGATATGAGAAGCTATAAATGAGAGAAGATTTAACTAGAGACACACTGAGCTGAGTCTGAAGAGCCAGGGACCCAGAGGGCAAATGAGAATCACTCAGGCACTCCTGTACGGAATAGAACAGGTGTATTTGCCTGTAGAAAAGGTGGTTTGAGAAAGCAAGAAGGGGTCTGAGGACTGAGCCCTTGGGAATACTGGCAGCTATATGTGGATTGAGTCCAAGTGGGCTCACCACAGACTAAGGTGGAGCAGCAGAGAATGTGCTGCTGGGAGGAGGAAGCAGTACCCACAGGGCGAGAGAGCAGAGGAAGAAGAGGGGACACTCAAGGATGAGAGGAAGGGGAGGCTAGAGCTCCCTGTCCCCACTTTGTCAATAGGTCAGATTTAATGTGGGATCGAGGACATGGGGGGAATTTCTACTTGGCATGTTCCCCTGAAGTTCATTTGGTGGCTCAGAGTAGAGTTTGGAAGCTTGGTAGAAGGCAATTCTGGGTGTGGTTTCTGTGGCCACCAGGAGTCTGTTCTCCCTGATGCTGTGTCCCAAACATTGGGAATAGCCCATTGCACTGCAGCTTGAGGGTCCTCCCAGCCACAGCACTGCTGTGGATAGGCAGGCAGAAGTGGAGTGTCCTTCCCTCTTTCCTTCCAACCTTACTGCTCCTTCTCAGGTCCCTTCTAAGAAAATATTTGCAGATAGCGGACAAAAAATCAGTCACCATGACAACAGACATCCTTAGCAGGCCAGAGCTCCTGAGTTCCTGCATCTGAGTCCAAGCATTTTGGGTAACCTTACAACAAAGATGAGATCTCAAGTGGTCTGCTGGGGTTGGGGAAGTGGTGGGGACAGTGGGGATAGACTTGCTGTTGCTGACCCTGCATGTTGCCAAGGAAGGTGTACAGCTGCCCCTTCCCTTCCTGTGAGAATGTCACATACGCTCTAGGGGCATAACCATACATTCCATATTTAAATCAAGACCAGAGAATCAAAAAGGGAGAAAAGGACAGAGAAGGGAACAGGTGCTTTGGAGGCATAGCATGTTCTCAGTCCTGTGCTGCCCACCAGAGCACATTCTCAGCAAGTCAGAGTTGTCATCAGGCTTGTTGAAATAAACTGAAGCCCTGCTGCTGGGATGTGGGTCAGCTCAGGAAGATGAGGGACATGACGTAGGTTGTTCCTGGGCCACCACCCAGGGGCTAACTTGACTTCTTATTACTGCATCAGCTCATTGAACACTAGACACACCAGCCAGGTGCCTGGTTTGTGCTAGATGCCAGGGCAGCACTTCTTCCCAGACTGATGGGTGACAATGTTGGCTTTTATCTCAATAGTTATTAATTCATTTTAATGGATAATAGAAGAAGATAAGTGCATATTTAGTACAAATATCCTCCTAAGACTGGGACTATAGCTCTGTGGTAGAATACCTGCCCAGCATGAGCAATGCCCTGGATTCAGTCCCCAATGCCACAAACACAATAGCAATAAAAAACAATTTCTCTTGTAGAGTGCTAAATTTCCTTTCACTTGAAATAAGTTTCATAGAATTTAATGAAAAATATTACGTAAATTATTATTCAGGTGGTATAAAACAGCAAAAATGTAATAGTCATCTACTTTCTAGTATATATCATATAGTGCTCTGTGGATGCATTGGTAGGCATGTGAGTGCCCGAGGCTTGGGAAACACTGTTTCTCTTAGGGGGAAGACAGATGGCCTGTCACAAGGTCTCTGAGATGACAGAAGACTTACCTTTGCCCTTCACCAGCTTACTGTCTTACTGAAGGAGCTCTCTGTTGTTCATTGAAATAATAGAAGAGGCGCAGTGCCTGGTAATCTGTGATCTAGGGCCCAGAACAGGCCAGATGTCACACAGGGAACAGAAACCAGGACAGAAAGGATACTAGTAGGATGTATAGTAAAAGTATTGCTAGCTACTATAACAGATATTCCCAAAATGTCTCATGGTTCAGACACCATATAAGGACACTTCTGGTTCATCTAATAGTCTGGGTCAGGTGCTGCTGCGGGTGGATGGGATTCTCCACACAGTGAGCCTTGAACCAGCTCCTTCTATCTTACACTGTAGGATTTTCGGCATCATCTGCATTGAGGGGACACACATCTTGGGAGCCTTGTCCTGGAAGTGTACACTACTCATTCACATTCTGTTGCCTCCAGCTTGGTTACATGCCATGCTAGTTCCTAACCAGAGAACTAGATGAGGCAGAAATCCACTCAGCTTCCCCCTTGCTAAGCCTCAAAACTTGGAGGAAGAACTTTGTTTTTCTAACTTTAACAAAGGTGCTATATACACAGACTTCTACACTGGCAGGTCAGGGGAGATGGAAGAGAGAAAGATGGAACAGATAGTTAAGAGGAAAATAAGAAATACCTTGGAGAGGAGTAGAACCTGAGACCAGATTGTATATGGTACCCTCCTTGGTGGCCCTGCAGTTTTAGAGAATGAGTGCTAACCTGAGCTAAGGCATCCTCACCTCTCAGAGTGGGAGGGGAGCTCATATCTGACCCTCTGGCTTGGTTAGCTCTAAGAAGCTTCTCCCCAGGAATGGGCAGAGATGATCTCAGGCACTGCTCACCACCCTTCCCTGCCAGACCTGAGCCCCATGCTCATCATCCCTCCATGCTAGTACAAGGATGATTAGAATGGCAGTAACAGAGCAGGGAGAGAAGCCAGCACCCGATTCCCAGGCCTCAGAAAAAGCTGTCAGGCTGGTAGCACTGATGCTGAAACGACTCCCACCCCTGATCTAGATTCCAACTCTGCAGGGTACATTGTCTGCCTCCTCCCTTCCTGTCAAAGCAACATGGCAGATGGGGCTCCAGAAACTCCTCCCTCCCTGAGTTCCTCCCTCTTGGCCAGCCTTTGAGACCCAGGGAAGTTGCCATTCATCCCTGGCTCCCCACTTGCCTTCTACCTCATGCCCTGCCCAAGGCAACCCACAGGGACCTTTCTGCCTTGGCCCAGCTGGTGCACAGCCATTGGCACCACCCTGCCTCACCTGTGTTTCAGTTGATGAGAGTATTTGTCAGCCTTGTTTTTTACATTTGTTGTTATCCCACCTGCTTTGTATAAACACTGCCAGCATGAACATGCTAACGCTGGGTCCCCAAGGTAAATACCAGCCAGGTCTTCTGAGAACTTTATTCCCTTTGGGGAAGGACTGAAGAAAGCAGGTGATGGAAGCAAGAATGTCGCCCAGGTGTCAGCCTTTTCCACAAGGATGGCAGACTCATAACTAGGTCTACCATCAGTGCTGGATGGCATGGGAAAAGGCCTGACTTTCTCTACCCAACCTTGTAGGGATGAGTTGATTAGATAAGTCACAGTGCTGTGCAGTGACTGTAGTGTGGGCTGTGGATCTAGGTGCTAGAGGGCAATCTCAGCCCACCTACTCCTCTGGACAAGTGCAACCTATCTGCACTTCTGTTTCTGTGGTTATAGAAGTGGAAAATGATGATGTTCATAAACATTAAACAATAAAGAATAAAGGTGCGCTGGAGGAATGGCTCAATGGTTAAGGCATGTGCCTAGCAAGCACTAAGTCAAGTGCTAAGTACCCGAGTTCAGTTCCCCAATACCACATAAGCCAGGCATGGTGGCACATGCCTATAATCTCAGCACTCAGGAAACTGAGACAAGAGGATTGCCATGAGTCCAGGGCCAGCCTGGGCTACAGAATGAGACCCTGTATCAAAAATAAATAAATAAATAAATAAAGGCCATAGTAAATGTTTACTACATTAGCTGCTGTTACCTCCTGGGGCTCCTCTGTGATCACCATGCTTCCAAGGACATATACATAAACATATATATATGTGTGTGTGTTGTTTTTCCAGATCTAAAGCTTATAGCATCATTGACTACTATAGTCTGGTAGGCTCGCTGACTGTCTGGGCTAGTCAGTTTAGCCCATCCTGTTCTCTGAACCAAGAGACATTTTCTTAACCCAACTCATAGCTTTCCCATCACCAACAACCTTTGATAAAAAGTCCTAATTGTCCTTGTTCTCCTTCTTGTTCTTCTTCGTCTTTGTCTTTGTCTTCATCTTTGTCATCTTCTCCTTTTCATTCTCCTTCTTCTCCTTCTCTTCCTCCTCCTCCTTCTTCTTCTTGTACTGGGAATTGAGCCCAGGGCCTTCACACTCAGCTACATCCCCAGCCTGATTTCTTTTTTAGACAGGGTCTTGATAAGTTGTTCAGGCTAAACTCAAACTTGTGATCCGGGAGGAACCTGAGCCTCCCAGAATGCTAGGATTACAGGCTTGCACACCAGGCCATATTAAAAAGGTCTAATTCTTAATTTTCTGATTGAGAGGCATTGGCTGTGACTTACATTCCCACCATTCAGCCCATGTAAAGGTCTCCTGTGACTTAGTCACACCTCAGCAGGTAAAGGCTTCACCAGCTAGCCCTTCCATGGCTGGCTAGAGGCCCCTGTGAGACCATCTGTTTATCCAGGATCCCTCCCCAAGGTGGGCATATGTTACCAGTCTGTGAGATGGAATGGCATCTCACAGCATTTAATAATACAAGTTTACCAAGTGAGAAAACGATTGCTTCATCTTTCAGCCTGTCTGCATCCTTTCCCGTGCCTACAAAAGGAAGTCTCTGCTGGTGCCAGTACACCCTGTAGCACCTCAAGACTCACATCTCTCATTGACAGAGAAAGAAAAAGATCCCAGGCTGAAACTAACAATAGGCCACAGGGTCCTGCTAGAATTTAAAAATAGTGTTCTGCTTTCATTCTAGTTATTTTTATGGCTATCTTCTATTTAAAACACTTTATACCAGTTTTTCGTTCATCACAGGAGTATGATGTTTATAAAGTTCCAAGATGTATTGGAGAGAAATAGTAAGTACTAGTCATCAGCTGACACAGGACTTTAAAAGTAATGAAGGTTTTAGGAAGTAGTGATGTCTGGCCTCATCTACCAGTTATCAAACTTTTTGGTTTGTATACAACAAACATTTTGGTCATAGAGATTTTATTGTTTGTTTTATTTTTTATTTTATTATATATGCATGTGGTATAAAATGAAATTTTATTTATGTCTACATTCATTATTGCATTAGAATTAAAACCAAGAAAAATCTAAAGTATTCCTTTGTTTAAAAAAAACTCTAATAATAATTGCCAGACACAATGATAGATACTTAAAATCCAATAACTTGAGAGACTGATGTGAGAGAATCTTTTGAGTTGGTAGTTTGTTTTTATGGCGCATTACTGTCATTTTCGAAAAAGGTTTTAACCGTGTCATTGTTTTATATCTTTAGAAATCTCTAAAATCTCACCGACTAAAAGAAATATCTCAATTCTCATGTGTTTCTACATTCAAGCTTATTTTGTTGTATTGTTTTGGTTGTAGAAAAAATTGGCCCCACATCAACACATAGTTTAAAGAGGAAAGAGCATTGTGTTAGCTTTTCAGAAAATTATTCTTCAACACTCATCAGAACTGGATCTGTGGAAGTTTCTTAAAAGATACTTGCAGTGTGGATGCTGAAACTATATCCGCGACCTTTTTGTGTCCCGTTACATTCAAATCCATCAGCCTGCCATGGGCTTTGAGTGGATATCTTCTCCATACATGACTTAGCAACACCATTTTGATCTTTTGAAAACTACTGATTCACCTTGGTTATGTAGATCTTTCAAATGTTGGTACATTTCTGTAAATAACAACAACAACAAAAAAAACCCCCTCCTATTTGTTAACATCAACACTGACCTTAACAGAAAAAAATTTAGGTATTGAGACATTTTCACCTGATAGCAGTAAATGTAAGTTTTCTAAATTGCTGTATTTTTCATTTGAAAGCTGGAATGTTACCATTTTGGAAGTAAATATGTCAGTTGTTTACTTTGAAATGATAGGCTTACTGCTCAGCACCAGCTCAGCCTTGTAGGTGTCTTTCCTCAACCATCATTGGGGTTTATAGCCTGAGTGTCTTCCATGCACTTCCTGTTTCATCCTACAAAATACTGAAATATGTATTCCAGGGTGGAGATGCTTAAAATTTCACAAGTTCACTACTTTATCCAGGCCATTCTTTGCCAAATCTGGCATCTGTTTCACTGTGACTACACAGAGTACAGTGCCAACCTCCAGATAGGTGCCTTGCTTTACTCCTTGGCATTTTAGCTACTCTTGATTTTTGAACCCTCGGTACAAATGTTAACACTATTAGTCAAATCACATATTAGGATTGTTTGAGAACAATTTTCATCCCCTGGACTCCCCTCAGTGAGAGCCTCAGAGATACCTCCCTTCTTCCCCAGTATTCACAGACCACTTTTTTAGGAACCACTGCTTCCCTGTACAGGTGGAACACTGAGACCCAGAACCTAAGAGCCAGACAAAGGCAGAAGGTGGCCAGAAGCCCAGGTCCTCTGTAATCCTGGAAGCAAGGTAGCACACTCCTTTATGCCCCCCAGTGAAGTGGTGAGGGCACAGAAAGGAAGTCAGTGAACGGTGTGGGAAGAGGCACCAGTCAGCCAAACCTGTCTGCATCTGGCCTCGCTGTCCCACCCCACCCGTGGGTGTGGAGTTCTAACATCCATCTTTTCTCTTCCATAGTTGGGTTGTTAGTCTTCCTCAACAAGGCAGCCCTAATTAAACTATTCACCATTGCGCTTTGTATTCCGAAGGTTTGAGTTTGGCCATTATCACTTTTCTTCCCTTTGACCAAGCTCTCCATGGGTAATTTCATTCTGCCTTTGTTCAATTCTTAAAAATTTACTCTATCCAATTTTAGTTCTTTTCTCCTATCTTTAGGACACTGGGGGGGGGGGGGGGGGGGGGGGGGGGGGGGGGGGGGGGGGGGGGAGCAGCAGTTGCAGGAGGGCGTCCTGAATGTTGAAACCTTTGTCCCATTCACCTTAAAGTTTATAACCGCACCATGCCTGCTTAGTGGCTGTGTTCACAGAGCCTCTAGAGAGTTTTCTGGAGAATGACTGGCAGGACTAGGCCCCAAGGGAAACAGGGCACAAAGAAGTGGTGGCACATGAGAATGTCCTGGGGATGCGAGGGAGGTTGGAGATTTGGATACATGGCATCACATTCATAGCTCAAGACCTGAGGTAGTCAGAGATCTTGGTGATATAAGCACACCACTTCCAAGGGCCCAAGTCTGTCTACTATTGCTGACAGGAATGGATCGGGCCTTCAGCCTGATGCTTAGGTCCCTACCATCTCCACTCGGGAAATACCCCTTCACTAGCTTGCCCTTGTTCCTCTTCCCAGACCCTTCTGCCTGGTCTACACAGATGCTAGCCAGGTCAAAGTCCTTCTCCCTCTACCTAGGACAGCCAGCCACCCTGAGTGGGAAGAAAATCCTAGGAGAAAGAAAGTGGCCCTGGATCCACGCTTGGAAGATGCAGTGTTTGCTCTGGCAGGTTCTGGAGGTTTCACACCAACAGGGCTGCCCCTCCAGGCTGCCTCACAACAGCAAGTGCACATTTCTGACCAGCAACCTGGCAGAGATACAGCCTGAGAGCCCCTGGGCCATCTGTGTAAAGGTGGGCGGCTGTCCTCGGATTAACATCTAAGCCATATGGTCCACCCTGGCCAAAGTAACTGTCACACTAGGGGTGAGTTAATGAAATGTTTACCAAATATAGCAGGCTAATTTTTAAGTTCATAATTTAGTGTGGCCTGAGAGTGTGTTATAAATATCCAAGTGGCTCTTGGCAGAAATGTTTCCCCACCCATAGGGGCTTCTGGACCACTAAGCCTCACTGTTGTACGTAGGCCTCACTGATGGCTGAAAAAGCATCTGATGCCCTCCAGTGCCTGTCACTGTAAGCAAGGCCCTCAGCTTCATTTTCTGCTCATCCCTTCTCTGATTACCCCCTCACCTCCTCAGAATTGTCTGTGCACGGACTATGCCCTGTTTAGCACAGCTGACCTGTGACTGCCTTCTCAGACATGTCCCTACTCACACACCTGTTTCTTCTCAGGTGCCCCCCCCCCCCCCCCGGAGGTGCCCTTCTTGACCCCACAGTTTGTGATTGATGCCTGAGGCCTCTACTGGCCTGCTGACTTAAGCAGGGCAGCATCCAGTGATCAGCCCCGGGTTCCCATAGGGCAGTGCTCAGCATATCTGTGGTATAGATCTAGCCCTTAATTTGGGATAGGGCCAGGACTGAAAGTGGGAAGCCACACCAGCTGCAAAAGCTGATACTTTCTGGTGGTATTCAGTTGTCTAGAGTCAGAGCCAGTGACAGCTTCAGAGGCCCAGGCCACACTCACCCTTAGTGTTTGTTCATGAAGATACATAGTACAAGTACACCAAGAGAAAAAGCTTCTCTCTGTGATGGAGAAAAATAATCAATCTGCTTCCCAACAGTTGGAAGACTGGAGTTCCAAGGCTAAGAAGGCTGTAACCCTTCAGAAGATTAAGAGTATGCGCCCAGGCCTTCTCCAGCTCAGCAGAAGGTGGTCTTTCCTAGAGCAGGGAAGGCTCTCAGAGGGCTTTGAACAAGTTACTGAGGAAGCCAGGATGCCAAGGAACCCTGCCAGACCCAGCTAGAGGCCTTAGGAAAGTCTTCCACTACAAGTCCACAGGCCTCTGACAAAGATGGGATTGACCAAGGGACAGAGGCAGAAATAGTTGCAGGAGCAGTTCTCCTCTGTGTTCAAGGTACTGGCCACTGGCTGGAGAAAGTTGGGCAGTATGCTCCCTTTAAACCTATTTAAAAGTTTTTAAAAGCTAAGACTCCACCCACTGTCTGCCACAGAGAGATACAGTATGGCTGAGTAGTGACTAATAGATAAAGAGGTGAGCAGGTAAATGGAAGGGTAAATGGTGGGTACCTAAGTAGATCAAAGAGGAATGAATGAATAACTAAGGGGTAGATAGTTGCTATGAGACACTAGATGGGCAGAGGGAGGTGTACTTGAGTGGATGGGTACACACAGTCCTGCTGGTAGGTGACATCATGGTGGGGATGGCACCGTGGGTATATGCAGAATGCTAATGGGTAGGTGTTCCAAGTGGGTGGAGGACTGGCTGAGGAGGGGTTGGTGGGTCTGTAGGAAAGGAGTAGGAGGATTGCCACCCTAAATGGGGAGGGAAGGTAACATTAGAAACCAAATCCTTGGCTATCCTCTAAGGTCGTTTTGAAGATAGGTAAGTATCCTCTAAAGCAAGTAGTGGACCAGATCCCTGGGACCCCATATCTCCAGTGAGCCTGCAAGCTGAGGGCGTGCTTCAGGCACAGACTTCTTGCTTCAGCTCCTCAGCTCAAGCAAGGGATGAGCCTCAAGTATACCTGGCCCACCCATAAAATGCCTGTAGCAACTATTATTAGCCAGATACATTGTACAGATGTTTAATGTATCCCTAGGAAGGTAGGATGGGTTGGTACCTCTTTCAGAGACCACCATTTAGGGCTAGAAGTACTAGCTCTTGGCCAGGAGAGCAGGCCCTTGCGTGAGGCACGAGTGAGTAGGCCAGCATTGCCACATCTGCCCTGAGGCCCAGCTGCAGAAAAGAAGGCTTAAGAGACAACATGACTGTTGAGTCTGGCAGTTTCCATGTGTCCAGACTGTCACTTCCACCATTCTCTGCCCATTGTCAGGGTCTTCACAGCTAGGGTTGCTCTGCCTCTTTTCTCAGGAGCTGTCAGGAAGATAGTCATGGCCATTGGGGCTGGGCTTGTCAGGTCGCGCTGTCCTGTTGGCCTATGCTCTCCTGCCCTCTGGTGGGCACAGATACAAGTACAGTATAGAAGCTGGGGTGGGGCCAATGGAAGCCTTCTTTGAAAATGGAAAACGGGCATGTATGTGTTGGGGGTTGGGGGGTAGTGGGGGGGTGTGGAGGGTGTTTGTACATGCTCACACTTCACTTGGCCTCAAAGATTAGGGATGGAGGAAAATGCTAAACGATCCAAAGCAGCTCCTCAAACAGAAGGGGTGATTATCATAATTACTATGATTATTGTTATCAAGAATATCATGCTTGCCTAGAAACTTGCACAGAATAAGCTTATTTTATGCCAGCTTGTTGTTTGTGTCTGAAGTGTTTCATCTTTGTTCATAATAACTAGCATTTGCAGGACTCTCTCATGTTGCCAAGTTGTGTCCCCTCTCAGCTCAGCTCATCCGCACAGGCAGCATTGTACACTGGGAGATAATGGAGAACTGAGGCCCAGCCTAAGGCCACTAAAGAAGGACAGAGCCAGGACTTGATTCTGCTCACCTGCAGAAGATCCCCATTCACTCCCAAGCACCATATCCTTTGCATCTCATCCTTTGAGAGAGAAAGTGTCCTTGTGATTCTCTAGCTTTCAGCCTTGGCCACTATTGTTTATGGAAAAGTCCACATCATCCTGAAGAGAAAGGAAGAGTTTTACAGACCCAGGGGTTAAAGATGCAAGACAGTCAGTATACCCAGCCACTGCCAGGTCCTGCAATATCTGACATGGAAGTGGGAGGTGAGATTCTCTTGGTTACAGTGTCACTCTGAGTATGGCACACTATGAACTGATGTCAACTACATTTCTGAGGTGCCAAGGCAAGAGAAGTCATTGCCGAAGGGGACTGTCTGTGGCCTCACAGGTGGGAATAGGTGGGCTTGTGCTCCACCAGGCCCTGGAAGCAATATCCCTCCTCCCAGAATAGGTTCTAACTTCAGGGACTAGCTGGCTGACAAGAGAGGACCCTTGGAAGCAGTATCACTCATTGCTGGATTGCTGCAGGATGTCACACTAGTTTTTACCTGAATCTTGATTCTGCTTCCCGCACATACTCATGATTTTCGCCCAGTAGAACATGTTCTTGTGGGAGGAAGCTCCTGGCCTGTGTACTGTGGTGCAGGATCCACTGTGTGCCGGTGGTATAATGTATCACTACCCACACCACTATCCTGGACACACACTGCTGGTCCAAGACTGCCCACTCCTGGAGGGCACCATATACTCAGTTCCCTACCCTTTCACATGCTAGAGATAGTCCCCAGGTCCTGCGTCCACCTGCTCTTTCTTCTTCATACCCACCTTTCTCCCCACCTGCACCTGGATGCAGGGCACAGGTTTGCACAAGGGGTTCTTCAAAGTCTGAAGTTCCGGCAAAAGGGTCTGACCTCTGCCTTAAGGTTGTGAGGCTGTTTATATGTCCACATTATAAGAAATATATCATTTAACCAGAATGGTTATACTATTATAATTTTTAAATACCAATATTGTTTTCAATCATCAAAGTGATAAAGAGTCCCACACTGACCTCTCCTAGCCTCCTCATCCTAAACCCACAAGAACAGCATCTTACCTGCTTTTGGCGTTGAAACATGCATGTCCCAAAGAAGAGTTCCAGCCTCCGTCATGCCTCCATTATCGTGAGGCTGGGCAGGTTGGTCCCTCACTTCTGTGTGGCAGTAGCAGCTCAAGGGGTAGTCATCAACACAGCTACCAACCCCATGCTGGGTGCTATTTGCTCACATGACATCCCATGATGAATTCAAAGTGCCTGCATTCTCAGTTTGCAGTGAGCCTCAGAAAGGAGAAGGCCTTTGTTTATAGTGGGAGCCCAGACTGAAGGCAGAAGTGGGTGGCTCCCTAATCCAGTGTGAAGCCTCCAAAAGGCTCCTGGAAAGGACTGGGAAGCCCAAGGAAGGAGCAACCAACAAGGCTGTTGGGGGTGTGGACAGTCTTTGCTGGATGTTGAGGCATGGGCACAGGCAGAAGATAGTGAGCTTTGGGGCCTCTGGGCTCTCAGCAATTGCCAAACTTACTCTCCCAGGCCCGTATATCCCAGAGAGCCTGTTTGATGTCTCAGAGGAGAGCCATTCCTCTCTGCAGCAGGCCTCAGGACAATGGGGACAGTGGTGGACATGGCAAATGCATATGTCCTTGAACTCCACTGTCCACTGAGGCTTCCCAACTGGTCTGTACTACTCAGCACATGACTAGTAGTCATGGCACATCTAGTGCTATGCCTGTCCTATGGAAGAGAGAAAGCCGCTCTGATAGGAGATGGTACAGAATATAGGCATAGTACTCAGGGCATGGTCCATACAGTAAGAGAGGAGGACACTCAGTCTCCAGCAGAACCATGTGGACTATAGTAATGGGAGAGACTTTTACTGTAAGAGGTAGGCCTAGCCCAAGCCTGGGCAGACCAGGGGGTAAAATAGAGCTGCTTGGGATGCAAGTACAAAACAAACAGTATTCTCAACCAGGTTTTAAGTATTAGGGAATCAGCCTGGGCTGCATCGTAAGTTAAGAACTGGCCTAGGCTACATATTGAGGCTCTGTTCATTTAAAAATAAATAAGTAAGTAGCTAGGGGATTGACTAACTCAAATAAGCAGAAAACATAGAGGTATGTGTGGCTTCACACATAGCTGGATCCGGGCATCACCACGTTTTCATGTTTGGCAATGATTCTCTCTCTCAGCCTAATTTCCATTTTTGATGGCTTCAAGCTCAGGACCCTCCCTTTGAGGATTTGTCTTTACTAGCAGTTTCTACAAATGTCCTGGGATGAGTTTGGATGATAGGACTTGTCTGATTTCACAATTATAAATTGTCTGCCCGCCTGAAACTGTTTATAGGCCAGCAGGATGAATTAGCTCAGCCTACAGCCTCTTTGGCCCCAGAATCAAATGATAGACCATGCAAATAGGCTTAAGGAAAGACACATCCCTTCAGGGAAGCTGGAGTTATGCTATCTGAAAAATAAAGAAATGGAAGCCTTAGGTGGAGAGGCAGTGTCCAGCAGAATAACACTGAGAGGAAGGGAGTAGTAGGCTCCCGGCCTTCCATCTTGCTGCTGGCACCTGCTGTGTCCACTGCAGCCCCTTCCTGAGCAAGAACACCGGTGGACTTCCTAGAGACCTAGTACCAGCAGTCTCTGCTAAGGGAGTGCAAAGTCTGTTTCTCAGTCTGTTTGGAGGCTAGGGAGTCCAAGATGAAGATGCTGCAGATTCTGTCAGGTGAGGGCTTACTTCCTGGTTCACAGGCAGCTAGCCCCTTGCTATGTTTTTACATGACAGATAAAGGTCTCTCTGGGGCTTTTTGTAAAGGCATTAATTCTGTTCTTGAGGGCTCCACCCTTGTGACACCTCCAAAGACCCACCTCTTAATATCATCACCTTGAAGGTAGCATTTCAATATATAAATTTAGGAGGACACAAACTTTCAAATCATAGCTCCTGGTCATCCTGCCTTGAGGATGTGCATTATTCCTTTGGTCCTCATACTGCCTGAACAGCTAGGCGTACTCTGACCACTCATAAGTGTAGCAAAGAAAAGAGGCCTGTATCTCTTGGCCCAGAGGATCCCTGGACATAAAAATTCAGGCTCAGTGAGAGTTCCATCCTACGCACATACGAGACAAAGTGACATGACAGCAACTCTTCTGGCTTTAGTAGTAACACAGCATACATTTGAGGTGTGTCTGATTTTTTTTTTTTTTTGAGACAGTATCCCACTCTAGCCCAGGCTGGTCCTGAACTTACTACATAGTCCAGACTAGCCTTGGACTCATGGCATTCCTCATACCTCAGCATCTCAGGTGCTGAAATTATGGGCATATGCCACCACATCCAGTTTATATAGTGCTGGAGAATTGAACTTAGGGCATTGTACTTGCTAGGCAAGCACTTTAACCGCTGTGCCATTTCTCCAGCCTCGAGGTATGCCTGATATTAAAATACAAAACATCCTTCATCCCATAAGCTTTGTTGAGTTGCTGAGCACTTCTGTCCAGAGCACTGTTATCAGACCTAGGCATTGTGAGAAATGAAGAATCTAGCCATGCCCTGAGGAACCGGAGCACACGGCACCAATCTTAATTGGGATGGACGTTACACTGAGGGCAGACTGCCCAAGTAAGTGATGTCAGACATAGGGACGGGCAGGGCAGGAGTGTTCTCTGCAGACAGAGCACCCACGTTCAGGATATACCAGCTTGTTTGGGGAACAAAAAGAAGAGTTGTGTGACTGGAGCCTTATAGAAGGGGGATGTGGGAGGATCTGAGAATGAAAAGATCAGTAGTAGGCTTTTGCGCCACAAGGGTTTGAGATTAGGAATGATGGGAAGCTAACCAAAGAACTTAAACAGAGAGTTATATCCATTCAGATTACATTTGACTGAACACTAGAGATAAGTGAAAATAACATCTTAAATAGGACAAATTTATTTTACGTGCTTAATAAAACTCCAAACAATTGAAATAATGACCTGAGATAGTATGGAGCTCCCGTAAAGTTGTTAAGGAACTAGACTGCTGTTAGATCACTATTCCACTATCTTTTGAGTTTGTGATTCAGGTTAGCTTCTACAGGTCCAGTCATCAAATCTAAGCTCTGGGCATTACGGAGGAAATGAGAGAAAAATGTGCCCCTTCTCTTTTAAATGACATGTCTAAAGACCCTACCATACTTCGGTTTGTCTGACATTGTGCATTCTTGGCCATGTGATCACACCTAGCAGCAAGTAAAATTAGGAAAGGCAGTGTTTTAATGGATATAATTGTACATAGCTAAAAGTGTGTGTGTGTGTGTGTGTGTTGTACTGGGGATTGAACCCAGGGCCTTCACCTTTACCTACACTAAGTCACTAAGTTGCCCAGTCTGTGCTTGAACTTCCAATCCTCCTGCCACAGCCTCCAAGAGTACTGGGGGTACAGATGTTTGCCACCACGCCCAGCTGGGGTTTTTTCCCCTCCCTTTGGTCTTAGGAGAGAACTCATGGTCACCTGCACAGACTGGAGAGAAGCCACATGAGGTAACAGGGCAGCAAAGAAGCAACAGCAGAGTTGGGAGTTCCTGGTCTCCAGACTTTAGCATATGGACCAGTGGTGGCGCCATGTATATATTGGGCAGGGAAAGATGAGGTGAGAGCAGGAAGGAGGTTAGGGACTGCCAGTACAGGACCCCTGTGGCCCCAGTGTACCTTGGAGAGTAGGGAAGCCAGGAGAAAGACTAGAGCCAGGACTATTTGTGGGAATATCCTAGGAAGTCACCTCATGCATCTGTCCCCAAGCCATGTAAATCTCATTGCAATGAGAGCTATAAAATCCCAAGTCATGCGTAGAGGGACTAACAGGAATACAGAGGGGGTTTAGGGGTGGAGTCTAAAGTTTGTATCTCACCTTTGAAGTGTCCCGTATGACCTTGATACAAAGTGTGGTATAGTCTTAGGCACCCAGATTGGAGAGAGTTTCTCTATCCTGGCAGAAAATTGGTTCTGTCTTGCCCCAGTGGACCCTGAGTCCTGTCCTGTTCTGTCTATGTCACTGCAGGCATTCGTAGACATCTGTGAAGGTGGAACACAAAGGAGAAAGTTTGAGAAACTCTGGCAGTATCCACTGTCCACATTCTGCAAGTGGAAACCCCCAAGATTTCCTGAGGGCAGCCCTAAACTGGGGAATGGGAGCAAATGCAGGACCCTGACTCATAGGCCTCATGCTATTTTTATCCACTGTTGGAGGCAGCACTCCTGCTCACCTATTCACTCCTCCCTGAGTCCTCACTACCTGACTAGGATATTCAGAGCTCCAGGGGACCATCAGTTTTCCAGGTCACTGCTTTCAAGGGTGCTCCCAGTCCATGACTCAGGAAGCCAGGTTTTTTGGTAGGCATATCTCTCTGTGTCCTATGAAGGTATCTCATAAGGAAGCCATGACAGAGTATTTAGCTAAATCTAGATCAACATTGTGGTATTGGCTTTCCAGCTACCATGCCAGTGATCACTTCCTTCCCAGGGAAGACACTGAAGAGGGGGATAGCTGTGAGAACTTTCCCACTAACCTTTGCAGTGGTTAGGCTCTGACATATAAATAGGTACTTAGCCAGACAGCTCAGTTCAGAAGTCTCTAAGAATGCTTTGGCCCCACACATCTTTTGTATAGCCATGAATCTAGCAGGTGCTGACCTGACTTCCTTTGTTGCTCCCACCACAAAGGATGCCTGTAGACTTTCAACACCTCCCACCATTTCCTGAGCCCTTTGTATTGGCCTGGGCAGTCTCTCTTCTCTGGATTTACTGGAGAGTTGGGGTTGAAAGGACTCATAGCAGACTGATCATCTAGTAATCATAACAACATCTGTGAATAAAGTACTTCAACTCTAGAAAGCCCATAAGGCCCAGGAGATGAGGTCCTACAGCACCCCATTCTAAGCCAAGAGGGACTCAGTCCCACTGTGGCTCTAAAACTGAAAAAGGTGGCTGGAGGAGGGAACAGGCAATGCTGAATACCCACCCTCACCCCCTGGATCTGCCTCTCCAGAGCCTTTGGCCTAATCCAGTGTGGAATTTTCTGATGGAGCAAGCATAAGATGTGTCCCAGAGTCACCAGTATGACCAAGACCTATGTCCCCCAAAACCTGGAGAAGCCTGTAAAAATACAGCTACCAGAAAGAAGCAGGAAAGTATTAAGGTTCTCTAATCACTGAGGCTTGGTCCCCTCATCCTCCTTTGGCCTCTTGGGATTCTGCCACTTGCACTTACCTAAACCCAACCACATTGTTCAGCTGAGGATCAGAGAGATCCAGGGCAAGCTCCGCTCTGTGCCATGTATTGTAAATCCTTTTGCTGGGAGGATTGAGAGCCAGCGCATATTCAAGGTCACAGTAGGGGCCCGAAGGGAACAGTGTAAACATCAAAGTTCACTGTAAAAGCTTGCACGCCGCTACCTCTCGTTCTGTAGGCCTAAGCAAGGCCTACCTAAGCCACACGTTCAGGAGATAGGAAATGTATTCTGCCCCTGGAAGAAGAGCTGCAAGTTTTCAGTGCGGAGGGCACAAGTATGGGAGGGCAGAGAAACAGTCCTCATGACTCCTTCCTGGCTGTGAAAGTCTAAAGAAGTGGAGTGTGTGCACCCAAATGTCCTTTGTCAGTTATAAAGTGCCACCTGCATGGGCACGGTGGTGCTGATGTTGCTTGCCATCCTCCGACTTCTCCAAGAGCCTCTGAGTCTTCAGAGATCACTGCATTCCTGGTTACACATACTTGATTATAGTTAAAAATGGGTGACCTGTTTGTTATCCTTGATGAGGGGAGGCAGGGGAGGAACCTGTGAATTACATCGTGCTCCTATGCAATTCCAGTTTAGTTTCAGCCTCTTCTTGTGTATCTTACGCAAATTGAACTCTGTCTCTTCAAATGAGGATGGGAAGGAAAGGCATCCCAGTGTCATATTTACCCCTTTACTCATCCCTAGTTTAACCAGACCCAGGCTTCCCCTTGGTAAACAAAACTCATGGACACATAAATGAAAATTAACACAGTTAAGTGTTAATTTAAGGGACAAAGTTCTTGAGATTCAATATTGACATGAGAAGCTTTCATTATCTGTACTATCATGATGACTAGCCCTCTCCCTTATCAACCCCTAAAGTTACGTTCCACCAGGGTACAGTCCATAAGGCAGCCATAACTCTTCAATAATCCAAATGCCCCTCTCCCACATATAGTCCACATTAGGGACTTAATCCACCTTGAGTCAGAAATACAGTAATTTATAACTCTAGCCAAGAACAATGATCTTTAAATTTTTCTCCAGGCAAATACTAGTTTTTAAAACAGATGAAAATAGTCCTGTCCTGATTGAGTGGCAGAATGGGGAGCAAAATCCTGTGGGGAGCTGGCATGCTGGCAGGGGCTCAATTCCACCAATCCCAGCTGAGCAAAGCTCAACAAGGCCTGTAAGTGTGACATCTCTCTCTTCCTGCAGGCTGACGCCAAGATGGCATGTGACGTGGTGAGTCGCATGGAAGACACCGAGCCCTTCTCTGCAGAGCTGCTTTCTGCGATGATGCGACTCTGGGGTGACTCAGGAATCCAAGAGTGCTTCAACAGATCTCGGGAGTATCAGCTCAATGATTCTGCCAAATAGTGAGTGTCCCACAGGTGAAAGGCTTGGAGGGAGGTATGAAGCAAGGGTGGAAGGAGGGGAACTAGGGAGACCCTACCTATCAGAGATAGGTATCAGGAGGAACAAAGGGTTTCTCTTCCTGCCCTAGGATGAGGAGGAGGCCAAGAAAGGGCGAGGGAAGGAAAGACAGTCAAGGAGGAATGTCCCTTCTCAGAGGGCTAGCACCATGTCATCTGCTTATCCTTCACTGTGTTTGCACCAAATGAAAGTTCCAAGGTAGCAGATTTTGTTTCCTGGAGAACCCTTGTCCCTATAATTACAAATCAAGAGCTGTATGGGCACAAGATAATTCAACTAGTGCTATTTTGTTTTCTTTTACAAAAAATAAAAAAAAAACATTCAGAGCTGGAGATAGAACTCAGTTGCAGAGTGCTTATTTAGTATGTATAAAGTCCTGCGTTCATTCTTTACAAAACAAATGCATCACAAAATAATTTTAACATCTTAATAAATTTTCCATTCTTTAACTTGAAAACTTTTTTAAAAAGGATATCAGGCACCGTGGCAAAACTATGTAATTCCAGCATTCTGAGAGGCTGAGGCAAGAGGACCACAATTTGAGCTCAGTCTGGGCAATTTAGCAACTTAATCAGACCCTGTCTAGAACTACAAATTTAAAAAGGCTGAGAATGTTCAATCCCCAGTACTTGAGGGGGAAAAAAAGAATAAGTAACTTCCATGTAGAAACCTTTGAGTTTTTAGATGTATGAAATCTGGGTGGCTGAACTCCGGCAGACATGTTTTCCTTTGGCTCTGGAATACACTTCTCAAAGTAAAGTCTTTCACTTCCACCCCTTGAGTTGGTAGAGGGTCTTGTTGACTTTTGAAATGCCCTCAAGGCATCTTTTCTATAGTCTTGATTGTAAGTACTCGGCTTCTCTTTAATGCTAATCTCTTTGGCTTCCTCATGTGCATCTGCCGCACCCTTTCAGTTTGGTAAAACTGAAAGTTTTTTCTCTGTCATTTTTTCCTGCCATAGAGTTTGCTAAAAGCCTCAGGCAGTATCCAAGTGATAGTGTGAATATTGGGTTGCCTTGAAATTCTCTCCACCAGTTTAGTTAGTCCACCACCATTAATCTCAGTTGCAGGCAAAGTCTCTGGACAAGGAAAAAAATTCCAACAATCTTTCTGCCAGAGCAGCATAGCACAGATGATTTTTAGACCACTTGCCAGTACAGTTCCTCTTTCCATCTGAAACTTCTTGAGCCTGGCCTTTCTAATCCACACTTCTGTCAACATTCTTGTCTTCTGAGCTCCAAATAGAACCTCCCATCAAGCTGAGCTCAGAGTACTTCAAGGATTCTCAAGTCAGCATCCTCAAACTTTTCCAAACGCTTCCCTCAAACCAGCTCCAAAGGCTTCCAAACCATGTGGTCAGGTAAAGTCACAGCAAAGACCCCACTTCTGGTACTAATTTTGTTTTAGTTACTTTTTCATTTCTGGGTCAGAATACCCAAGATCCACAATTCTAGGAAGAAAAGATTTATTTTAGTTCACAGTTTTAGAAAGTCTCAGTTCATTTATAGGTAGCTGGCAGTGGCAGAAACCCATGGCAGACCAGAGCCAAAGAAGCTCCTCATGGCACGGCAGAACAGAGCTAAGTCTGAGAGGAGGAGTAGAGCCAGCACACACTCCTCCAGGTCAAGCTTCAAGCATCCTCCCCCTGCAGCCAGGCTTCACCTCCCAATAGTACATGGTATCCATAGATACATGACACTTTTGGGGACACTCCAGATCCAAACCACAACAGGAGTGTTTGCCCCTTTCTGCATACCTAGATTGTCCACAGGGTAAATGCCTAAATCCTACAAATCCTATGTGATGGACACATCAGTTGACAGAGCAGAACCAAAGTCTCCCTGGAGCCCCAGCAGCCGGGAGAGCATACCTTTCAGCTGGTTCCCCTCAGGACCAAGGTGGGTAGCCCTCAGAGCCAGAGAAGTCTCTACTCTTCTCTACCTTGCCGCACCCTGCACAGCACCTCCTTCTCACCACCACTCCCTATGCTAACAGGATCCGTGGAGGCCCCTCAGTATCAGCTGGCCTAAAACTGTCTTCTGGTAGCTTATCAAATTATGCTCTCCATCTACATTTTCATCTACTTTATTAGCTATAAAATGAATCCATTATAAAAATACTTTCTAAGCAAAAGACAGGAGTATAAATTGAAGAGTAATCCCTCCTTTCCAGTCCTGTCCCCTTCCCTCTGTAAACTATTTCCACTATGTCCACCATTTCCCAGTGATCCCCAGAAAAACTTGATTTTCCAGTTTTTAAGTACTATTTTTTATCCCTCATTCTGGGATCTTGGGAATTCCACTCACCTTCCCCCCTTTTACTTTTCTCCATATTTATCTTCATTTTTTTGCTACTTACAGGATTATTAAGAAACTTGAGTCCATATTTATCAGTTCTCTAAGTAAGCTGAGGAAATTCTCTCTCTCTGTCTCTCTCTCTGTACCTCTATTTCTCCCTCTCCTTTTCTGTCTCCCCCTCTCCTTCTCTCTCTCACCCCTGATGCCTTCTAGATTTTTCCCCTTGCCAAAATTTATGGTATTGGTGCTCTCCTGATTAATTCCTCTGAGCCTCTTCTCTGAAACAGAATTCCACAGCAGGAAAAAGAGGGGATGCTTAGACCATCAAGGTCAGAAGGACCTTAAATGCCTTTTGGTCCAGAGCTGTGGTGTTTTAATGGTTAAATCTCACCTAACAGAACTTGGGAGACAAAAGCAACTTTGTTGCACCAGAAAGGAAAGGGAAGCCTCAGAGGACTGCCACATTGCAGTCCCAAGGGAAACTGTTGACAGCCTAAAGCCCTAGTCATTGTGTACTCTGAGCCCTGCCCTTTAAGGGAAGGCCCAGAAAGAAAGGGCCAAGGTCAACCTCATGTCCCCTGCTCTCTCCATGTAGCTATACCTCCACCATCCTGACTGGCTCTCCCCTCAAAGTAAATACTCTGAGACACGGCCCAACATCTCAGAAGCCCTTCCCAAATTCAGCCAGGGCTGGGAAAGTGTTCTATGCCTTGAGTGGCTTCAGTTTTCCCAGATGTGGCTCATCCATGAATTGTCCCTGTTTGTTGTTGCCCTTACCTCCCTTCTCCTTCCCTCCTAAGCCCGATCCATCTCAGTCAGGCTTACTCCTCCATCCACTGAGGGTGCCCATGGCCTCTTAAGACCCCACGCCTCCTACAGCTCCCGTTCACTCAGCTGCTGGCCTCAGCCTTCTCGCTGACCACCCTCTCGGACCCCTTACACCTCCTGCCCAACTCTCCTGGAGGCTCGAGCTCTGACCTTGAACCTCTTCCTGCCAACAACACCTGGACTTCTTTCAAATGATCATCGTACGTTGGCCCTCAGTCCCAGTTTCTGCCTTTTCAGTGTCCGTCGACATCCAAATGTACCTCAAATTGCAATGTGCCTGTGGAACTCCTGACTCCTCTATCTTCTTTTCCACTGACTGTGTCTTCACTCTGCCCTTTGAAGAAATGTTTGGGCTCTTCCTTTCATATTCCACATGTGAGCCATTGGCAAAAGTGGCTTTCTCAGATGCATCTAGAGTGTGTCTCATATGGTGAGGCACAAGCTGCCTTCCGTCATTATCTCACCTGGATGATGACAGCACTCGCCCCACTCCCAGCAGGCTTCAGCCACATGAGATGTACTCACACTGCAGCCTTCCTGGGGCTCCCTTGTCACTCAGCGCAAAAACCCAAGTCTTGACTGGAACTTGAAGTGCCCCACTCGACTCCTGCTGTTTTTACCTGTCATCTGCCGGGTCCCTCTCCAGGCTCACCTGCTCCCTGCTCCCTCCTCATGGCTTCTGCTGTGCTATGCGTGCTTCCTGCCCCGCTCCTCCCAGCCTACAGCGGCCTCCTCCTGTACTGCACTCCAGGTCTGTGTTCACTGTGCCCTTTGCAGCTCACTTTCTCACTCTCCCCAGTGTTCCCTGTCTGAGAAGCCTTCCCCACAACCCTGAAGACACAGTACTTACCCACGTTGCCCTAGCCATCTGCCCGCTTCTTTCTTGGCATGACCTCTCTTACTCGCCCATGCATGCGCACATGTTAGTATGCAATCTCTGGGAGAAAGGAACTGTGTTGGTCCTGGTCTCAGACATTACCTGTTCCTGGCGCCCAAGGCACTGAGGAAGGAGGATGCACAGCAGGTACACATTCAATGGCTTTCACACCCTGCCTTCCCATCCCATGGCCACCTCCTTGTATGAGACCGACCAGGGGTCAGGTTATGTCTCTAAAGGAGGTTTGCCCAGCTGGGACAGCAAGGCCAGACCAGGGGTTCCCCAAGCCTAATATCCAGCAGGAGATAATTGCAGAGCCAGGGAGGCTACCACAGTGTGTAAGCACAGGCATAGGAGCTTAGGGAGGAGAAGGGGTAGACACTGCAGGGCACCTCCAGGCTGAGCTTTCCCAGATGTTGCCAGCCTGGCAAGGAGACACTGAGGGCAGCAGCGTTCAGGTCTTCTCAGCAACCTTACCTCTCTGGCTCTCCTGCTCCCACTAAGCTTTCCACAGAGAGCACACTTAGGGTCAGGCTCATGAGTGGAGACATCCCATGGTAGCTCACCACTGCCTGGCCACATGGATCCTGAACACCCTCCTTCTATAAGCATCCATTAGGAAAAGGCATACAGACCCCTTAGTACATGAAAAGGAAGCATACAGATGCTCAGGGGCCATAGAGCACTCAAATCAAGGATTCTGGAGCCAAAATCTAGCCCAAGTTGTGTACACAGTCCTTACCTGCACTGAGCCCCAGTTGTTAATCTGTAAAACGGTATATTCAAAATGGAAGGTAAAGATGGAACATGATCACATGTACAGACTAAACCAATCAGACATGGTGGTACATGCCTGTAATCCCAGAACTCTGAAAGGCAGGAGGATTGTCTTAGTTACTTTTTCATTGCTGTGACCCAATACCCAACACGTACAGATTTAGGAAAGGAAAGGTTTATTTTAGCTCACAGTTTCAGATGGTCACAGTCCATTCAGGGGCGGCCGGCAGCAATTGAAGTGCATGGCAGAGAGAGGAGGAGGCAGCTTCTCAGGACATCACACACAGGCAGGCAAGTGAGACTAGTCGAGACTAGTCCAAGTCCCAGTCTTAGTCCCTCCTGCATCTGGGTATCGAAGGTGTGGCCACTACACACCCTTAGTCTTAACTCACAAGCCTTTAGTCTTAAGTCACATGTCTTTAGTCTTAACTCACACAACCCTAATCCCAACAACTGCAATCTACCCCTCCAGGCCAGACCCCAATCCACCAACATTACATGGCTCCATAGACAATCCATAACATTAAACTACATGAAACTTTGGGTGACACTCCAGATCCTAACCACAACACGGATTACAAATTCAAGCCCAGTTTAGGCAATTTAGCAAATGATCAGGACACTGTTTCAAAATAATAAATTAAAAAGGGCTAGGAATGTAGTTCAGTGCAAGGGCCCTGAGTTCAGTCCCTACCACTGTAAAAGTAGATAGATAGGAAGAATAAACCTACTTGTTGGCCCTTATTACTGATAAAATGAAGAGATGACAGTATGATACTTTAAGCATCATAGTCCCAGATAGGATTCTGAGTATGACTGGAGCTGTATTCAGCCTATAGGTCTGAATTACAGACTCTTTGACCTTGAGGCGAGGATATGATCCTTGTGTTCTGCTTGCCCCACACTCATCCTGGGCAGCTTCCACACTCACCTTGGAGGGCCCCATGGTGATACTAGACTCTGAAGGTGAGTGGCCCAGGCAAGCCTGGGAAAGTACCCAGGTGCCTGCTCCATGATTCCCTGTTATTTTGCCCTCCTCAGCTACCTGGACAGCCTGGATCGGATTGGGGCTGCTGACTACCAGCCCACTGAGCAGGACATCCTCCGAACCAGGGTCAAAACAACTGGCATTGTAGAAACTCACTTCACCTTCAAGAACCTCCATTTCAGGTGAGGCTCAGTGAGACCACTAACCCCCGATAAGGGTGGTGGAGAGATGAGAGATGCCCAGGCTCAGCCTCATCTCACCTGGTCCAGCCAGTAGCACCTTGCCTTAGAGAGCTTGGGCATTGTGCCAGACAAGTAAGTGCCAGAGGAAACCTGTCTGTGTGCATGTTTTCTGCCAAGTTCAAAGGCGAGAATTGGGGAGCAGGGGAAGGAGATCCTTCCTGGGAAAGGAGTCATGAAGAATGGGGCTGTGAGAAAAAAAAAAAAAAAGTTGGGATCTGAAAAGCAGGGGAGGCCTGTCCCTGAGGAGATCTATGAGGAGGGCGAAGTGGAGAGGGTTAGGGATAGGTAGACCCAAGAGATAATTATGACACATTTAGGACCCATGTAATTTTAAATCTGTAAGAGCTGAGAGCAACTTGCTCCCTGTCTGGACATTTGGGGGAGCCCAAGTACAGAATATAGTGAGGACCAGAGGCTCTGAGTGCCTCAGAACAGAACCCAAGAAATGAGACCAGACTTCTCAGGGCCTACCGGAGGGCTGTGCTCTCCTAGGGTAACTTCTGTACACTGCAGAAAGGTTCCTGCCCTGTCCTGCTTTCTAGCTTTGGTTTCTGGGTATCAGGTAGAACAGGAAGAGAGGCCAGGAGGAAAGAAAGGGCAGAAGCTTCAGGCCAATAGAAAAGTAGAAGTATGTTTACCTGATCCACTGCTGCTCCTGTGCTCCTGAGCAGCTGAGGCTCTGCATCCTGGCTCCTGGGCCTAGCTGGCAGCCTCTCTGCAGCACTGTGGGATCCATCCTGAGCCTTCACTGACCTGGGTGCACAGTGGTGGGCCATGCGGCCCCTGGAGGGCCCTCTCCCAGTCTCTTCTGCTCACCCATTAGGTATAGAATGAGGACTTCAGCTCAGCCATCCTCAGGAGTCACATTCTGAAGGGTCACAGAAGCCACTTACCAGCTTCCCTGTGTTTAAGACCAGGAAACAGGATCCATGGTGGTGGTGGTGGTCAGATAAGACTCTCGACCTGTTCCTTTGCTCTGTACCTGCCCTGATCTCTGCCTGCAGTTGCTGTCTTCTGTCGGGAGGGATAAGGTTCCTGTTCATGTGAGGTCAAGCCTGCCCACCCTGCAGCTGTGTGCCAGGGAGTTTCCAGTTCCAGGAGGCTGCAGGGCTTCTTGCACAGAGAATTAGTGTATGAGACTGACCTGTTACTCCCAGGACCTATGTCCCACCTGCCCACTATCTTCCTCCTGGACCCTTCGAAGTTGAGCCTACAGGGGAGAGTCCAGGTGCTGATCTGTTAGACAGGGGTTATACTATGCACTAGCAATAGGCATCACTTTGTCTACAGATAGGCCCACTCCACCATGCTGAGCTAGGAGCTTGGGTATGTCCTTAGCACCTTGGTGCCTCACTTTTACAAAAGCGAACAATTTCTTCCTGTCCCCGTCTCAGGCAGAGTTGGAATTTGCCAGAACACACACACTCTGAAAAGAAGATGCAGATACTGCCATGAGAGGGGAGCCTCTCGGAGGTATTCCCTGACTAGCTGGGCTGTAATCCTTGGTAGAATTCTTGATTTGGGACAGTAGGTGTTTGAGTCTCTCTGTATAAATATAACAGTCCTTGAGACAGGCTTCATGGACAGTCATGTCTGCCTCTTCTTCAACCTATTCTCAGGATGATGGGGTCCATCTGTCAACCAGTGGGCACCTAGAACAAGAGTTTCTTACGAGGCACCAGGCAGCATGCTCACTCCTAAGTACTTACACAGCTGGACCACCAGGTATCTTCCACCCACCAGAACCTTACTCCTCATAACGTAACTGTCTTCCTGGTAGGCTGTTTGACGTTGGAGGCCAGCGATCTGAACGCAAGAAGTGGATCCACTGCTTCGAGGACGTCACAGCCATCATCTTCTGTGTCGCACTCAGCGGCTATGACCAGGTGCTCCACGAAGACGAAACTACGGTGAGTGGCCCTGAGTGCACTGGGAAAAGGACAGTGTGAAAGCGCTGCAGAAATGGCCTCTCTAGGAACACTTGGGCCTCGGTTGCCCAAACAGCTCTGGAGTCTACCCAGCAGCAGTGCCAGTGGACAGGCCATGAAACTCATACTCACAGTGTTTGTTGCCAGAGCAAAGACCTAAGAATGTGCACAAAGTGATCACGCGCAGCACTGCAGATTGGGCTCCTGGGCAGTAAACACCTCCTAGTAAACACAGTGGAGTCACTGAGCTATCGTGCCAGAACAGAATTAAGCAAATTCCAAAAAAAAAAAATGTTGCAGCTAAATAAGAATGTTCATATAACAGAACCAGCTGTCTCAACCTTAACAATCCTTTTGACAATGGCCCAGAGTACTAAAATAGATGTATATAGGGCTAGTGACCCAGGAAGGGCAGCAGGGATGAGATGTGATGGAGAATGACTGGGGTGGCTCTGAGTTCCGCCTTTGTGGGAGGCCAAGCCAGGCTCCCATCGTCTGTCTGTGTGTTGCCTTCAACCTTTGGCCTCTGGCTTTGGCCTCTGATAACTGCCAGACAGGCTTCAGAGGGGAACACCCACCTGGAGAAAGATAGGAACCATGCTCTTTATAAAGTCTTTATTTCTGTTGCTTGTAAAGGGAACAATAGTTCTTGCCTTGTCAGAGATGCTGGCTGGCAAGGGCAGAAACGGGTACACATGCCGTACTTGAAACCATTTCTAACACAGTGGTGCCAAGTTGGTGGTTGTGTCGTCACTGGTGATCATCGTGAGCTGGGTGGGTTCACTGAGCAATTCCCACTGGGGCTATAGCTCCTAGGAACTTGAGAATTGCCATAAAGTCTGCAGGTAATCCCAGGCCTCAGATGTGACCCAGAAGGTCACGGGACACAAGCCCCAGGGAACTGAGTTGTGGGCTCACACGTTGCCGTCTGCCCTCCCATCTGGAACATATTTAGACCCTTCCCTGACCTTTCGTGTCAGCATCAAGAGTTTGAGGAGGGACTTGTCATGCTGGTCGGGAACAGCGCCAGTCTTCTCTCTGGGTCCCAGTGTCTTCATCAGTTCCAGGATGCTGTGGAAATATGGGATATGCTTTGTGGTATGGTATTCGGGGTGTGGGGGGAAAGGAGCCGCTATCTTGAGGGGCTGACAGTATGGTGGAATTCTTGGCAAATAGGGGCAGAAGCCACTAGCTGAGTAGGGATTTGGACCCGTGCCGTGCGATTGCCTGCTTCAGGCTGAGTTTAAGCTGTGCCATTCTCAATGGCCTTGGTGGACCATGCTGTTCAAGAGGCACCATCCTAGAGACCTGATCCTGAGTATGGGTAGGGAGCAGATGCACCCAGGGCCATGCATAGACCCAGACTCAGTGAACACGCAGTCCAGGATAGCCCCTGGCAGTGTGTCCTGGAGAGTGACTGCTTCCAGCACATCCTTCACTGCTCCAGAGGTGATCCTGTGCTATTAGAGCCACTGTCCCCTTAGCCACCCCAATGATCTAAGCTTGTCCTGGCTCATCTTTTCCCCTGGCCACGTGTATGAATAACTGTTGCATCCCTCCCTGGGTTCCAAAGAGAATGAAGGAGGTGGAGGCTGAGGGTGGGAGGCACTGCTCACTGAGGTGGCTTCTGCTTTAGACCTGCCTGTCAGGCTGGCAGACAGTTCAGACCCAGGGCCCTGGCTTATTGGCGCCATTGTGACTGGGGCTCTTCGTAACCTCTGGTCTACAGTGCAGATGCAGAAGGTGGTCTGGGTGGGCCTGGAAACCATGGGCACCAAGCTCCACAGCTCGCAGGTCTCCAGGGAATGTGGGTACTGAGAACAGCACCAGGCCAGACTCTTTGAAAACTCTACATGTGCTACTGAGTAGAGTCACATTCAGAAGCAATCTCTCTGATTTCCTCTTCTCCCTTGCCTTACTTTTCCTCTCTCCTCACTTATTTCTTCGTTTCTCAGTTGCTTCCCCATCTCTCCTACACTTCTCCACAAGGATTGGAACAGAAAACTCTGGGGAAACAAAAGCATGTGAACCAGGGTCAGGCATGTGCTCTTTCTAGATCCTCCCCTCACAAAGGTTAGCCACCTGTGCATTCCAAGGAAGAGCAGCAGCCCTCTGGGGAATAGGGTTTGGCTGACAGTACCCCAAGAGGCAGCTCATTGCCATGATGGCTTCAGAAATCATTGCTGTATAATCAAGTGGTCCTTGGTGTGTCTGTGGTGTTTGTGGACAGAGGTGGACAGCTGGGGAGTCAGATGGATTGTGTCCTGAGTCTAGCACCACCCCTGCCAGCTGTGTGATTGTGAGCATCACCACACCATCTTGGACCTCTTCTGTATTGGTAATGAATCAGCCTTGTAGCACTTGTGAAACCTCTGGGCCAAGACTCATAAGGGGACCTATGTGTGGGAGATGTCACTCAGTGAAGGGTGAGGGACAGGTCCTGCTCTTCTGTCCAGATCCGATGGCTGGATAACTGGTTGTTGGACATGGGTGCTTGGCCCTAAAGAAAGAGGTAGACAGCAGTGATACACCCTTGAACCTAAGCCTTCCTCTCTGGTCGGCCCTGTGCTCCTCTCTGTGGCCTGGGGTAAGAGTTGTAATGCCCAAGACTGAGGCATCCAGAGGCCGCTCCTGGAGACAGGCCAGCAGGGCCCAGAGCTAGTAGCTGCCACCTACCGGACCAGCCACCACCTTGCCTGCTGCACCCTGGGACCCTGAGGGCTCATCCTATCCTCGTACCTGCTCTCAGCGCCGCCCAGCCAGGCCGCAGGCTGCCACAACTTCAGATCGCCTGCAGGGCCTTATCTTGCCAAACCAAGGCCAAATCCATGAGCAGATTCTGACAGACCCTTCAAGCCCAGCAGGTATGAAGCACCTCCTTCCAACAGGAATCATCGCTAAGAGTTGAAAGCAGCAGGTTCTCGGCACCACTGGTGACTTTGCTGTGAATGCCTGCCCCAGCCTGCTCTCACCCACACTCCTCACCAGTTGCTCATTCACTCATTGGCTGAGGGTCATCCTCCCCACCCCTGCCCCATCCAACCACACAGTCCTAGTTTCAGGCCTCCCTTGACTTCTGTGAGTCTACACAGGGGCCTCAGCATGGACTGGTCAGTGCTTGCAGATCTAAGACAAATTGAACCAGTTTTTCAGGTTTATTTTTTTTCTCTCTTTCCTTCTCACATTTGCTGTTGCAATTTTATTTTCCTCTTTCTTTTAATCTACTTTACTGGGTTTTCTTCTTGGGGTCTTCTTGTTCCTCTACTGAGAAACCAGCCCCAACAACCAGTTTTTCCAGGGTCTCCTGCTCCCCCTACCCCACCCCTGGCCCAGTCAATCAACCAAATTACCCAACCAATCAAGGCCACAGCAAGATCACCCCTTTGACGCTGTCCCCCTGGTGTCTGCTTCCAACTCTGGATTAATTCGAGGATCACTCATTCCTCGGTTAATGTTATCCAACTGAATGCGTGCAACCTCCCAACCTTGCTGGTGAAAACCCAATGAGACCCCAGTAGAAAAGTCTGCATGACCTGCAGTTCCGTGTAGACGTGTCCAATGGTGGTTGCTGCCCTGCCCCCTATGTGCATGGTGCATGTCCTCTCCAGGAGCTGGAGGCTTCCCAATGACCTCACTGCCCCACCTTGGGCCATCTCCCTCTGGAAGGGGCAGCACCCCTCACCTGCCCACCCCAGCTCCACCTCACCCTGCCTGCGTGTGGAATGAAGCAGGGACATGCCCTATTTGTCCTGTGGGTCCTGTCCTGTCCTGTGGGCCCTCCCGTCTCCATCCCCAATGGTACATTCAGCTGCGTTGGTGGTTCTTCCCTTTGCTTGTCCCGCTGTGCTGTAGCCCTGGTAAGTGAGAGCCCTCCATGCTACTGCCCCTCACTCACCTCCCCACTCTGTTGCAGAACCGCATGCACGAGTCTCTGAAGCTTTTTGACAGTATCTGCAACAACAAGTGGTTCACAGATACATCTATCATCCTGTTTCTTAACAAGAAGGACATATTTGAAGAGAAGATTAAGAAGTCCCCGCTGACCATCTGTTTTCCTGAATACACAGGTAAAGACTCCTCCCTAGGACAGCAGGGGCCTGCACAGCTCCTTCCAGCCACGGAGATGCTGAGAGAGCAGCTGTCTACCAGGCTCCACTATGGAGCGTCCAGCCCAGAACACAGGTGTGCCTCATTGAGGCAGTCCAGGCAGCTCTCGGAGCTAGTCTTAGTTTCTGCTTCTGGCCATGTGACCTCAAGAGTCTTGAGGATCCTGAGCCCTTGGTCTGTAAACAGAGGTTGTGTGTGCACTGAGGTGGTGATGGGATGAGGAGCTGGGGTTTGGAGTCTGACAGCATAAGGTCTGGCCCTGTTGGCTGCTCATGAACAACCTAGAGAGGTCACATGACCTCACTGTGCCTCATTTCCATATCTATGAGATGACTTGCTTGTCCTCCCTCCCTCCTTCCCCCATAGAGTTGCTGTGAGGGTGGAATTAGCTAATGATCACATGGAGTATAGCTTGGTGCCTGGCTTTCACTCTTAAGTTTGGGCCCATTGTAAGTTTGTTCTAACCATCCCAATTATGATAGTGGCAAAAAGCCTCCAAAAAGTCCCTTCTACATGGGATGGCTACATGATTCAAATGATCTGTTGCCTGTGACAGAGCCCTGCAAGCAGCAGGCTCCTGACCATTTTTGCAGAAGGTGCTAGAGACAAGAGGCTAGCAGCTGTCAGTGTTGCAGTGGGCTAGCTGACCCTGGAAGGAAGGGCTGGCAGGAAGGCCACCTGACCAGGGCCCTTGAGGAGCTATGGGGTTGGCAGTCCACCAAGTGGCAGCGCAGTTACAGCAGGACCCCGGGTAGTCAGGCCCTGGCCCAACAGGAGAGGGGGAAGAGATATGGGGTATCCTCAGCCTGGCCAGCTTCGGGACTAGAGGGCAAGCCTGGGGTTGAGCAAATGGTGAAGCCTTCTCTGCTTCCTGTTCTGTTCCACGCCCCATTTCTCGAAATCAGGCCAACTGCCCTCTATACCAGAGCCCCAGGAACATCCAGCCAGAGGTGGGTAAGGCACAGCCCCTCCCTCACAGCTGGGTGCTCACCAGCCAACTTTCTCAGTAGCCCTAAGTTGGGGCCTCTGAATCTTGCCCGAAGAGATTGGGGCTTATGGCCTTTGGGGCAGTGGAAGCAGGCATGATGGTTTGGTCACCAAGATCAGTTTGGAGCTGGGGAAAGGAAGGAATGAATCACTAACTGAGGAAATCTGTTACCTGATGTCTCAGGAGAACTCCTCTCACTTCCAGCCCATATTCAGCAGATCTGCAGTCTGGCAGACTTCCAAGACCAGACCTGTGGCCTGTATTCAGGTGCCTGAGATGGGAAATGGGCAGGACACCTCCCCCAGATGAACTACCCCAACTCAACTCAAATTCTAGCTCTCTGTCTCTCCTTAGCAAGTGGTCATTCCCTCGCCTTTGCTGGGCCCAGATTCCTGCAGTTTATAGGGACTTCACTATAAAGCCAGAGTCCTACTCTTCTGCTGATCCCCAAGCCAGCAGCTCCTCTTCTGATTCCTCTCCCTGCGCTGGAGCCAGATCAGTCTGGTATACCCTGAGGAAGACCACACGTAAGCATGGCAGGAGTTCTGCATCCTCCTAAATACGAGCATCAGAAGAGCTGGGGCAAGGGGAAGGGAGGCCAGGGCAGCTCCCAGACATCAAACTCATCGCCGCAGGTACAGACCAGTCCTCCTTCCCTGCCCAGTGGCAGCCAGCAGGCAGTATCCTGGCTACCCCTGCTCAAAGACCACACCTGCATGGGACCAACACCTTTGAATTTCTTTGAAAGCAACCTGTGGTAAGATGTGAGGTTTGTATCTTCAGGAGTCAGTAGGTATATACATAAAATGAAACGGTAATTCTGTACCCACACACAATACAGGTGATCACTGAAAGACTTGATACTTTGGTTTTTTTCCTGAACTTTCCACTAGATTGTACCTGCTGAACCAAATGCCTGACCCACTATTGGAGCTGAGCCTCAAGCTCGCCACCTATCAGCCTTTTCTGTCACAGATGTCTCAGGCCAGTCCCCGGGCTGTCCACCCTGGGTATCCCTGCAGGTACCTGTCTCATTGCCCCTGCTGTTTTCTCCCGCAGGCCCCAGTGCCTTCACGGAAGCTGTGGCTTATATCCAGGCCCAGTATGAGAGCAAGAACAAGTCAGCCCACAAGGAGATCTACACCCACGTCACCTGTGCCACGGACACCAACAACATCCAGTTTGTCTTTGACGCTGTGACGGACGTCATCATCGCCAAAAACCTGCGGGGCTGTGGACTCTATTGAGCCCTAGTTCCTTGCCTGGCTGACCATACTCTTCCCAGCCCCCACAACCCCCTCCCCTGGAACCAGACCTCTGCCTCCTCAGACTGCTCTTTGCACTGGGGAGGATGACCCCAGAGGCTGGCGCCAGAGGGAGGAGGGAGCACCCTTCCCACCCACCCCTCACCTCCACTCCTTCAACAGCAGCATGTATGGTCACTAGGCTGGTCAGGGGTGCTGAGTGCCATGCCACTCACCACAGGGCGTGAGACCGCCTTGTACCACCTGTGTGCCACTCATTGGCCACTTCTTTGTCTCTGTTTAAATTGGAGACTAGGGGTAGGAGTGGGGAATGGGAAAAGTTACCTTTTGGCCCCAAATGGGCACATTCCACACCCTTGTGGCACATACTGAAGTCACCTCCATTCGTCTTGAGTGTGTAGGTGGTAGGACAGCCATGCCACAGGCACAGGCAGTTTGGGAGGCAATAGAAGCCATTCCTCAGCTTTGCCTGGGGTCGGCTGGATTGAGAGCAGCTGTGTCACCAAAAGCCAGCGAGGGACCAGGCCAGCTTTATGCAGAAGTTACACCTTGGTGAGGGCTTCCCTTCTCCCTCCCCTTGGGCCTAGCCATTCCTCTGGTCGTCATCCCCTGCCCTGCCCTTCTCCAGAAGCCCCAGCCATGAGTTTCTCAGGCCTAGAATTCTCTGAGAACGACAGGCTTCAAAGGTGGGTGGCTGGTGTCCAGTCTTGCACCCAGCAGAGTGAAGGAGAGGAAGGAATCTCTGGGGAGAGGGCAGAGACAGCATTCCAGGGGTGAGTCACTCACCCTGTCAGTGTCTGAGGCCCAGCGCTCCAGGTGTGAATGGACATCCGTCCTTTTCCTTGTTAAGGTTGCTAGTGAGTCCAACTGAAGCCAGAAGGAGCAGGCGGAACCTTGGGGATGTTGGTTCTGGAGGTGAGAGGTCCGGGAGCTGTGGGCCAGGCCCTGCGGCACCCTACTCGGCTCCGTCCTGGTGTCCTCCCAGCCTCCAAGAACAGAGGGCAAGGGGGTAACCTCCGCACCCTGGAGTGTGACATGAGAGGCTGGGGCAGCTCAGACACATAACCTGACTCTGTAAGGAGGGCTCTAGAACCCTTTGGAGTTTTGCTGTCGCGGTTCCTGAGTATAGAGAGGTGAAGTGCTTTCTGTTGGCCTTGGCCTTGGGTGGCTTTAAGCAATCAGTATAACTATTTTCTCTCACTTCCAGGTGTCACAGGCAACATCCCAGGCAGGTCTTTACACTTACGTGACAGGCTGTGCCATCAGAGCGGGAACGCTGCCTCTTAAGAAGCCTATCCCTCTCTCCTCAAGCCCCATGTTCTTCTGGCCCCCACTCGAAAGCAGCTGTCCCAAGCCAGGCAGGACCCCTGGGTTCCTACATGCAGGCCCTGGGACTGCCCAGAAACCAGGAGAAGGCCCTTGTGCCAACAGCTCTGTGCTTATTAGTTCCAATAGGCACAGAGCTCTGGGCAACGCAGAAGGTCCAGGGGCTTCCCCCGGTGCCAAATGCTTGCAGGAATTGGTGCCTCGAGGGTGCTCCTCCCTTGCTCTGACTGTCTTGCTACCACCTCTGGGAGCCAGGCTGCAGGAACCAGCCCATCAGCCCAGGTACACTTCTGTGTTCACCTCCACCATTCTGGACCTTTTACCATGTTCTGGTATGAGACAGAGACAGGCCCTTGGGTCCAGGGTGTCGGTGTCCTGCCACGGGAAGCCAAGGCCCATTAAGCCATTTGCCCAACACTGAAATCAGCAGTTACTTCTCTGCATCTCCAGTCTGGGTGAGGCCAGCTCTGTCCCTAATTCTGCCCTAGACGCTGAGCCAAGATTTAGAAACACTTGACAGAGAGGGGAATGTTGGCAAGTCCCATGCCTGAGGCCATTTCCCCAGAGGTAGATGTTGGTGACCTACAGTCCCATGGCCCTTCGTCCTCCATTCCCCTAAAATCACAGTGGACAGAGATGCTGGAGTCCGGATCCTGCGTCCAGCCCTTTCCTGTCCAGGAACCTGGGGCCAAGTACTCAAGGTCTTCTGCCCTCTGTCCCCAGGCTACCTTTTTCTTCTCTTGGATGCTCTGTCCTGCGTGCTGTCTTGTGCTGCTTGCAACCCTCCCAACCGGCCTGCCAAAGGAAGCAGACCTTGGCTGTGTAATGTAAGCCCTTAAGGAGAGTTTCCAGGTGAAATGCCTTTGGCACCGTGTCTCCATCCTTGTCATTACCGGTGATTCTGCCTTTGTGGGGTGAGGGGAACCTGGGGGACAGCTAAGGGTGACTTGAGTTTTGGCTCCGTCGTGGATATGGGTGTAGGGGGAAGTGTTGTGAGTGATCAAAGATGAGTCTCTTGTCCACAGTGGCTCTGTGTGTGTGTGTGTGTGTGTGTGTGTGTGTGTGTGTCCTGAAAGGGGCTGTGCTAAACTCTCTAAATGGCTCTTATTTAGCAGGCCAAGGGAAAATTGATTTTTAGGAAAGATCCCTTTGCCAAACTGGTGCCTATCACTTAGATGCTTGTGGGCAAGCTCTGTTCCCTATACTAATGTCCAAGAGACAGGTCTCTCCCTCCTCCTGATAGAGGTCCCAAGGTTCTCAGCCTGATACCGGTAGAGGTACCTGAGTCCCAACAAAGGCTCTCTTGGTCTCTGGCCTGAGGAGCCTGTGACATTGCCAACTGCTTTGCCCTTCAAGGTCCTATGACCACCTTGTGTAAGGGACACTAGACTTTGTGGTCTATGTCTTTCCCTTCTGCCAAATAGAACCCAATCAGAAGATGCCTTGCAGAATCTGATGCTTGGAGGCAGCCTCTGCCTTCCAGCACTTGCCCGTAGGCCAAATCCATTTCCCATTAGAGCCTTCTTAAGTGCAGTGGTCCCACCTCCTAGGGATGCCCCATTCCTAGGGAGTGAGCAGGAGTCAGCAGCCCAAGTCCCCCACCATTACTGTAACCCAGCTGTCTGGAAACCCCCAACAAGGAGGGCCCCGGTGTCACATCGTTAAGCCCTTCCCTGCCACCAACAGGAGATGGCCCCTCTGCTCCCACCAGACACATGCTTCAGTTAGTACACCAGTGGCAGGCTCTGGAAGTCCTTCTTTACCTCTAATTTGCAACCTTCCTGACCACCTCTGTCCCCGTCTCATGTGACCTAGCACACTTTTAAACCTTCTTGGCATGTAATCCACGCCTAGGAGGGCAACAAGAAGCCCCATCTCTTCCCTCCAGGCCTGATAGCAACCTGTCCACTCCCTAATCTGGGAGGATTGAGCCTCTTGTGGCTGCCTCTGCTCTTCTCTGAGCCTTCTAGAAGCTTTCAGGCATAACCAAATGGTTCTCAAGAGCCAGTACATAAAGCTCCATCTCCACGTCACCAGAGGTTCAGTCTGCAGTGCTGAAAGCGAGCATCCCCAGACTTAACCCATGGAAGGCCAAAGGTGACAGAATGAAGGGTCCCAGCAGCCTAGGTGGGCCTGGGTATGAGCCGTGGCCTATGGCTTTTGGCAGGGCACCTCTTCCCTCCCTCTTCAACAAAGGAGTTCTGAACCTGTCCAGCCAGAGAGTAGAGCTAGGGCCTTCAGATAGACCCCTCTCTAGCCACATGAAGGTCCTGTTAAGGAAGGAGCAGGCTTGGTCAAAAGCAAAAAGAATACCCTCCAAATCTGGATGTGTTGTTGCACGCCTGTAATCCCAGCACTTGGGAGGCTGAGGCAGGAGGACTGCTGTGAGTTCAAGGCCAGCCTGGGCTACATAGTGAGTTCAGGACTAGCTTGGACTATGGAGCAAGACCCTGTCTTAAAAAAAAAAACCTCCAAAGTGCTGGACCCTCTCCTTCAGGGAGGGCCTCCCCATGATGGGCCGCTGTCATCCTCAGGCCTGATGCACCAAGACCACCAGCATGAACCCACTTCCTCCACTTCCTTCCCCCATGTAGTTCCCATGAGCTCTTCCCACAGCCTCTGTGTCAGCCTCCACCACTGCCCTCCAGCTGTAGGCATCAGACCCTTCCCCTGCTGGTCTCCTCCTCTGCCCTGAGCCCTGGCTGCCCCTCCCACTGCAGGTTCCCAGGCAGGGCAGGCTCAGTGCCCCACTCGCCCAGCAGAGCCTCCTGAAGGGCAGTGGTCCCACCTCCTGAACCACCTCTGTACCGGCCCCATATTAACTGTAATTTTGTAAGAAGAGTGACTTGTTGATTTAATAATAAATCTCTATAGTTATTGTAATAACTTATTGGCTGCCATAATGTATTTATTAGTCACCTGCCATTAATAAAAAGTGCCAGCTCTTTCTAGTGTGAGTGTGATGTGTTGTGTCAGTCAGTGCCCAAGGAGCTTCTGCCAGGGGCACAACACGTGCTCCTGTGCCCTGCCCACTCCTAGGACTGTGGGGCAGTCTGGCAAGATGGGCATACACCTTTTGGGGGCAGGATTCCGGGCACCTACCCGACCTGCTCACCTCAGGCTTGTGGAAGGTTGAGGCTGAGCTGCCCTTTGGTCCTAGCGCCCCAGTGTGCTAGTGTGCTGGCGTACTTGGTGCTGACACCGAGAGCTCACTCGGGTGCCGGCACAGCTTTGCTGCTGCAGTCTTCACGGGGAAGGACTTGAGGGAGATGGTCCTGGGAAGGGCTCCGTGTGGCTCCGCGAGAAGGGAATGAGGGGCAAGGGTGGGTGGCTGTTGGCCATGTGTGACCTCTGGCTTCTTTTTTCTGGAATGATGATGTGTGCAATTTAAATGTACCGGTGCATTTCCTCATGAGACACTTGTAAGAACTAGCTGTACTAGCAGCTCTTTGATTATGGTGTCTGGAGGGATGGCAGTCAGATTCGGGGCCTGGGGGGATCTCAGTGCCGTCGCCCCATCCTCAGCAGCCCCGCTTGATTACTCTCCCTGAGTCTCCAGGATCTCCTTTCCAGGCCCATTCCAAGGCCTCACAAAGCAGGTCTGATTGTGCATGTGCTGTGCTCTCCAGATCCCTCACCCGCTTCTGTGCTGCTCCTAGGACCCCAGACTGACTTAGTACATGTGTGTTGTCACTCCTCCACTGGACTCTGAGCTCTCAGGCCAGGAGCCTGCATCCCTGTGTAAGCTCACACCAGTGTCAGACCCTCTTACCATTATCGGCTGGAAAAAGTGAGGGAAGTGAGGGCTTCCTCCCTGCAGGCTCGGAAGGCTGCGGGCAGGTAGGCCTCTGCAGACAGCAAGGGGCCCTGGTGAGCTGCCTGCAGTCCTCGTCCACATTCAGTGTAGGGCTTCCTAGGAAAGATGACTTCGGCCCAGCCCACGTGCAGAATTGGCAGTCTCGATTCCCAGCTTGCGTCGGCCTGGCGGTCTCTCCATGATTTCCTCCTAGCCCTAGCAGTGCCAGACACGCCCACTGTATTCCCAGCACCTGCAGATGCATACGGTGAATTGCGGGACTGGACGTGGCTGTGTGTTGAGCAGCGGTAGGATGGTCTGTGGTGAGGGACAGCCCTTTCCCATCAAGTCCTCGGGATGTGGGAGCCTCAGCACCATTGGCGCCCAGGGAGCAGGAGTACTCATAGCTCTGGGCCCTGAATGCAGTCCTTTTTGTTCTAGCAAATCTCCTGGCTGCCTTTTCTTGAACAGACTCCATCCAAATGGCACAGGGCAGATGAGTCTCATTCCTCCTTGAAAGGGATTACGCAAGTGACTGGGCAATTGGGGGAAGATGAAATTTTCTGCTGGAGCTGGGACAGTGAAATCCTAAGAGGTTACTGAGTTTATGCAGCAGACTCAAAAGGTAATGCCATTTGCTACAGATCCTACAGGAAATAAAGCCATGCTGGGTGCCTACATCATGCTTCTGACAGTTGCTGAGCACTGATCACCCCTCTGCCGTCTGACCTGAGCCTGTAAACAGGGCATGCAGGCTGGTGTAGTATTGCAGGTGTAGGAGCAACTGCTGGAGGAAGGACTAGCCTGTAGGCGTGTGGAACCAGCACGGCTCTTGTTGTTCATTCCATAGAGCCAAGTACAAGTCTGTTTGCTCCTTTTTTTTTTTTTTTTTTTTTTCCTTTATGCTGTGTTGGGAATCAAGCCCTAGGTCTCATGAATGTTGGCAAGTACTGTACCTCGTGGTGCATCCCCAGCCTTAGTCTTGCTCCTTAGGCTCCCAGCTGTGTCCCTTTGCTGTCACCTAAGGGTTGATAAGGTTGAGCAGTGAAAGGCAGGTAAAGTGCTGGGCACAGTGATGGCACTGAGTGGGCCTTGCAGTCCAGTGGTGGTCACATCCTCATCTTTCTAGCTTTCCTGTTCAGAGGAAGACAGCTGTGGCCCCTGAGCCAGAAAGTTCCCCAGCTCCTGCTGTTCGCTCATCCCTGAGGAACCCAGTTCATCTCTCAGAAAAAAATATATATATATAACATCCACATCCATACCACGTTTCCTCTTTCCCATTCTTGTTTTCATCTTTGTTTAGAGGGAGAGTTAACTTGGATTACCTGTGGGCTTGAGCTCTAGACCCAAAGAATTGGGTTTTCAGTGGTCAAGTTTCCAGAGCTAGGACAGGGTTCTTGGGTGGGGGAGGGGGAGTATAGAGCCGCTGTCCCTTCCCCTACCTTGGTGTGCAGAAACATGTCTATACTGTAAGAAACAGATTACCTAGCTGAGTTTGGTGGTGTACATCTGTAATCCCAGCACTCAGGAGACTGAGGCAAGAGGATTTCCATGAGTTTCAGAACCAGCCTGAACTACAGAGTGAGGCTCTGTCTTTAGGGGGGGGGGGGGGGGGAATTATCCAAGGGGATTTCCTGGCATCCCAAAGTGAAGTAATCTGTCCTTACCCAGGGCAAAGGCCACCCTCCAGGACTTGCTTTCTTTGGGATTCCCAGCACATCCATCTGTCTGCTAAACTCCTGTGTACAAGACAGCACTTCACATGCTTTGCTTACACCATTCTGCAGGGTGGGCCCAGCCCTATGAGTTATGGCCAGGCTTCCAGCACTCCTGGAGGCACCCCTGGGCAGGAGCATCTCTCCTGGGTAGCAGCCTTCACGAGTGCCAACAAAATCTGAGGACTTTCTCTTCAGACCCCTGGAGAAGCCTGTCCCTCCCCATTCCCAATCCTAGAGCCGAGGAGGAAAAGTCCAGACGCACAGAGCAAAGCCCAGCTCCCCAGTTCTAGTGGAGCAGTTCCATTACCCATATACATATTCGGGGAGACCTGCACATGGCTGTGGACTCTGCAGGGTCAAGACCTCAGGCTTCCCTATCCTCCACCTCAACCAGAGAGCCACAGTTGGTTCTCAGTCCAGGTTCGCCACTGGCCTCAAGACCACGAGTGCTCCAGTGTCCTGCGCTCTCCGTGTTGAAATGAGCTGCACTAGGACATTTGTAGATTGTAGGTTCTGTCTATCTCTCAGAAGAACCTGGGGCACAAGGCCCCAGGAGCTGCTGAGTCACCCAGTCCCTCTCTCAAACTTAATTCTCTTCTCTTTCCCTGTCTCTGTGTCTCTCCCTCTCCTGTCTCGTCTTGCTTTTTTCCTTCCCACCTGGGGCTGCAGAACCGCATGCACGAGTCTCTCATGCTCTTCGACTCCATCTGTAACAACAAGTTCTTCATCGATACCTCCATCATTCTCTTCCTGAACAAGAAAGATCTCTTTGGCGAGAAGATCAAGAAATCACCTTTGACCATCTGCTTTCCCGAATACGCAGGTGGGTGTCACGCGGCCCTGTGCAGGAGGAAGCCCTGGCCCTCACCAAGCGGTGGAAACAGGTGTTCAAATGCATGTGGGCAGCTTTGGCCAGCACAGCTCAGGCCAGTTGGTGAGCAGGGGCAAGTACAGAAGTCTGACAAGGCCGCAGAGGACATCACAGGGATGTGACCAGTCTTGGCCTTTCCCAGGGCACAGCCCTGAGTGTGATGAGCAGCAGTCACTCCTGAGCCACGTGTCCTAACAGGTCAGGCAGGAATCCAGGGAAGGGCAGACCAAGGTGCCTCATCCCTGCATTTTCCTAGTCACCACTGACGTCTCCAGGAGAGCAGGATAGCGTCTCAGAATCTCATCCGTGGCCTCCCCTCTCCTGCCCCGGGCAGCCAGTGGGCTGCACAGTATCTCTGCATGAAATGAGAAAGGCGGACGTGAGGCCTGTGCGGGGACTTGGACCACAGTTCTACCCACACTTGCCGTCTCCGCCCCCTGCCTGGGTACACTAAGCATTCTGTGTGGCAGCACAGCCCAGGCCCGGCCACATCAGGCCACTCCAACCCCACGGTGCCTCTGCACCTCCCCTTTCCCTTCTCCCGTTTTTTCCCGAATCGGAGCACTCCAACTACTCCAACCTCCTCCACCCTTGCCTTCCTTCCTCTGCCTTTCCTGGGGCTTCTTTCTCTGGTCTGATTCTCTGGAAACCCAGAACAAAGCTAAAGAGCCTGTGGCAAATGGAGCAGGAGAAGGGTGACTCTGAAGGGCAGATAACTCGGGATTGCTGCGAAAGGCTAGAGGCGGTGTTGATGAGATGCCAGAGCCCAGGCTGTTCATCTGAGAAGACTGGACGTGTCAAGGGTCCCTGGGGTGAAGTCACCTTTGCAGGCTGAGAGCAGAGGGCCAGCCCCCACAGTGAAGGAGAATGTGCTTTGCTCTCCTACAGGTGACAGGTGGGCTCAGGCAGAAGCCCACTTCCCTGACAAGCCCAGAGTTAGTCTGTGGGCAGGGCTGAGGTCCACACAGCGTCCCTGCCCCTATCCAGAGGGTTCCCACTGAGCAGGTGCTGGGTCTCTCCACCCTCTTCACTACTGAGAGCAGCGGTGTAAAGGAAAAGAGCCCGTTCTCTTGTTCTGGGCACAACCCAAATCTTCCCTAATGTTTCCATGTTTCTTGAGAATTAGCAAGGTGCCTACCCATCCCAGGAGGCACAGGGAGCCCATGCCCTGTGCTTCAGGCTGTTGGGTCTAATGGAAGCACGAAGTCTCCAACAGCACAGGTGGCCAGAGTAGCTTCTCAAGCCAGACGACCTGCAGCTGTGGGCAAGTTACTCCTCTGTGCGTCATTCTTATCTGGGCACCACAGCAGACCAGGGGCAGACCTGCCCCTTAAGTGGCCAGGGAAATGAAGGGAGAGGAAGTTCTGGTGTTACGTCTATAAACTGCTGGCTATCACTGTCACATTCACAGGATGGAAACTAAGGGAGAATGGGCCACAGACAAGGTGCCCTTTGCAAACCAGCCCACCTGCTCAGTAGTCACTGCTGACCTTTCCTGCCTTGGCAAAGGCCTCATGTTACCAGGCATTGGAGAGTTATGGTACCAGGGTGTGGCCCAGAAGCCCTTAGCTCCAGGAATCCTCTCAGTCACAGGCCCAACTCTGAAGTTCTCTCTTGGCCAGTGTCCTGCTGGAGGCTCATCTGGTCTGTGGATCGAGGAGGGGTCAATCTCAGTGCTGGGAAGTCAGAGCTGGACTTCTCCATAAGTCAGTGTGGATTTTGGAAAACACCTGAGTTCCCCAGAGCCTGCAGAGGATGTAGTTTGAGTTCAAACGTGGTAGGCGACAAATGATCTCCAGTGCAGCTGCAGTGAGGGTGGATGCAAACCTGTTTCAGGCACAGAACAAGCTGGAAAGCTGAGGACAGGTAGTGGCTATGAGTCTCGGGGACTGTGTGTACCCTGTGCACTGAGCATCAGTTGTGGCCGTATAAGGCAACAGGTGCAGGAGATGAAGGGGGCCCAGGAAGGGGCCCCAGCAAGGGCATCCCCTGATCCAGAAACTTGTTATGGTCTATGTCTCTGTTTTGATTCTCTGAACTGGATTTCCCTGGCAAGATCCATGTCTGCCAGTCTAGAAGTCTCTGAACAGTTGGTACTCAGTGTACTCAGTATGCTTCTGCTCTTGGGATCTCTCTGATGGCAGAACGAGAAGGATGCTCAGCCCAGAGCCCACTCCAGAGATGATCCCACCATTACCCAGAGTCTGGGGCTGGAACTGCCTTCTGATTTTCACTAAAGGAAAGGAAAGAAATCTTTACTACAGACCCAACCCTCCAGTGTCTCAGGCCCCAGCCAGCTCACCCTGTGCTCACACTCTACACCTACAGGCTGAAGAGGCAGGGGAAGGGATCATCTCACACCCCAAAATAATATGGTTTCTGTTCTGGGCCAAAACCTAGCAGCATTAAGGAAAAGAGGTCATTTTTCTCTACATATTGGGCTTCTGCACACTTCTGTGTTGGTCTGTATTTTGTGGTATTTAATTGGCAATTGTCTACAGGGCCAGACCACAAGGGGTTGAGTTGTAGCCAGTTTGGAAACACCTTACATCATCCACAGATGTGCCCTGTTATCCCCACCCAGCCCTGACCAGACTCAAGGGGACACTCAAGGAATTGTTAGGGGTAGTAGACAGAGGCAGTTAGTATCAGATGCTGATACCTCCTCCTTGATACCTTGACACCTTGAAGACACTAGCGCTCCCCTGTCCTTACCATTCTAAGATGTCCCCAGCCCCCCCGAGTGACCTCTCAGAGAAACCGTGAAGAAAGAGCACAGGACCTGACTACTCGGGGCCCACCAGGCTTTATGGGTACTTGGTTTGCTGGAACCAGAACTGGTTCAGCTAGACCTAGGGAGGCGCTTGCATTTGATTGTTAAGAGAGCAAGACGGATCACTGATGGCCACTGTCTCCCCAGGGCACTGAGGAAATCTGGTGTGAAAACAGAATAAGAGACCCTGAAAAGTCAAAGCCTAGAAAATGTGAAGTGTTATATAGCTCCACCCCCTGTTCTGTATCTTCTTACAGGCTCCAATACCTATGAGGACGCAGCTGCCTACATCCAAACGCAGTTTGAAAGCAAAAACCGCTCACCCAACAAAGAAATCTATTGTCACATGACTTGTGCCACAGACACGAATAATATCCAGGTGGTATTCGACGCTGTCACCGACATCATCATTGCCAACAATCTCCGGGGCTGCGGCTTGTACTGACCTCTTGTCCTGTATAGCAACCTATTTGGTAATGATTTCAGCACTCACAGAACAGCTTGCGTGTGCGCCACACACACACACACACACACACGCACACACGCACACACGCACTCACACACACCACTAACAAATGCAAGTTGGTAAATAAACTTTACAGAGGCATAACAAAACCTTATATATACACAAATATATATTAGAGAAATCTTTTTAGTTTGTACTAGTAAGAGCTGCGACAGAACTGACCACCATCCCATAGTTCATCAAGGTTTTCCCAGGAAAGCACATGAGGGTGCATGTAAGTGCACAGACACTGTCACACAGGTGTGGGGAGCCCGGCTGGGGAGTCCTTTAAAGAACAGCTTCGGGATCTTACTAAGTCCCGCTGCTGGGAGCAAGGGAGGCAGAGGAAGGCCTGGGTGGTCCTCTGCATTCCACCAAGACTCAGTCCTGTCCTGCTCTTGTGCCAGCTCCAAACCCTCAAAGAAATGGCCAGCACCTTAAATGTCTCCCTCCCCTCTTCACACAGCAACAGGAACATTTAAAGACACTTCTCTTTTGGGTGGTGGTGGTTATTAATTTCAAGAATTTAGAAGAATCACTGCTCTGATCAATTCATTGTCTCCTGAGTTTTCTTTATTCATGTGAAAAAAGCAAGGATCAGAGAATTGGGAGACTTGGTCTGCTTTCTAAAAGCAGCTGAGGGGAGGGGACATGTGAGCCATGGCTCCAGTCCGCCTGCAGAATTGAAGCCAGCTCCCCTCTAAGAAGCCATGTGGGAAGGAAGGGCAAAGAAGGGGTCAGGAGTAGCTAAGGGGACTGTGAACTTGCAGGCCTAGCCAGAACCTCAATGGCAGATCCCCAGGTCACCTACGGTGGGCTGCCTTCAATTTCTCCATTACTCAAGCGGATGACCCATCTTGTACCACCCTGCAATTGGTTAAAATGTCCTAGGGTTTTTTTGGTTGGTTGGTTGGTTTTAAAATCAAAGAAAATGGTCAGACTGGACCCCTTATCTCTCTCTCTACAGACTGCTTCATGGACTCTTTGCTGTTGACGTTGATCTCCTGGTAGCATGACCTTTTGGCCTTTGTAAGACACACAGCCTTTCTGTATCAAGCCCCTGTCTAACCTACAACCCCAGAGTGACTGATGGCTGTGTATTTCTGTAGAATGCTGTAGAATCCGGTTTTAGTTAAGTCTTTACATTTAGAATTTGAAAGGAAAAAAAAAAAAACATCTTTTATGTCCTTTGTAGCCTCAAAAGAGGAAAAAGGAAAGCTCACCATTTCATCCATACTTTTTTCTTTTGAAATAAGTGTACACATCAGCACCCATTCCCTCCCATCCCAGCCCTGGTGCCCGCCTGCCACCAGAGGTCCCCGTGCAGCTCATCAGCAGGTGGGAGTGTGCTTGGGTCAGGCTTTCCAAAAAGTCACAGGCCAATGCAACACCTTCAGCCCCTGCCAGTCAGCAGCCCAGCCACCATGGATATCACCAAGGGGTGGCAGCTCTGCCCTCCCCAGCTCATGCTGCTCCAACCACACCCTCACTGCAGGTTTGTACAGAAAAGCACAGCTCTCACTGGCCAGTAGATGCCAAAAAGAATACCTGTCATATATAGAATGACAGCCCTACAGAAACAACTTCCCCACCATCCCCCCTTTCTATGAATTTCTTTGTGATTTTTTTCTTTTTGTTTTTCTTCTGGTTCCAATGAGCACTTTGTATCACATACCAAATCAGCCTCCTAGCCTCTGGGAAATGGGGTTGTGGTATGTTTCCTTTTGCCATTTCAGACCAGCCTTTTGGGCGACGCTCTCCTTCAGTGTGTGGGCCCCTCTCCAACTTCCCTTTGTTCCAGTGAACTATGTTCGCCCTTTCTCATTTGGGGATGTTTGTGCTGCAGAAAAAAAGAACAAAAAAAATTTTAAATATGGACAAAAAACACACAAAAAAATAACAAAGATGGAATGTAGTGTTTACATTAAAGCCACAGTTTTCATGACCAGTCCTATGTCATTTCTGCTTTGACTAGTATCCAGATCCCAGATCTCTTCGCGGTTTCACTTTTAAGACTTCATATTTGTTGAAGAAGACCAGTCACAGCCATTTCAAATAAAAAGGAGACAAGAAGACAAAACACACAAAAATCAAAAATACAAAAAAAAAACCTTGAAAAAAAAGGAAAAAAGAAAAAAAAAGCCCACGGGTCTTTCTAAGCCTTTCTATTCCCAATCGGTGAGGTTTCTGTGATATCTTACACACTGCCAGTCGACTTCTCTAATGGAAAATTCATGTGTAGCTCAATAAAGAGAATGTTTGTCTGTATTCCTGAGTCTCTCACCCTCTGCCTTCCAGACTGTGGTTACTTGGGGTGGGCTGTGTTCCAGCAGCAAAGTGAAGGAGGGGCATGGCCCCAAACACTGGGAGGCTGCTGGGCAAGGAATCTCCTCACAGACCCTTCTGTGTCCCTCTCACTGCTGTCACAAGCGGGGACCAGCTTAGTGGCCAGTAAAGGGAAAGCTGCCCAGTCTCCCTCACCCCACTCCCAACCCCCAACCCCAGTGAAGGCAGGATAACAGGCCACTTTCTGCCTAAAAGTGACCTCTTCGTCCCTGCTTCCAGTGACTGCTCACATTCAGCTGGCTTTGTTTCCAGTGGGGCTGAGGATTCGAAGGGAAGTGGAGTGACAGGTGTCTCCACTTCTGTCTTCTGTGCCCAGGAGTCTCACTCCAGTGGAAGGATGATTGTGCCAATAAGGGGCTCACATGACCAGGCACTCTGCACCCCAGAGATCTTGTGCCCGTGGCAAGCTCAGAACCAGGAAGACTGGCCAGACAGCTTTCTCTCCCCCACTGCATCTGGAATTCAGGGGTCCTCCTGCAGGCCAAACGCACAAGGGGAGCAGAGTAGGCACTGACCATGGAGGAGTCCTTTCCTCCATGCTACCGGGCTTACCGGTTCTCCTCTAGTTTACCAATTTTGCTGTAAGAACTAGCAATTCAGCTGAGACAAACCTGGAGGGCACAGCAGTCCACTAAACCCTATGCATCATATCCAGGTGCTGACCACTGGCTAGTGAGCAGGAGAGCCCCACAGAGCTCTACTAATTGGAACCATCTCCACATCCTCATCAGTGGAAAAGTGGAAATTACCAGCTCAGAAAGCCTCTTTCTGGCACGTCATAGACCACGTAATCATGTGGACGTGGAAGAGGGTGCAATCCTATTTCAGAGTAAAAACAGCAAGAGGAACCATTCCCAGTCAAAGTGGGCACGATACACCCTTCAGCCAGCCGCGCCTCTTTGCAGATCCCTTCACCTGCTTATCTGCACAGGGGCGCATAAGGCTTACCATTATGCTTAGATGGGCTTACAATCCAGGCCACACCTTGTCTCCATAACACTGGTCTCAGAGAACACAGGGTCTGAATGAAAGCCTGAAGGAAATCTGAAGCTTTTCTACGTGTGTGTGTGTGTGTGTGTGTGTGTGTGTGTGTGTGTGTGTGTGTGTGTGTGTGTGTAAATTTCCCTAAAAATGAGCTATGTTCTAATAAGATCTTTTCAAACTTTCAAGTGACTTGCAGATAGAGCTTAGATACTTATGTGCCTGGGTTTTTTTGATGCTAGAACTCAGGAACTCATACGCTAGGCAACTGCTCTACCACTAAGCTCCAGCTCCACCCTTATCATTTATCTTTTTTATTTTTATTTCTGGATATCAACAGGGTCTCCTGTTTAGTCCAGGCACCGTAGCTTTCATAAAAGGAAGATCAGGAAGCACCTGGACAAGATACAGGGAAAGAAATTAGAACAAGAATCATGGGGGCAGAACTTCACACTTTTTTTTTTTTCTTGGTCCTCCATAAGTGACTCTAAGGTGCAGCCAGGGTCAGAACCACTTCCCACTTCAGAGAGAAAGCAGGGGCACTGGAGGATTCCCGGGTGCTGGGAGCCTCCTAGAGGATGCAGGCTCTACCTGACAAGTGCACTGGAGGCTGAAGCTCTGCCCAGGTACCCTACTTCCGGAGTTCTGGTGTCCCTCTCCCAGAGTCACAATACAGGCAGGATCAAGTTTGCTGGCTACACAGAGAAGAGCACGCTGTCTACACAGCTCAAGCGGGAGGTAAGGAAAGCCACTTGAGCATCTACAGTTCACAACAGCAGTAAAACTCTGACATGGAACATTTCTCTATGTAGCAAATAAAAGTCTCAAGAACTGAAAACCACCAAGAAACGGGAGATGTCAAAAACAAACATGGCCAGTTAAGAAAATGGAGGAACACAGCCTCATTCCAAAAGTCCCTTTAAGAAACTCGACCCCTGCTCTCCACAGTACCCCACACTCCTCTGCTGTTTCCAACCCAGAAGAACACTTCAGCTATGCTAGTCGAGGGGCTGAGCCACAAGCCAGGACAGTCAGGGGCGCCATGAGGACTCACTGTGAGTGCTCTTAGTGTTGGCCCATCCCTCAGGAACATAAAAGCCAAAGGCCTTTTAAAGCATCCAAAATCCTTACCAGTCCAGGTCCAACAGTCCAAGGGTGAACTCTGGGCTTGTCTTCCTGGGCCATGTTAAGCCATTTAAGACAGCTCTATTTTGACTACTGCCACACTGCTGTTTCACAATGTTTCAAGACCCACTAAAATTGATTGTACACAGTATTTTCTCAAGTAAGAAACATACAAATGGGTGACATTAATGTCAATATGCCCAATATGCAAATCATGACAATTCAAGAAAGTAAACTTCCTCTCATTTCCCTTGAAAAAAAAAATCAAATAAATGGCAGGGGGGGAAAAAAGCTTCAGTGCTGCCTTCTCCAAAGAAAACATAAGGCAAAATGAAACCTCCCACCGTCAAAAGAAAAAACTTCAATCAAAATGGGAGACACAAAAGTAAAATGGGATTTAATGTTGGTACCTTTGAAGAAAGCTAGCTTAGTGTCCAGCCACACACAACGCACTGAAAAGAGTTTGCTTTTTATTATTACTGTTTTACAATAAAAACAAATAGCTATGCTCTCTGCAAAACCAATTTTTTTTAAAAATCACAGAAATTTACTAACAGCATTTCAAGGTAAGGCTTTTGAAAGATTTACTGAAATAAATTATCTCTGCCTACACATTTGCCTGTCATCCTTTTTTCAATTACCTGTCAACATTCTAAAAACTTTCAGTTAGGTAAAATACATTTAACTTTGCCAATAATTTTAGATAATACTGGATTCTTCTCAAAAGAACTACCATAAAACTATGGTTTTAAACATTTCTTTAAAAATCCAAAAAAACATAAAACTGAACTATGTAACTTATGATTGTTTATTTCAAATCCTCAAAGTTAAGTGTGTGAAGAATTTGAAAAGATTCAGGACCTCATTCTGCCCCAGGCATGTGGATCCAGAGTCTTCACTTTTCTATATTTAATTAAACCAAGAAGAACAAAACTTGGAAAGTGAAGGGCTTAAGAGAAGAAAAATACAAAAGGTATCTCTTATTTCTTCACTGATATCTTTCAAAATTCACTCTTCCATTTCCCAGGGCCCACACCTTCCCCAAGGACCTAACCTAGACTTCGGCCCTGCCTAATTTACTTAACCAAGGAACCAAAACCTTAGACCAAAGCTTGCTACCTCACCCTTTTTCATGTCCAGAGGGAACAAAGAAATAGGGAGGAGAGAGACACCAGGGGGAGCTTACAGGATGCAAAAGCACCAGAGTGAACAAAAAAAACATTCAGGCGTGGCCTGGAGGCTCCAGTCAGCCTCAGCCACTGGCAGGACAAAGGGGCCACCTCCCAACCTGCAGCTTAAGCTTTACCTCTCCTTCTCCATGTTATCACACCGGAAGTCTTGGTTAACGGTGCTCTGCTGGCCCGTGGGCTGACCTCTCAACTTCCTGAGTGCTTCCTAAGGACAGAATCTGACGCACTCTCCCATGGCATGCTGTGCACTGCATTGCCCCTGTGCATCCTCCCCCGCATACACGCTGCCTGCCAGATGCAGGGCTAAGGAAGCCAGTGTCAGCTGGCACAAACAGGACTCGAAGATGGCTGCTGTGGGCAGGCAGCTGCCTACTTCCTCTTGATCATTCCTCATCCCCAAGAAGTCCAGTCAATGCCAAAGGAGATCATGCCTAGTGTTAAATGTGCGTGTTTCTATGGGGAGAAGAAATATCACACAGAAAGTATTACAAAAGAGGTTTAAATTTCTCAGCTGTCCGAACACTACGAAGACCACATGCTTTATACAGCGGCAATGCAGTCAAGCCTGCTTCTCACGCAGCAGGCAGAAGTGGACAGGCCTCTTCCAGTTGGCAGGCGGCGGGCGCAGGCCCCAAGGCGGCAGCGGCAGCGGCAGGAAGGCGCTAGGAGGCCTGCTGCTTCTGAAGCCTGCGTTCGGCGGCAGCGGCCAGCATCCTGCGGCGCAGCGTCACAGGGTCCGAAGATGTGCCTTCTGACAGGCGGAAGCTCTCTGAGGCCAGGTCACCTTCAGAACTTTTATTCAAGAATCGCCTACAAAGACAAGAGACATGTGACGGAGAAGGGAAGCTCTGGAACAGTGCCCCACCGACAGCACCAGCCCACAAAAGTTACAGGTTGGGCTCAGCATGGCCAATCCTCTAGTTCAACAGGAGCTTGAAATCCGAGTTTTTAGGTGACATGTAATGATTTTTCAATGCTGTCATCTATCTGGAGAAAAGATACGGGCCTGATGTGACAATGACCTTCAAGCAGTGCTTTCTGACCAGGATTTATGTTACCTAGGCTGCAGAATCAACTTACTTCCGAGCTTGTTGTAGGAGGTCATCTTTGCGCTGGACTAGCATGCGCTGCCTCTCATCAGCAGACTTGGAGAAGCGGCTCCCCCGGGCCTCAAAGTCCTCTACCTCACTGGGCTCTACATCCACCTCACTGAAGTCCAAGGTCTCCTCTAGGCGAGGACTGAGGTCCAGTGGCACATGCTCAGTCTAGATACAGGAAGACAAGTGTAAGCGCAGGAATCTCATAAGCAGACTCCCCACACAGCCAGGGTACTCCTATACCAGCTTCTTCTGGACCCACAAGAAGGACTACTGCCAGGCAGGGAGCAGGAGCTAGGAACATCAAGCACAGGCACAGTGGAGGGCTGTCCTGCTAGGCAACTGTGTGGGTGAGATGCACAATGTTCCATACTAGTGGACCAAACACACAAATGCCCACAGGAACAACCTGAGAACATCTAAACTGTACTCTTAGGCTGTGACAACAAAGGTTATTGCTGACTTTGCATTCTGCAAATTTTCTGTTCAATTCTACCAAATGCTCAAGAATTTAAAGTGTTTATCACATCTTACTGCATAAATTTTACCACTCTCGGCTTTTTAAAAGTCAAACAGGCAAATAAAGGTAAATGCTAAGGAGATATGCACACATGCACATGTGTACAAATATGTACAATAATATGGCTCCTTATTTGACAGTATGTTAAAATGAGATTCTTCCTTGGCCCAGTAAACACCTCCAGGAACCAACACAGCTGAGAGGCAGGGTGTTTTGTTGAAGAGTCCCTAGTGGAGGTACTTTTCTGTCACTCAGCCTAACCTCTTCTTCCTGCCTTCAGCCAATCCCAAGAGGAGACTTAAAAAAAGCTATATAGACAGGCTGACTCACTTCTCACGGGAGCTGGGGCACAGGGACTGATGATCACACAGACCTGAGAAACTAAAAACAAGAAACTGCCTACTGCAGACCATGAAAGAGGCAGGGAGTAAAGGCGAGACAAGTTCTACTGCTACAGATTGTGGACCACACTGCATGTCCTGGGACTGCTGCAGGTCTCCTGCAAGAGAGAGCCAAACTACAGTTGTTCAAATAGACTTTGCCTAAACAGACACTCAAGGGGTGATGTGATGAACCCCAGAAAGGCGGGAGAGAGCACGTGTGCACACACACACCACCCCCACCCCCACCCCCACCCCGCATATGTACACACACACAGCACTAAGTACACTGCCCCATCTGAAATCTCTCCTATAGGGAGTAAGAAAGAACGGCAAGTGGAGAAAGAGATGGTAGACAGAAGAGGGGAGACCATCCCAGCCCTGCCCTGCCCTGCCCAGCTGCAGGTTTCCAAGCCTGACTTATAGCCTAAACTGGTGCAGGATATACTGACTGGGAACAGAAAAGCTGAAGTGGCTGCTGGATCAAACAGATTTTAAGCACCTGTTATCCAAGGACTTCCCATTTCTGGTCACAAAGCAGTTTTCCTTATAAGTACTTTCCTCCACTGTATTTTTTAACACTTAGAACTCTTCATGTTAACTTTGAAAACAAAGCTGGGGGATGAAGACAGTAGCTGAATGTACTGTATCCACAGAGACTCCCAGCCAGCCTACAGTTCACCTCTCCACTATGCTGGCTATGCCCAAGCTGGAAATGCAAGAAGGGGCCACTTCTTCAGAAGCCATGCACCAGCTTCCAAATGATACACAACCCAATTATGGATATGGATATGGATATGAAAATTTTAACCTAGTAGCAGATTTGAAGACATCTTAATCATTACAGTTTCCTATCTGCAGGGAAAAACACAAGCGGTACAAGTAGCCTCCCTGCCAGGTATTAATGGAAGTTACTGCTTCCAGGAGAGCCCTGGCCTATACCAAGAAGAAGGCAGCCAACACCCCTGGCCAAAGCCTCCCATGCAGGAAGGCCCAACACCATACACACAGGAACACAAAAGGCAGAGTTGTTTGGCTTTTATTTTTATTCTAAGACAGTGTTCTGGAAGTATAATAATGGAGGAAGCAAATGGGAGCCACAGAGGGACAGGAACTAGAGCTAAAGGCAAAGAGAAGTGTGCTCCTGCTGGGACACAAGATGGGGCAAGCTGCTGACTTTCCAAAGTGGGCATCAATCTTGGGTCCCAAAATAGTCATGCTTTCCCCACCCAATCAGCTCAGGAAGCCTTGTTTTTATAAAATGCACGGAAGTACTTAGAAATCTTAAGTCGAACAAATGAGGTATAAGGTACAGTAACTTAACACTTTAACTCCCTAGGGAGTGTTCTGCAGTCTGTTGCACCCAGGTTTGAAGGATCCAGCCCTCTCAGAGCCTGGACTGGCCTCCTCCTGCCGTTCTCTGAGCTCTCAGCAAAGGGCAGTACCCAGGGAGTAGCTGCAGATCTTGCAGGGGAAACAGATCATACCAGGGGTATAACTTGTAACCTTTAATATAAAGAGTGACAGGGATGGAGGAATAAATCAGCAGTTAAAGCGCTTGCCTAGCAAGTGCTAAGGAACCAAATTCAATTCACCAGCACCACATGAGCTGGGTGTGGTGGCACACACCTGTGATCCTAGCACTTGGAGGCTGAGTCAGGACTGTCAGTGAGTTCAAGGCCAGCATGGGCTACATAGTGAGCACAGAAGCAACCTGGACTACCGAGCAAGACCCTTTCTCAAAAAAATAAATAAATAATAAATACATACATACATACAGACACAGTACATGGCCTTCTTCTTATACTAATGCCCTAAGTCCTATAAAAGTTAGGGCTGAAGATAGCCACTGCAGGAACCATACTCCTTCAGAACCCACACACCTCTCTCTAGTGTGCTGATCTTACCTGAGTTGAGATTTCTCCCTCTTCCTGGTCAGTGCTGGGCCTTTCCACAGGACTGTTCAATGCAGGTCTAACGCTATCTGACCGCTGAGAGAGACACAGAACAGAGGCATTTGGACTGAAGTAACAAGTAAAGGACAAACCTAGGGTAGAGAGGGAACTGTGGTTTCCAACACAGCTTGTAACTTTAACAAAATAAACAGCACCAAAAAAATTGACTCTATAATGATTAAAAGTAAGAGAAACAAGTGTGAGGCCCACCAGAATTCCAAGTTTGGGAGTCAGCAACTGGTTCTCTATTTAGTTCTCTTTCTGTTACAGTAATCACACAACAAAACATTAGTGACAACAGTAGACAACACTGGCTAAACACTTAACTCTGTGTGTGGCACCAAGGGAAACCCTCGTGGTACTCTCCCATGAACTTCTTAATATCCTGCTGTTGCCTTCACTTTAGCCTGGTCCAGACCACAGCTTCACATACTCTAGGGTCTTGCCCACATCCCTTCTGATCTTGGTGTCTCAGTGCTTCTGGGCCACTTTCTGTGGTTCACTACCTCAGGACTTGCTCTGGCTACACAAGGAAACTCTGCCTCTCCACAGGAAGTCCAGAGCCAAGGCCAACAGCTGAGATCCAGAAAATCACAACAATATCTCAGCCCAGATGACTCCAAAGACTATGTTCCTTACCTCTCCTGAGAATTTCAAATTTTGATTTTTATTAACAAATCTTTATATTTCTGTAAAGTGAAACTGAATAACTTCTGTAGCACATTATTCCCAAATGATTTGGTCCTGCAAGAAGGCTTATCTGTGTTAGTATTTATTATACTACTCGAAGAGGTTATGTGATAGGCAAAACTAACATCTGACCTTTTTTAGAAAGTCAAAAGTGCCTACATCAGAGAGATGTGAGCTATAGCGAACAGAATCTCACATTAATGTTCAAGGCCAGGACCGAGGATGTAGCTCAGTGGTGCAGCGCCTGCCTGGCATGTGCAAGGCCCTGGGTTCCATCCGTGGTTCCACAATAGAAAAAAAAAAAAAAAGCACAAAAAAATGTTCAAGGCCAACTAAAGGCAAATGCGTGGCAGATGGCACTGTTTCCTACAGCAAAGGCTCAGCAAGCCACTGCCTGGGGCCACATTCAACCCCATCCCCACCTATTTTTATAAATAAAGTTTTACTGGATCACAGATGTACTTGTTCAAGTCCATAGCTGCTCGAGCTGCAACAGCAATTACCTGGCCTACAAAGCCTACAATATTCATTATCTGTTCTTTATAGAAAAGAAGCTTTCAATCTTTTTTTTTTTTTTTTTGAGACAGTGTCTCCCTATATATCCTAGGCTGGTCCTAAATTCACTTATGGAATCCAGGCTGGCCTTGGACCCACAGCAATCCTCCTGTCTCAAACCTCCCAAGTACTGGGATTACAGCTGTGCACTACCACACCTAGCTTTATGTGGTGCTGGGGAATGAACTCCCAAGTACTGGGATTACAACTGTGCACTACCACGCCTAGCTTTATGTGGTGCTGGGGAATGAACTCTGGGCCTTGTGCTTACAAGGCTAGCACTTTAACCACTGAGTCATTCCTCTAGTCCCTCAATCCTTGTCTGACAGCAGCCCGTGCCATGACTGCCTGCACTGGTAAAGGCAGTCTGGTGTGGGGTATTTATACAAAGATTACCCAAATACCTTTATCCATATCTTTGATGAGTCTGCTCTTAAGCATAAATCAGAAAAAGTGAAGGAGTTTATAAAAACCCTCATCAAATTATAAAACATATTCATTAAGTAAACAAAAAGCTCACTCTAGAAGATTAAGTCTTTCTGAAGTGAGAATTCATCCATTGTCCTTAAAGCCCCAGTTTTACCTGTGTGGGAAAAGGAACTTGAATGCGTCCCTCTAAAATGTTGTCTGTTGTGATTTCAACTGACCGTGTCAGCTGGAGGTCCTGCAGCACAACATGATATGGGACCTGGGGGAACATCTCTTGAATCTGATGAGCCTACGGGAACACAGAGAGAGCCCTCAGAAAGTTCACTCCCAACAGTGGTGCATGAGGAATGAGGCACACAGGCCCCAGGCATGGAGCTGAACATCATGCTTTCACAGCACAGGTAAAGAGGGCACTGCTGTTCTGCAGACCACCTTCAAATTGCAGTTCCTTTTGTAATTTTCCAGATGCCAAAGAGAGCTAGGGACAAACATCCATTTCCAAATAAAGACCAGGGAGAAGTCGGTCGGATCCTGAGACAGCCTCCAGTAGAACCTCCTAGTTTTAAAAGAAGCATTCACTTGAAGTTCAGCACACCTTGTATATAAAAACATGTTTTCCTACTTGAATACACATTCTTTCCAAACTCATATGAAACATTCATCTAACAAAAACTAGCTCCAGAGCATAAAATACATGTTAACAAATTTAAAGAACAGAATTCATACAATGTCAGTTCTCAGACTCCATGGAATTAAACCATTAGGTAAAAACAAGAAGAAAATTGACGGGCTGGAGGAATGGCACAGTGGTTAAAGCGTCTGCCTTGCAAGCAAAAGGCTCCGAGTTCAATTCCCCTGTACCACATAAAGCCAGGTGTGGTGGCGCAGGCCTGTAAGCATGTAATCCTAGCACTTGGGAGGCCAAGGCAAGCCAGGATGGCCCTCAGTCCCAGGCCAGCTTAGGCTACAAAGTGAGTTCAAAAACAGCCTGGGCTTCAGATTGAGACCCTGTCTCAAGAAATGAAAAATAATAATAATAGTAATAAAACAGGTTAAAGAAATCAAGAAAAAAAATTTTTTTGAGACAGGGTCTCGCTCTGTAGTCCAGGCTGGTCCTGAACTCACTATGGAGCCCAGCCTGGTCTTCGACTCAGGGCAATCCTCCTGCCTCAGCCTCCTGAGTGCTGGGATTACAGGCGTGCGCCACCACACTCAGCTTATGTGGTGCTGGGGAATCGAACTCGGGTACTTAGCATTTGACTTAGTGCTTGTTAAGCAAGCACTTTAACCACTGAGCCATTCTTCCAGCCCCTCAAGAAAAATTTAAAAAATTTTTCAACTAAAAATAAGACAACCCACCAAAATTCATGAGATGCAGAGAAAGCATGTTTAAAGGAAAATTTACAGAACTGAAATGCATACATTAGAAAAGATAAAAAATACATTAGATGCATGTATAAAAATACCGTGTTGAAAACCAGTATTTTATAAATATGCACTAATAAAAATACATTTGAAAATTTTCAATATAACTGCTGGAAAAGATTAAGGTCAGTCATCTTGCCATCTTCAAAAACTAAAAAATGAAAAAACAACAAGGGCTGGGTGTGTAGGTCAATGGTAGAAAGCACATGGATGGTGCATACAGGACCGTGGCTTCAAGGTCCAGCACAAAAAGAACAACCACCCAACCAGACAAAGTAAATCCAAAGTATGCAGGAAAAAAAACTGACAGCAAAAGTCAATGAAATTAAAATTTTTTTTTTAAAATAGAGAAAAATCAACAAAACCAAAAAATATTTTTTGAAAAAAAATCAATAAAATCAGGAAGCCTCTAAGCTAAGGAAAAAGAGAGAAGAACTAAATTATTAAAATGGTACCAATAAATGAAACAAAAACAGAAGAAAAACATCCACGTGAATGCTGCTATCTTACCAGAGCACATTAAGACTAACAAGGCCCTAGACAGCACACGTGTTCTACAGCTTTTCTCTCCCTTCCAATTACCAGCTCCCCTCTTAAAGTAGTACGCAGTCCTTACCATTGCATTAAGCTGGGAGTTGCTTGCCTGCGTAATGCCAAGAATATTGGTGGTATGCATCACTTCAACCGAAAAACTTGGCAGCCAGCTTGCAATCCGGGACCCTAAAACAAACAACACCAGCACGAGTTTTAGAGCTTGGGACTTTGCCTGCGCTGTCTATGGTAGCCAGTCACCCTATAATAATAGCTGGTATTCACTGGAGTTTACTTTATGCCAGGCCTTTTGTGCTAAGCATTTCACATGAATTAGTTCAGTCAGTAAAACTCACATTGTACTTATTTTTTTTTCTCAGACATATGCCCCTAGTCTCCCTCACCTCCCCCATTCTTTTTTACCTAATACACTTAAGAATTTAGGAACCTGAGCCAAGATCACAGTTTAATGATAGTGGTCAGGATCTAAAGCCAGACAATAAGATTCTAGAACTCTACTGCCAGCCGTTCCTGCTTTCCAGGGGCCTTTGATCCATTCAACTCCAACCACTTGACCAGCCGAGCAACCACTACAATAATAGATAAGGTCTCCTCCTCTTTCACAATACACAATTACACACCATATACAAACTACTGCTTATTTGGAAACACCATTTTCAGTTACTTTCATGAACTATTTTCTTCTTAATAATCTGACTTAAAGATTTGACCTTGATTTTCTGATTTAAAATTCTTTTCAGGTGCGAGGGGCATAGCTCGGTGATTAAAGTGCTTATCTTGCCAAGTCCAAGGCCCTGGGTCTATTCTCCAGCATCACATAAACCAGGCATGGTGGTGCATACCTGCAATCCCAGCATTGGGGGTCTTAGGCAAGAGGACTGCCACATGTTTGAGGGCAGTGTAGGCTACATATTAAGTTAGTGAGTTCAGAACTCTCTGAACTCTACAGAATGAGACCCTGTCTCAAAAAAAAAAAAAAATCTTTTCAAAGTGTTGTATAAAACAGGTTTGTAGGTTGATGGCACAAGGATTCTGTTACCAAGAAAAAGGGGCCACGATACAATGCAATCTGCTACTAGCTCTAAACCAACTCATCAAGCTACATACTTGCTTTTCTTTCTCTTCCATTCTCCTCCTTTTTCTGTGTGTGTGTGTGTGTGTGTGTGTGTGTGCGCGCGCGCGTGCGCGCACACACATGTGAATGGTACTAAGGTTTAATCCCGGGCCCCCACATGCCAGGCAAATGCTACGCCACTGAGCTACTCCCAGAATACTTTTTATTTTGAGACGGGGTCTCACTGAATTACCTAAGTTGGCCCCAAACTTGTGGTCTTCTGTCTTGGTCTCCCAAGTAGCTAAGATTCTAGGTGTGCACCACCTGGCCTGTGTTTGTCTCAATTCTTTATTAAAAAGAAAAAAACTACTGAGTACTGAGGCATGGAACATAAAATCAGTTAAACAGCTATTTCAAAGGTCCTGCCAAATAAAATGGACTGATCAAAAAAAAAAAAAAAAAAAGGTAAAAAATAGATACTGCCAGGCATGATGGTACATGCCTGCAACCCCAGGACTCAGGAGGCTGAAGTAGGAGTTGAAGGCCAATCTGGACTATATAAAAAAAAAAAAAACCCTATCAAAAAAGGGATGAGGATATACTTATTTCATGTACTCACTAGAAAAAAAATATAGGTAACTTTATTTTTTAATATTTTCAATACCAATTCATAAAATAGCAGCATACATAGCCAGAATTGATCTCCAAAATTTGCTAGTCTATTTCAGAAGTTTTACCTAATACAAGCCTTACTTAAAGCAGCTTCTTGAATACCTCCCAGCACCCAGGTCCACCAGCCAGGAAGCCTTCATCCACACCTCCTGGGTACTGCCATCGACTTCCCTGGGAACCTCCTCTGAGTAATTTCACTAACATGACACCATTCCTACCATGCTCCATGCTGGAAAACTTAACCCAGAGATATGAACAGCATCCCCTGTGACACAACTGTATGGATGCCAGTTCTATGGTAAGAGAAACAAGAACTCACAGAATGTAACGGTACTGGAATGCAATGGAATTTAATACAGCTCAACATATGAAATAATTCAAAAGGGAAGATCACTCAGTCCCTGATCAGTACCCACGACCTTAGAATTTTAAGTGTGATTTTTAATACAACTCTCTCAACACTGCTGGGAGTCAGAATGTTTGTATTTTATGGGCATAACAAGTTTCCAGCTCTGTTTCTGCTTCTAGTGTTTGCCGGTCCCTAATGATCCTTCATTATATGCTTAAATACTACACCAGTGTAATAAGTGACTATCAAAGGTTAACTATTAAGCCACTCCCTTGAAGGCACAGCTGACTCAATTTTACCACCTCCACCTTCTCCCCCTCATCCCACTCACAATGGCACAGGATGTAGTAAAACACCTGGTACAAATTAATCCCTGAGTTATAGCTACCCATACGTCCTGAACACTTGCAATTAAAACTGAAATACAAAACTAATGTGCACAGGGCATTTTATAATGCAAACAGTATCCCCTTAGAGGAAAAACTCTACAGGTAATAGCTTTAGAAGTTGAAACCAACTAACCATCAAAGTGAAAGAAGTGATTGTGTTGGTTTAAGCGAGGTCGGCCTTCAGCGGCTGCTACAGGAACCAAATTCTCATCCAGGTTTTCTCCTTGATGGTCTTCCCTGGCATGATTATTATCAGCAATATTAAGAGACATTCTGCATGTTGGACAGGAAGTGTCTTGTTCTAGCCAGGAACGGAGACAGGAGCTACCAAAAAGACCAAAACAAGACATGTGCATATGCTCTGCTGTTTCTTTAGCATATTTTGTGAGAGTTCATCAGAAGTCACAGTGTACTAAATGCATCCCAAGTTTACTTCCCATTGACCACTAGCAAGACTTACGTGTGGAGGAACATCTCTGGAGACCACCCCACTTGAAATGTATGCTGCTGTAAACATCAACTCTTTACCATCGAGCTCCTGGTCACGACTCCTCTTCAACAAGATTTCACAGCACAGCTCCCATATTCCTTTCCAACTCTATTTGGTTATTTCAAAATCCATGTCCAACATCCTGGCCTCTTTCTATCTTGAGTTCTCTAATTCAGTAATCTTTTCTTTCACTCTGCTTTAGTATTATGGTCGCAACCTTGGTTTTACCTTCAAAATCTCAAATCCTAAGACTTCACTCACTCATCCAAGCACCTTCCAGTTCACTTCACCAAGAACTACATTGCTAAGACCTCCCACACACTTTCTTATCCAGCAACATGGCCCCTTGTTTCCTTACTTCCCTCTTTAACTAGCTTATCTCTAACCACTCCTTACCGTTACCACCTAAAGGTCCTCCCCTCCTTCTCTCTGCAATGTACTTTCCAACAAAGCTGAAAGCTTCTTTTGTCCTCTCTCAGTAGATGTTAATGCCTAATTACAGTAGATGATCAATAGTTGTGACATCCCTTAGGAAATAGTACCAGAATATGAAGGAGAAGTCTGAGCTCTGGCCCCAACTCAGTGTAACCTTGCCACATCTAACTAGCTGTGTAACCTTGGCACATCTTCATCCTCTTGGGACTAGTCCTCTCCAGTTTTGAAAACTGAGAAGGCTAGATGAAGGCTCCTTCCCATTTTGTAAGAATTCATAATATTTTTCAAAGCTCAAGATGGCACTGAATATACTTCTCTAAGGATTTTTTAAATGCATGTGAGTATGTGTACAGTTAATAAAGAAGAATCTCATAATGTGATGATTCGAGAAAACGTTTTTCCTCATAAATATAATAATCCACTAAAGAAATACCTTTATATATGATACTCCAGTGTCATTAAATACGCACAGGTCTCTGAAATCTTGCAAAAATACCATCTATAGCAACAAATTACCCAGCTATTGTCTGCCAAAATCTAAGCATATGGTCTTATCAACTAATTAAAATGAGTATTCCTTAGATCACGCATGTCCAAACCACAGCTCACAGGCTTATCTTTTTTTTTAATGTTGTAAGAACAAATAATAAAAATAAAGGAAGCTTGTAACTTTATGTATGTTAACTATATTATATACTTTCCATGCGGCCCAAGGTAATTCATTCAATGTGGCCAAAGGCTGGAGTCACCTAGCTTATGTCATCAGCACACATCCTACCTCACCCCATGATCAGAGCTACAAGCGAGGCAAAACCAGAAGACGTCTGCACAGTAGCCTGCTCACTCCACAGAGCCAGAAACGTGCTTTAAAATGGAATCCTAATTTCAAACAATGACTAGGTCAGAGAAGAAATGAATTGGGAAATTATTTATGACAAATGAAAACCAAGACAGGGTATTCCATAACTTTGGGAATAAAGGAAAGGCAAATGTTCAGAGGTAAGTTCATTGCTAAAAATGCTTAAAAGGGAGAAAGCTTTCAAATCAAAATAACTTTATACCTATGAAATCAGAGAAACAGCAAAATGAGCCCAAAGCCAACAGAGGGACCTTAAACAGTCAAACTGGCAGAGATGAAAGAATGGTGACTAAGAAGCCAGAAGAACAGAATGGGATCTTATTATCTAATGGGTACACAGTTTCAGTTTGGGAAGATGAGAAAGTTCTGGAGACAGATAGCGGTGAAGTTCTGTACAATTATGTGAAGGTATTTGACACTACCAAATGTTATGTATAAAAAACAAAATAAAGGGCTGAAGGAATGGCACAAGTGGTTAAAGCACTTGCCTAACAAGCACAAGGCCCTGAGTTTGACTCCCCAACACCATACAAAAAACCAGGCGTGGTGGCTCATGCCTGTAATTCCTGCATTCAGGAGGCTGAGGCAGGAGGACTACTATGTGTCCAAGGCTAGCCTGGGCTACATAGTAAGTTCAGAACCAGTCTGGGCCCTGGGCTAAAGAGCGAGACCCCGTCTACAAAACAAAAAATAAAACCACCACACTGAGATATGGCTTCACACTAATTAGGATGGCTATAAAAGAAAGACAAGTACTGGTGAGAATGTGAAAAAAAAAAAAAACTGAAACCTCATACACTGCTGGTGAAAACAGATATTGGTGCAGCTGCTGTGTAAAAACAGTTTGGTAACTCTTCAAGAAGTTAAACATAGCATTACGATGCAATCCAGCAGTTCCATTCCTAGGTATACACTGCAAGGAATTAAAAATAGATACTCAGATCCTTGTTCCCAAATGTGGACGGCAGCATTATTCACAAAATGGCCAAAAAGTAAGAGAAAACAAATGTTCACCCAGTGGGAATTGTCATAAAATAATTTAAATGTAATCATAAAAAGAAGTAAAGTGTGGCTACATGCTACACCTCAAAACATGGTAAGTCTAAGAAGTCAGTTGCAAAAAGTCACATACTGCACAGTTCCTAAGTTTTGGAACTAGAAAGTGGTGGTGGCTGTGTACAACCAGTAAGTGTCACTGAATTTTAAAATACACTTTAAAATAATGTTCTACTAGTGAATGTTCTCTTAATCAAAAAATGAGCCCTAAAATTGGTCTAATCACATGCTTAAAAGTATTTCTAGACTAGACTAAAAATATTTCTTCTAGACTTCTTTCCAACTAGCCTCCAAGCTTCTTTGAGACTTAACTTGAAAGGTTATTTCCAAATTTTGTCTGCTCAACTTCAACAAACAGCACCACTACATAGTAAGTGCACAACAGGCAAAACTGGGAGACTCTTGACCCTTCCTTTAGCCTCACTCTCCCACTGCCAATCCAGCTCACATTTTTCCAGTCCTTCTCTAATCTGTCCCCTCATCTTCAAATGCACTCCCACCACTGTAGTTCATGCTGTTCTCAGTGTATCTCTGAAACACAGTGGTTACTAACTAGTTCCTTGACTCTTCAAAATGTGTATCTTACTCACCAATACCCACTTAAACATCTTCACTGGCACCCCAAACGTCCAATGGCCACCTGGGCCACAGCTACTCCTCCTGCCTCAGCAAACACACCTCTCTCTTTCACTTTGGATTCCAGGTACCAGCACCAGCTTCTTCTCAGTTATTTTGACACACCAGGCTCCTTCCTGCGTCAGGCTCTCCGACCTGATCCCCCTTTCCCAGAAGTTACTTCCTCCAAGTTTGAGTCAGAAGTCTTTGTTGCTCTCAAGAACCATATTCCTTTTCTATAGAGCAATCATGTTAATTTATATTTACATATTCAGAAATATGCCCAATTAATTTGTCTCCTCCATTATACTACAAGCCCCACAAAACCAAAGATCAGATTGTCATTTCCATTTTGTCCCCAGAGCCCAACACAACCACCATATTTTAAAAAATCTGTTAATACATTTGTTGAGCAGGATACTCCAGCTTCCAAAGCCCTTCTAATATTAAAAAGGAGGACAAAAACTATTTGGGAATATAAAATAAGGACGACAAAAGATACAAAGACCAAACACTTCCCAATCTGCAATACTGACACAAAGGACCAAAAACTCCTCAAGGTTCATCAATATCAAAATATCAAATCCACGAGCAGAATGATTTAGGCTAAAGAGAGTCCTGATGAGATCTCTGAAGACAAGTAACAGATTATCTTGATTCACAGGTTAATAGAAAAGCTTATTTTACAATCCTAAGGACAGTCACAGTTTTGCACTCATCCGTGGCTCTTGTCTGGCTCCTCCTCAGCCCACTTTCCTGGGATGTGTTTTATGCCTCTTTAGGACATATGCAAAGGGCAAAAATATAATTTTTCTCTTGTCTGTTTGAAAACAAGGATTCCCCTCAGCCTTTTGTTTTAAATCTTACAGGCGTATTTATTATACCTGAGAGCTTAAGTGGGGAACAATATGAAGATAGCTAACATACTCAGAAACTATGTGGGTAAGAAACAGTCCTATGTTCTATATGATAGAAAAGGACAGCCAAAGCTGCGCCCTGTAACACCAGTATCAACAATGGCCAGTGTGAGGTAGCATCTTGAATCTTTGCTGGTATCAGCCTTAAGTCCAAGTACAAAAAATACCCACAGCCCCTGGAGAGACCCTAGTCTCAACTGACTCTTTACAAAGCTCCTACTTGTGGAAAAGATGTCCGCAGGGTAGTTTTCTGGCGGCCTGCATGGAGTCCCAGCAGATTGCACAGTCATCATTATTAACAGCAAGCTCTTCTGGAGTTGCAACTGCAAACCTGTAGAAGACAAAACAGGCCCAGACAGACTCTGTCAACTTCACACACATATAAAGTTCACCCGGATACAGACTTCACCTTTATAATGGCATGTCAGAGGAAACTCTGTATCAATTAAAAAAAAAAAAAATTGGTTTCTCCTCAGAGCCTTTCAAATAGCAAGTGAAAAACTTATGCACAGAAATTCACTGTGTTACAACAGCTCCTGTCAGGGATGACTTCAAGGAACACTTCTAGACAAACCTAAGGAATGAGACTCCCAGAGATCCAAAGCATCTTCGGAAAACAAATAACGGGTGAAGGACAGCCATTAATCTTGTAGCTCCAGGCATGCTCTAACTTCACGTTGGCAGGTGAATGTGAGTGCATGCAAACATGTATGAATGACGCATAATCTTTATCAAATAAAGAGGACAAAAGCCCACAGAAGCTTCCATTTAATCATGGTGATGACAAAATGATGATATAATAGGAGACAGTATTTCACAGAACCCTCCCAGTAGTTCCAGGAAGAAGGTTCAGTTGTCTCGACTTTAAAGAATTAGTAGCTCAGAGCAGAAGTTAAGCTGTTCCAAATCAAGTAGAAACTACAAGGAGGCAGTGTGGCTCTAGAACCTATTCTCATCACCATCCAGGTAGCAGTTTACAAGCGCAAGGCCCAACACACAGCCCAGATCTGTTTGCATATGGAGCCAAGGAAGCCCACCCGGCAACACCAACTGGCACTTGCTCACCTAGCCTCCATGTTTCCCACCACACGCAGGTAGTTCTTATGTCGGCGGATCCGACGCTGCACCTCATGGAACAGGTAGCGTAGCTGCATAAAGATGACCAGGCTGGCCATCGATAACCAGATGTTGCCAAATAACTTAAACAGAGAGAAAAAGAATAAAATACACAGTAAAAATGAATGTGAACCATGTCTGGTAGTGCGGGCCTATAACCCCAGCACTCTAGGAGACTGAGGCAGAAGAATTACAAGTTTGAGCCCAACCTGGGCTAAACTGTGACCAACCAAGTCCCTATCTCAAAATGAAAAGCAAAAATGGGTTGGGAATGTAGTTCAGTGTGAAGACTCAGGCTCAATTCCTAGTACATTAAAAAAAAAAAAAAAAAAGGAGCTTTCTAGTGATGAAAACACAATGAGACATGCAACAGATACTCTACTGGTCACTGAGGGTGAGCTGTGCAGCTGACCCACTGGCAGCAATCTTCCCTGAGTATCTAATCAGAACCTTAAAAAGCTTTATGCAAAAAGATGTCCACCTAAAAAACTAAAAGGGATGTCCACCTATGCAATTATAAAAAACAAAGTACAGAAATGAACAAAATGCCCGGCATAGGGCTGTAAATTTATATAGTACTACAGACTATATTTATTATAATATACAATTATATAATATGTATTTTATGTGTAAGAGTTTTGAACATAAAATATTTGCTGAATGAAAAAAAGCAAGAAATAACTACTTAAGGAAACTAACATGTGATTTTAAAAGATTACATGAAGCTGTGAAATAGCAAACCTCCATGATCTAAACAGCCCACTGCAAGGTTTAGTTAATTAAACCGTGGTGTGCACACGATAAATTGCATTCTGAAGGTATTATTAACACGGCTCAGGGAACGGCAGCTAGCAAAGTTTAACGTCAATACTACACAAGTACAAGGAGGCATGGCGGGTGCACCTGTAATCTTAGCACTTGGAAGACAGATCACAAGTTTGAGTCCTACTCGGTCTTCCACAACACCTTGTCTCAAAATTACAAATAAAGCCTCACAAGCACAAGCCCCAGGTTCAATACTCAGTACCTCCAAAATAAATGAATAAAACGAAATTGTATGTCCAAAATAGGAACTCAGTTTATAAGTGCATGTACTTCAGTACATAAATAAGTGGATAAATACAGTAAAACGTTCCTACCAGCATCTGTCTCTCCCTTTCGAAGGAGGAAAAGGAACTTTTTTAAACAAAAGAAATTACATGGTTTTGTTTTTCTTAAGTATGGTTTCAAAGTTACTTTCCAACAGTGGACTTAGAAATGTGTTATAATCACTAAATCAGTAATTTCTAAATACTAGTTGGTAGGTTTATAATACAAATAAATTGATCCATCAAGTATGCTTATTCTCACCATTCTGAGTTAGATGAATAAAGCAGATTTACATTATAATTCCTGATATACCAGATGAAGGCAGTAGAAATTAAGTACAAGGACTTTGCATTTAATTACAAAGATGAAAAATTTACAAATCCACGAAGAAGCAAACATGGCAGAAATTCCCATTACCACCTACAAAGAGCCAACTATGGGAAGCCACACAAACCAGAGAGAGGGGCAGGAGGAATGGCTCAGAGGTTAAAGCACTTGCTAGGTGCTAAGTCAAACGGTAAGTACTCAAGTTCAATTTCCCAGCACGACATAACTTGGGCCGGGCAGTGTACGCCAGTAATCCCAGTACTTGGGAGGCTGAGGCAGGACTGCCATGAGTCCAAGACCAGCCTGGGCTCCACAGTGAGTTCAGAAGCAGCCTGAACTGCAGAGTGAGACCCTGTCTCAAAAAGAAAGAAACAAACAAACAAACACACAAACTATAGGGAAAGCAATCCTTATAATCCTTTTATACCAAAAGAATTATCTACTGGCTTGGTCGAGACTAAACTAAATCATGTCCTAGAGCAGCAATCACCTCTGAAGCTGGGCACTAGACAAAGACTTCCACGATACTATTTTATGCCAACTGGCAAAAAAAGGGATGAACAGCCACATTAACTTTACCAATCTTTTTAAGTGACTTACCCACATTGTATTCTCAATTTCTTAATGTATAAAATACAGTTCCTGATTTTGAAAGTCATGGCTCTCCATAAGAGCTATTTCCGAGGGAACTTACCAACATGTGAATGTGGTGCATGAGATCAAGAGACAGAAGAGCGAGCTCCATGACAAAGTCGGTGTAATAGACGTAAGTTCCCTTTCCTTCCCAAGTCCCTTCATGGTTCAGGTCCCAGAGGTGTATTACATATCTGCAATATAGAGCAGAAAAGAAAAAAAACAGTGTTAATTTGCTATTATAGCTGAATTCAGTTGAAAACATTATAGTTTATTATACTTTACTATACAGACACACATGTGTGTGTGTATACATATATATATATATATATTTTTTTTTTTTTTTTGAGACAGGTTCTCACTCTGTATCCCAGACTAGCCTTGGACTTGGTAATCCTCCTGCCTCAGGTTCCCAAGTGCCAGGATTACAGGCTTGTGTCACCATGCCCTGCTTATATAGTACTGGGGAACCAAACTAAGGGCCTTGTGCCCGCGAGGTATTTTAATATATTTTACATCTCCTCTTATACCTTAAAGTCAAATGAATGAGTAAACATCAATCACTCCCAAATTTTCACTCACCGTAAAATCACATGAGCAGTCCTCACTGTCACCAGAAGAGACTGTAAAAGACAAACATTTCTCAAGTCAATTAAAAAGCAGATTGTTCAAGTTTACTAGCCACTTATTTCCTTCTGCAGTTTCAAATTTCTATGGAATATTTTTATAATCTAGAAACTTAATTTTATTAAGTCTTTGCCTCCTAAGTTACTAATACTTTCACAGTATTTTTATTATCAAAATGGACATTAAGAAAAAAACCCATTCAAATAGAACTATTCTTATATTTGAAATTATAAATAAAAAAATAGCTTACCAGAAAAAAAACCACTATGAATACAAAGTACATAACTTAGTTCAAAACAGGGGCTGGTGGGACAGCTCAGCAGTTAAAGTGCCTGCCTGGCAAGCTCAAGCCACTGGGTTCATTCCCCAGCACGATATAAGCCAAGTGTGCTGGCAAAGGCCTGTAATTCCAGCCTGTAATCCCAACACTCGAAAGCCTAAGGCAAGAGGAGTGCCATGAATTCAAGGTTGGCCTGGCCTATACATCCAGGCTAGACTACAGAGTGAGACCCTGTCTCCAAAAAGAGGGAGTCAGGGAGGAGGGCTGGAAGTATAACACAATGGTTACAGCACTTGCATAGCAAGCACAAGGCTCTCACTTTGATTCCCCAGCACCACATAAACCAGGTATAGTGGAGCACACCTGTAAATTCCAGCACTCAGGAGACTGAGGCAGGAGAATTGCTACAAGGCCAACCTGGGCTCCAAGTGAGTTCAAGACCAGACTGAAATTCAGAGCAACACTGACAATGGTACATAATTGAGTGAAGTTGGGGCTAGAGGTATAAAAGTTCAGTAACAGAGCCTGAAGCCCTGCACTTAATTCCCAACACCAAAACAATTTGTGAAATGTTTATTTCTGGAATTATCCATTTAATATTTTCAGAGAGCAGCTAACCACAGATAATTGAAACTGCTCTTTTAAAAGTGAAACCACAAATGAGGAAACTACTTAGTTCATTTTAAGAAATAATTTTAACTACAGGTAAGATTAAAGCACTAATCTTTGGCCTAAGGAAAAAGCAAATATAGACACTGCGTAAGTACACAAGAGATTATGGTTTCTAGTTAAGAGAGATTGGCATCTTTCAGGAGGTTTAAAAAGGTCTTTTATTTAATTTAAAAACATTCATGGAGGGTTCGCATCCCACCTGGGGTACCAAAAACAAAAATATTCATGGAGGAGCAGGCACAGCAGTACACATTTGTAATCCCAGCTGAGGAGGTACGATGATCTCAAATTGGGGCAAAGAACAACTTGGGCAACTTAAAAAGTAATAAGGGATTGCAGCTCAGTGGTTGAGCGCCTCCGGGTTTCCTCCCTACGACTGCAAAATATAAACAAAAAAAAAAATTTAAGTTAAATTCATGGAGGATTAGAGGTGTAGCTCAGTGAAAGCGCACTGTGCACATCACACACAAGGCCCTGGAGTAAATCCCCAGTCTTCCAAATTTAAAAAAAGGCCAAAATAATGAATACATATTATTCTATAAAAACTTTTTTGAGACAAAGTCTCACTCTGCACACTCCAGGCTGGTCCTAAACTCACTATGCAGCCCAGTCTAGCCTCACATTCATGGCAATCCTCTTGTCACAGGCTCCCCATGCTGGGATTACAGGTGTGCACCATCACACCCAGCTTTATGTGATACTGGGGAATTCACGCAGGATCTTGAGCTGGCTTAGGTAAGTGCCTTAATTAGTGGGCTAGTCCTCCAACTCCACTATAACATTTTAATTTACACTCTATATAAAAATGAACACCTCTGTATCTCACTAACTGCCACCTACAATCCATTGTTTTTAACATCTTGTGAGGAACATTATTCTAAATAGTCTGGATTCAGAGGACAAGGACTGTATTGTTTCACCTGTCACTCTGCTCTAGAATCTTATGCCCACCACCCCCACAAAAAATTATTCACTTTGCCCTCGATGCCTTGGACCCAACTCATCATAAACAGAAATGTTGAATTAATACATGTAAGCTATCTAAATAATACTTGGTATATGATTATGCACTATATAATTTGGGAGAAGTAATTTCTATAGACAGTAGAAAGGATAACATGAAGTACCACATATAAAAGCATTCTGTCAAAGTTCCCATCACAAAAAAGGAACACTTATTAAAATCAGTGACCAAATATCCATTCATCACTACATTATGACTAAAATTAACCTGTCACCACTCTCTAGCTTCCTTGAAAATATACAGAGATATAGTCAAAGCAAGCCAACTCCAGCACCTCACCTCTGCAGCCATGAAAGCCAGGGTGTGCATTCCATGCGTGTAGCCCATGGCACAGCACACAACTGCTAATCCACAGCAGGACAGCAGCATAGCAGCCAGGAGAGACAGGACACGCCCATGGCTGCTCATAGGGGTGGTGGGAGAAAAGGAAAGCTGAAAAGAACAAAGGAGAAAGACATTTCACTCCTCTTCATGGCAGTGGTAAACTCCAGTCCACGCTCAACATCCCTGTCTGGGAGTCTATACTCAGCACAGAAAATCACCTCCATGGTCAAAATTCTCTACTGACCTAAACATAAAGATGAGCTATTGATATCTATGGATCACTATATTTAATTTAGCAAATATAACAAGATGCATTATGTTTTCATCTCAGACTCCCAAGGACCCTCCTACCATTGGAATAGGCACCTCTAGAAGCGATTTCCTAAGCAATTCTCATGTCTAACATTCAGCAGCATTCAATGGTGTCACATTCTATTGTTCCTTTCTTCCCCATGCTCCAATGTTCTTCCCCAAAATTCACTTGGAGGACCTTCCTGGTCTGTTAGGGGGGAATAACTGAAATGTCTCCAAGCACAGACTTACCACTATCACAACATCATGTTAATATTACGCAAAGAAAAAGCAGCAGCATGAGGGAAGAGGCCTGACACTGGACTCCTGAGGCTGCAGGCGTCTGCTGCAAACCAGTTCGGGAGGTTTGAAGGAAGAAAGGGGATGGAAATGGAATTGTGATGAAATAAAGACTATGAGAGTGAGATTAGCCCACACAAAGGACAAAGGCCACCTAGTCCATAAAGACTGGGTAAGTACAGGCAAACAGGCCCTGGAATGTGTTTAACTAAGAGGCAGAACCTCAGACACATGTTTACTTGGAACCCACAAGATGGGCTAGCACAGGAGCAATTATGACAGAGGGCTTACCTGCATAGCCCTGACCTGAAATCAGAGGCAGGTTTTGTACCCAGACAGGAAAGGCCTCACTTCTCCCCTACCCAGGGAAGCCCAGAGGAGAAACTGATATAAACTGGGCAGAACTGATACAAGAATCAGGATATGAGGGGGAAAAGAGACAGGCCCAATGGCACAGGCATGTAATCCCAGCACTGCTGAAGCAGGAGGATTATAAATTTGAGCCAAGCCTGGGCAATTCAGCAAAACTCTGTCTTAAATAAACAGTAAGCAGCTAGGAAAGCAGCTTAGAGCAAAAGCCCTGTGTTCAATCCCCAGCACCACAAAAAAGAGGGGGGTGGGGGAAAACCATGGGAGGACACTAGAACAGAAAATATCCATAAGAGATCAGACTTTGTTCTGTGTATGTATCAAGATTTCCCTGCACTGTGACCAAAACAGTCTCTGTGTGTCAACTGGCCAGGTGTGGACCACAATGTAACAGACTTGGGAACTCATGATGACCTTCACAGGAGATGGCATCAGGCATTCCTCAGCTACTGCAGATATTCCTCTTGAGAGCTGTCCTGAACATGTCCTCTATGGCTTATTCAATACACAATTCAAACCTGGCAACCCTGGCAGGGTAAGCAAAGACCTTGGGCAAAAACTCACGTATTCAAACCGGTCCTTGCAGAGTTGAACCATCAAATGCAGAAAGACAAGTCCAGCAAACCAGAGGCACCACATGACCACCTCTTCCACTGTCTGAACATTCAGCACACCAAAAATGAAAATGAACTTGTAGAAAATAAAATTCCAAAACTTGTCTTTCAAGTGCTGAAAAGAAAAATGTTCATAAAGGTGAGTACCATCACACTTGGCCCATTTTCAGAGTAGGCAACATAATGAAAAATGGAAGTTCTCTAAAAACCAAAGTTGAGACACCTAGAAAGTAATTTTTTTTCTTTAGAACAGGGTCTTTATATACCAGGCTGGTCCTAAACTCACTGTGTAGCACAGGCTGGCCTAGAAGGCATGGCAATTCTTCTGCCTCAGCCTCCCAAGTGCTGGGAAACCAAATCCACAGCCTTGCACTTATTAGGCAAGTACTTTAACCACTGATCCAAGCCCGCAGCCCCAGAAAGTAATCTGTAAGCTTTGCACTGTAACCCTGAGACAGTTCTGAGATTTTAGTTATTTGAAAGGTGGTAATGGGAACCTGGAGGAATGGCACAGCAGTTAAAGTGCTTGCCTAGCAAGCCCAAGGCTCTGGGTTTGATTCACATAAGCTGGGCACGGTGGTGCAGACCTATAATCCCAGCACTAGAGAGGCTGAGGCAGGATGACTGCCATGAGTCCAAAGCTAGCTTGGGATCCATAGTGAGTTAAGGACTAGCCTGGACTATAGAACAAGACCCTATCAAAAAAAAGGGGGTGGGGCCTGGTAATGGGCTAAAGGAATAGCGCAGAGGTTAAAGTGCTTGTCTAGCAAGCTCAAGGCTCTCAGCTGATTTCCCAGCACCAATAAAGCTGGGTGTGGTGGCACATGCTTAAAATCCTGACACTGGGAAACTAAGGCAGGAGGACTGCCTTCAGTCCAAGGCCAGCCTGGGCTCCATAGTGACTTCCGGACCACCCTGGACTGTACAGCAAGAGCCTGTCTCAAAAAAAAAAAAAAAAAGGTAATGTTAGTCATTATGTAAGTTAGTATCTTATATATTATAAATACCTTATAAATATATCTTATAAATAAAAACATCTCATATTTTCTTTTCTTTTTTTTTTTGAGACAGGGTCTTGCTCTGTAGCCTAGGCTAGAACCTCCTGTTCTCAGCCTCCCAAGAGCTGGGATTACAGGCATGTGCCACCACACCTGACTTTATGTAGTGCTAGGAAATCGAACTCAGGGCCTTGTGCTTGCAGCAAGCACTTTGACTGCTGTGCCGTTCCTCTAGCCCAATAAAAACATCTCATATTTTCTACTCATAAGTAGAAAAGATAAGTAAGGAATTTTTTTTTTTTTTTTTTTTTTTGGAGACAGGATCTGGTTCTGAGCTCACTACATAGCCCAGACTGGCCTCAGTCTCCCAAGTGCTAGAATCACACACTTGTGCTACCGTTCCTAGCTTATGCGGTGCTGGAGAATCAACTCAGGTACTTAGCACTTGCTAGGCAAGCACTTTACCCGCTGAGCTATTCCTCTAGCCCTAAAAAGTAAGGATTTAAGGATAATCAGAATCACTCTTAATACTTTTGCCTCCTAGACTTTAAAATAATAGAATATATTAGACTTTAAAAATCTTTTAAAAAGCAAAAGGAAAGTGGGAAAGCCCTTGTCACCTTGACAAGATACGAATGTGCATAAAATGCCCAACCTCATTGTAAACCTTGAATTTTGCACATATACATATCAATAAAATGTGTGTGTGGGGGGGGGAAGCAATAGAAAATACTACTAGTTTTTTTCAAAAAATTTTTAAATATTTTTTAAATTCTGTAAAAAAAAAAGATCACTTGCCAGTCCATAATCAAAAAAGTATTAAAAGCACCAAGAAAACAAAAACAGTATTTTATGTTCTTCATCTTCTTTGGGGCTTTTTTTTTTTTTTTTTTTTTTTTGAGGCAGGGTCTCACTCTGTAGCCCAGTCTGGTCCTGAACTCACTACTAGGCCAGACTTGTCTTGGACTCATGGCAATCCTCCTGCTTCAGCCTCCTGAGTACTAGGATTACGGGCGTGCCCCACCACACCTGACTTTTATGTGGTACTGTAGAATGTACTTCATCTTCTAATACACAAAGTACATTAACTTTTAAACCCTACTTTCCTTCACCTATTATACTGTGAGAACTTCACCAATGATAATGACTATTATCTCACTCTGTCAGTATACTTTTGTTTTGCAGTTCTGGGAGCTGAACCCAACCTTAGCATTATTAATTTATTTTGAGACAGGGTCTCACTAAGCTAACTGCTGGCGTCAAACTTGCAACCGCCCTGCCTCAGCCTCCCAAGTTGCTGCGACTAAAGGTACTTACCACTAGGCCTGGCTAATATGACATGTTAATTGTTACAGACATACACAAACTATTTTAATTTTCCACAATTTAGAAAACGTGATTGGTATCTTTCTGTGAGTTTCTATTTCTCTGGCATTATTGAATCAAAAATTACAAAGGATTATTATGGTTTTTGATAAGTAATAATCACTTGATTCCCAAGTAAGTTGTACAAATACATAATACCAAAATAGTGTACATTTGCTTTATTGTATTTTTATTTATCTTACTAAAGACTTTCAGTTTTTAAAATCTTTTCTGCTCTGAAAGAAAACAAGAATGGGGGCAACAGAGGAAGTCTAACCCTACCATATGCTAAACCACACAATTATCCAGACATACAGCGTGGGAGGGAACTCAGGAAAAAGTAAGAATGGAAGAATGACTTCTGTACGTAATCTGAATCGTGTAGATGTTTTACAAACTAGAATAAAACTAAAACACCTATATGTATAATACATCAACAACATGACTACTTAAAAATATGAACTTTCGAGAATGTATAAACACTCAATTCTGACTGCACACCTGATGTACATGGAACAAAACGAACTAGAAGAAGACCATGTGAGTCCGCCCTCACCCCAGCAGCACGAAGCACCCGGGGCCAGCACGAGTCCTGGCTTCTGAACACCACTCCTCCGCACAGTGAACAAGGTGTTCCTGATGAACGGGCTTCCAGATTTGGGGCATGAAGAAAGAGTACACAACAAACCAAGAACACCCTGCGCCCAGTTCCAAGTCAGGGCTTCACTGCCGTGTGACCTTGTAAGAGTCACTTAGTGTTCCTGTTCTTTGGCTATGGGTCTTAACAAGAGACATCTCATAGAATTGCTGGGAGATTAATAAGTTAATGTAAACAACTGCTTTTAAAAATGACCTAACAGCCATTAAAAAATAGGCTTTAAAAAAACTCACTGCTCTAGGCCTTCAGTTAATATTTTAGTATTTATTGCCCTTTAGGTATTACATGGTTTTGTTTCTAGCATTACTCTATTTCTTGAAATTAAAGTGCCCATGGAGAAAAATCACCTCAACAGAGTCCTAAAATGATTTTTTGGGGGGAGAGGGGTTGTGGGGATCAAGGCCTAGGCCTTCACACAGAGCTATATCCCCAGCCCATTTTTATTTTCAACTCTGAGACAGGACCTCACTAAGTCACTACATTGACCAGGATGGGTTTGAACTTGCAGTTCTCCTGCCTTAGCCTCCCAGAGTGCTGAGATTACAAAACTACCTAAGCTGGGCTCAAAATAGTTCTTAACAAATATTCTTGATATTTACTATAAAATTAGTAAACAATCAGGTGCTATGGTACACACCTGTACTCTTAGCACCCAGAAGGATAAGACAGAAAGATCACAAGTTCGAGTCCAGCCTGAGCAATTTAGCAATTTGATAAGACCCTGCCTCAAAAAAAAAAAAAAAGAAAAGAAAAGAAAAGAAAAGAAGAAAAAAGAAAAAAGATGGCCTGGGAATACAGCTCAGTTACAGCTCAGTGGGAAGGTTATGGGTTCAAACCCTAGGACTGCAATAAATAAATGAATCAACAAAAAAACAGCTTAAAAGATGTGTTACATACCCCAAAAAAACTGAAAGTAGAGTTGGATAAAAATATGCTCTATGAGTATCTGTATACATGCTAAAATATTGGAAATATTCCAAGGGTATGTTTCCTGTTCATTTTTAACCTGGTACTTAACATTATAGGGAAAATAAAGTATGTAAGCCTCACTGGGGTCATATTAGTTCATCAGTAATTAAATGGCCTGCCTCAAGCCAGCACAATCTTTAGATCACAAATCAAAAATTGCAAGAAAGAAGAAAACTGTTTTAAAAATCCAAAAAAGTATACAAAAGCTTTTTGTACCTTTAAAAAACAAAACAAACCTTCTATGTCTATACAATCCATCTCTAGAGCTGATATTTTTGAGAAAGGGCTTCAATATTCATTAATAAAAAACTGGGAAAACAAAAGCAAAACAAAAGCATTCAAGGACTCAACCATAAAGCGACCACATTCTAGCTCTAAAAAAGACTTTGAGGGCTGGAAGTGTAGCTCAATTAAGGCCTCCCTGGGCTATGCAGTAAGTTTAGGCCCAGAATGGACTACAGAGCAAGGCCTTGTCTTTAAGTAAATAAATAAGTAACAGCTTCTGCTAATTTTATAAAAGGAAATTTGGGCTGAAAACAGCAGATAAGGACAGACTACTGTTCTGCACTCTGAAAGTGGAGGGAACCTGCTGTATTCCTAAAGTAGTAAACTCCTGTTTATCACTGGGATGAGACTAAGAAAAATACCATTTTGCTCTTACATTAGTTCCAACTTTATAAAACCACTTTCTACCTCCTAAAATTCTTGGAGATTGGCCAATATGTATGGTTTATCTATGGCATAATTCTTTATTGAACATGTTCTCTGCACATACACACTTTCTAAAAGTCATGTTCAGATTTTCGACAGTTTTACCTGAGACGAGGGTAAGTCACCCAATTTTCTGCATACAGAACAACTAATCTTAATTTACTTTTCCCAAGGGGGGGGGGGGGCGGAAACAGTAAATGTCTAAGAGAATAACCCATATTTTTAAGAATAATCACAAGCCAGACTTAGTGGCTTATGACTATAATCCCATCACTCTCAGAGGTTAAGGCAAGAAGATTACTAATTAGCACCCAGGACAGTGAAAGAATCTTAAAATAAAATATTAAAAAGACTGGGACTATGACTCAGTGTGAAGACCCTGGGTTCAATCCCCAATAACACACACACACACACACACACACACACAGAGACAGAGAGAGAGAGAGAGAGAGAGAGAGAGAGAGAGAGAGAGAGTGAGTGAGAGAGTGAGTGTCAGGCCCTGTGGTATAGGCCTATAAACCAGTATTCTGGTAGACTGAGGCAAGTGGATCATAAGTTTGAGCCCAGCCTAAACAACTTAGTGACTTAGTGTAGCTGTAATGTAGTCAGACCCTGTCTCAAAAAAATCAAAACGGGGCAAGGAGAGGTCCTGAGCTTGATCCCAGTACAAACTAAACAAAACAAAAATAATTTAGTGCTAATATAAACATTAAATATTATATTTTAAAAAGTCATGAGGAAATAGCTATGAAGGGCAATACTGGGACAACTTGGCTATAGCATATATAGACTATGGGTCAGACACAGTATTTGAGCAATGATAAATTTCCTAATTTTGATCACTGTATTATGGTTATGTACAAAAATCTCCTTCTTCTTAGCAAGTACATACTAATGTATTTGGTTGGAAAGGGCCATGGTGTCCACTATGTTCAAATGAATTAGAAAAAATAGTCTACATAAATAAAAACTAAATATAAAAGCAAATGGAGCTGGGCCTGGTAGCACAGGCTTGTAATCTCGGCACTCTGGAGAGACTGAGGCAAGATGATAACAAGTTTAAATTCAGTCTGAGCAATATAACAACTTAGTAAAACTTTGTCTCAAAACTAATATAAAAAAATGGGCTGGGGATGTAATTCAGTGTTAAGGCCCTGGGTTCAATCTTCAGTACCACAAAAAAAAAAGAAAGAAAGAAAGAAGAAGAAAGAGAAAATATTAGTAATTGGTGGGGAGTCAGAATAAAGTATTTACAGGAGCTCCTTATATTCACAGAACTTTTCTGTATTTTTTGAAATTATACCAAATACAAAGATTTGTGTCTTGTTTTGTTTTTTAAATCTGGTGTAAGTATGAATCCATTCACTGGCTGAGGTAATACATGCCTGTAATCCCAGCACAGGCTGAGAGAGAGGGATTGCAAATATGAGCCAGGACTGAGCAACTTGGTGACTTAATGAGACCCTGAGTCAAGGAAAAAAAGGGGGGAGGCGGGGGGTTGCTAAAGATGTTATTCAGTGTGAAGGCCTCAAGTTCAATCACAGCACTGCAAAGAGGGGAGTCGAGGGACAGGAGGAAGGAGACAGTCTACTTACTCTCTGGACCTACCTGTCTCTCACTTACTCGAAGAGGGCCGAACACAATACACTGGATAAGCTTAGCCACCAACATCAAAATACAGCAAGCAGTATTTACCAGAACCTATACACAAATCAAAAGTAGTTTAGTTTCTCCTGTCAAAAAACAAAAGCAGCTCTAATAATTTCACATCAGAAATTCAGCCATGTCTACTAATAGAGCCTTTCCAGCTATCTAGCAGCACAAGGCAAGGACTATATAAAGGGGCACTTTGACAGCAGCAGGAATCCAGGGAGAAGTGGCGAGGAGCAGCATCAGCTTCACAGTTAGCTTGGAGCTCCTAGTCCCAGCGTGCACCCTCCAGAAGGCCACCTGGCCTTCTAGTCTCGAGTGAACGATATACAAACTTCTCACTGTATGTATGCAACTACAGGCATTTTCATCTCCTATGTTAACATTTTGGTAGCTCTAAGAAAAACTGATCCAGAAATTGAAAATTTTCATTATCAGTAAAATCCTGTACCCAAGTATCCTACCACATCTACTGTCTTGCCAAACAGAAGGATGCAGGGAGGGTTTATAGTCATAAAAATCACAAGCTCGTGGGAAATTAATAAGCAAAATACACACATATGACCTATGTTAACTTACTTTTTGTGCCACTTGGGATCACAAAATTCGCACCAAATTCCATCCCAACTTCCTAACCCCTACGCCTTTTTTAACTTTCAAAACAGTGTCTTGCTATATTGCCCAGGCTAGATTCCAAATTGTGATCCTCTACCTCTACTTCCCAGAGTACTGAGATTAGAGTTCTGCACCACTGGGCTGGCAGGTATGCGTTTAAATTCTAAAAATGTGTTACAATAAAAGACACACTGCAGTTAACTACCCTCAAAATTCTCCCCACCTTGCTTGGAACACACCCTCCCACCACTTTCGGTAGCGGCTCTGGTCCTCCTCTTTTGGGTCTCTAGGAGGGGCGATCAAAACCACCGTGAACACTGCTGCTATATGCCATTCACCGGAGAGGCAGGCTGTGAGAACATGACAATGTGTCCTCACCCACCTTACTCACCAGCGGCACCGCACAACTTCTGGCTCTTCCCAATATTGAAATGACCAGAAGGGTCAACGTTCTGACCTGACCCAGTCCCCTGGGGCGGTCAAAAAGGACAAGTAAAGATACAAAGGAGGAGGACTTCCAGCTCTGCCTCCCAGCATGGCAAGAAGGGTGGGACACGCATACTCCAGGGAATGGGGGTGTTCTGGGGCAATTAACAGCAGTGTGCTTTTATTGTAATAAAATTTTTAATTTAAACATTCACTGTATTATGTGATATGTCATACAGTTATATAAACTCGCATACATACACACACACATACAGTCACGCACTCGTATGAGACAATCTGCTAACCAAAAAGATAACCTCTTTATGCTCTGGGATAACAGAACAGGGTGGAAGAGGCAAACAGGATGAAAGCAGAGGAACACTAGTAGGAGGCTATTGTGATTTGGATCTGGAATGTCCCCCAAAAGTATGATGTATGTGGGTGTTATGGATTGTGCGTGGAACTAGGTGCTGCTGTCGGGAGCTGGGGGTCTGGGCTGGAGGGGTGGTTTACGGGTGTGCGGAGGAAGCCAGGATCACAGGCTTGTGATGGATTAGGGGCTTAAACAGGGAAGGGGCAGAACACTGGGACTGGACCCAGAAAAGGGGGACCATAGCCAAAGGACCTGGAAGCATACATGCTACTTCCTTCCTCCTGGACTTGGCTTCCAGTTTGCAAGGCAGGGAGGAGCTGCCTCCAGCTCCGCCTCCGCCATGTGCTTACACTACTGCCATGCAACCATGCATGAACTGTAACCTTCTGAAACCGTGGGCTAAAATAAACTTCTCCTCCCCTAATTTGTGTATGTCAGGTATTTCTGACACAGTAATGATAACGTAACTAAGACAGGGCTCAGAAACGACAAGTTACTCTGTGATAGCAAAGCCCAAGACTTTCTTCCACTATTAGGAAGAAATTGCTCTTTTATAAAGTAATTAAAGAATGAATATTCTTACACCTAAACAGTAAGTCTCCATGTTTACGAAATGGAAGAATGAGTGTTTGTTCCTGGCCAAAAGGTTTGAGCAACATATTATGGCACTGATGCTAAAATGATTTTAAAAACTAAATGATCCAAAAAAAAAAGTCAAGAGGATCTTAAGATGGGCATAAATGGTGGTTTTTGTTGAAGGCTATGGTGGCACATCCCTGTAATCCTAGCACTGAAAATGTTGAGACAGGATGATTTTAAGCACAAGTGAGTTCAAGTCAGCCTGGACTCTGGACTACATAGCTAGATGCTGTCTCAAAAAAAAAAGAAAAGAAAAGAAAAAAGAAAAAAAAAGAAAAAAGAAAAAAAGAAGCTTTTTAATGCAAGGAAAAGAAAAGAGACACCAACCCAGTGAAAGGCTATTTCAACCTTTAATCTACCAAGTTTATAGGTAAGTGGCCCATATGCCCATATTTCTCTTTCTCAGTCATTCTTCCATACACTTCAAAAAGCAAATTCTAATTTTAAAAAGAATTAGAGAACATAAAATTAAAATTAGAAAAGAATATCACTTAATAAAGTTCACGCGAGATGTTTCCAGGTTCCCCTTAGCATATCACACCCCACCTCTTTGTAACACATAATGGCAGCTCTGATTCACTACACAAAGACTAAATCATACTTACTTTTATTCTTCTGCCTAATGGGATCAGGAAGCATAGAATATATTTTTAAAGAATTGAAACAAAAAAAGTTTTGCTGAAAAAAAAACTTTTTTGGTACTTAAATCTTTAATTAGCCAAAACAACCCATACCCAGCTCAATTCAAAGTAGGTTCCAGAGAACTCAGAATGCTAATTTTTAAGGTGATGAAGTAGCTGTTACATATAGAAGGCCTAGCTTCCCTGCGCTGTGCTAGCCACTGGAATTTCAGCCATAACAACAACAACAACAACAACAACAACAATAACAACAACAACAACAAACAATCTTCATGCCAAACCATCCAGCCACACAGAGTATTTATATCAACCAACCAAACAACCCCCAATTACAAAAAAAAAATTAAATTCTTCTTCCTGATATGGACATGGGTATAAGAGTTTTTTAAAAAAACAAATAAATGCAACACATTTTGCACTTGCTCAGGGCAGGAGAGAGGTTAGAAAAATAGCGGCGATCTGGACCCTGAACTAAGAGCTCTGAAAAGCCAAGCTCAGGGAGCACTGATTTCACAGAGGCCTAAACAAGCTGGGTTAGGAGAGGACAAAGAGAACAAACTTAGGGTAACTCAAATGCTCCTCTATCCAAAGCAGTATCATTGAATATCTTGGGTCACAATAAATAAATAATAAATAGCTATTTCTCAGTTAAGCTCATAAGTTTTTGAGCTAAAAATATGGTATAAAAAGTTTGATTTACCTCTCCTCCAAACAAAAGTATCTCATAATCCTACCATTCAGATTATGATTTCCTATGCTATTTTGAATAACAGATTAAAAATATGCTCAGTTAAGTAGAGGGGTTTGAGAAATTATATGGACACTAGCAGGGAATTTATATAAAAAGTGAAAGATATCATTTATGCTCTTTACAAAGAAAACAAACCTACAAGACCGCAAGCAACTAAAAATTACTTTTTGGGCCCAGCATGCTTCCACTGAACCACCCTGTTTAATCTTAAAAATTACTTTCTAAATTATGAACAAAGTATTTTTTTAGAATATCTTAATGATTATTAATAACTACTCTGTGTTTATAATAAAATGGCTTAATTTCACAAAAATTCTCTTCCCAGTAAAGAGTTAACTTCTCGATCTGCTGACAACTGTAAATACTGAAATGTGACTGTAGATTTCTTAATTGAAAGCAAATCCCAAATCAGATTCCTCCAAGCAGCAATGACACTCTTACTGGAGCAACACTTTAGCCCAAATTTAAGACCATAGAACTTCTTAGCTCAGGCTTCCAGCACCACAAAAGTGGTAGCAGTGAATAAATCCACAGAACTGTGGGACAAACTTTCTCACCTTCAACAATCACACCAATGCTCACTTCCAGCAAACCTGACCTGAAATTAACTCACTCAGACAACAACAAAAAGCTAACTTTTTAAAATCTGCCTTATACAGCTAACTAAATTTTTCTTGTGGGTATAATCTAAACTTGGGCTATAAAGGGTTCACCGGAGCACTGTTTCTAAAGGTAGAAAAAAATGGAACCAACAAATGTCCGCGTTGGAGGACTTGACTGAAGAAAACTATAAAATACTCACTTGGGATTCAAATGAGGCCAGTGAAACCAAGCCAGCAACTTTATGCTACTAGCACTGGACAGCACCTTCTAGATAACTAGACTATAAACATAACTTAAGGTAACAATTCAAGATCACTTCCAGATCACTAAAAAAAAAAAAAAAAAATACACAAGTGTGGTTAACTTTGCCACACTGTATAAAAAATCGGTGCACATACATGTTTGTAAAATACATAGATGTGAACTGTGTCAAGGACTTGAAACAATGTGAGTTCAAGTGGTTATTGCTCAGTCTCCCACTTAACATTAGTATTATTCATATGAACCTGGCAAGGGCCCCTTCTGACAGAGGGAAGCAGGTGGCAGGGAGAAAAGTTTTTATTTTTCACTATTCTGAATATACTCTTTGACTTTTTTAATCATTAGCTTGCATCATCTATCTTTAATGTTTTTAATTTAGCAGCTACTAAATTAATCTAATTAATTCTGAAATTCCACACTATTTTTCTCATTTCTATGAGAGACATAAATAAAGATGAGTAACAAACCAAAACTGGGTGGCCTAAGTCACAGGTTATCCTGAAATCCACATCTGGAGAAATAAATTTTGAAAGGGTACATATACACAATGGACTATTATGCAGCCATAAAGAAAGACAGATATGAAGATTTGAACGAAAATGGGGCCACCTAGAGACAATAATGCTCAGTGAAATGGGCCAAGCACAAAAGACTGACTATAGATGGGTGTCCCTCTTATGAAATGCACAAAAATAGTACCATAAAAGGCCCAAACGTGAATGGCAGAATAGAGACAAAGGTCAGATAAGGAATAGACCCCTGAAAAAAGGATGGACACAGACAGCCACTAATTCCCCAATCTCCATGGTTCTGATGTCTTAAAGAATTTGGAATTCATGTATTTACAAAAAAAAAAAAAGTTAAATTTTATATCATGTGAATTTTATCAAACTAAAAATAAAAATTTTAAATTTAAAAAATTTTAAAGGGTTATTCACCTCCTCACGGTCACAGCAGGAAGCCTTTCTCCATCTCCTGTTGTCCAGGCCTTCTCTTCACCTTCTCTATCTCCCTCTTACATCACAAAATCCAAGGGCAGAGTAAGGATCCTCTGTAGATGTCAGGCACTGTCTTCCCCACAACATTTTTTGTTTTTGTTTTTTGAAATAGGGTCTTGCTCTGTAGCACAGGCTGGTCCTGAATTCACTATGAAGCCCGCACAGGCCTTGGACTCAGGGCAATCCAATCCGCCTGCCTCAGCCTCCCAAATGCTGAGATTACAAGCATGTGCCACCACACCCTGCTTATGTGGTACTGGAGAATCAACTCAGGGCTGTGCGCCTGCCATTCCTCCAGTCCCTCTCCCCATATCATTCTCAGCTTCACATGCTACTTCCTCTCCCTGAGATACCCTGCCCTGCTAGGAACCTGTCCTCTCTTCCAAGGCTAGGAGTCCTTTCACAGGCACAATTCCTTTTTTGTTCCAGACTCTACCAGTTTGAACATCTATCATCACTTGTATTTTGCCTTGTTTACATTCAAGTTTCTTGAGGGTCAGGGGGAAGCCATGCCCTCCACTGTGCCAAAAACAGTACCTTTGAAAGATTTTGAATTATGTTAATAAACATTTCTGATAGGCTACTGGATTTATATTATCCTACACTGGACTATAAAAAACAGACCTGGTGGCACAGGCCTATAACACCAGCACTCTGGGAGGATGAGACAGGAGAATCCAAGTGTAATCCCAGCCTGAGCCACTTCCTGACTTTGTGAGACCCTGAAGAAAGTAAAAATCAAAACTAAAGAGGATGGGGGATACAGCTCAGTGTGAAGGCACAGAGATCTCCAGTATCACAATGAATAAATAAAGCTCCACACACACGAGTTGTGAAGACTCTGCTGCACTAAATAACATCTAGCAGGATTTCCAAACTGGCAGAAGGCTCAGTTTTTATTCTGTCTTGTTGGCCTCAGCAGTGTTTTGTTTTGTTTTGTTTTGGACAAAATCTTATCTGAATGCATATGACCGGGCTCCAGGAACACCCATTTTGACAAAGATCCCACCCACCACATAGTCACGCGATACTATTATCTGTCAGGCCAATGGAGATTTCTGATACTGTGATTCCTGCTCAGCTGTTAACATAGGCGATGAACAAAACGTACAGTGTACACATGCAGGGTCTGAGAATCCCGGGAAAAGCAAAATGAGCATAGAAAATGCCAGAGGGAAGGAAGCGGAGAATAATAGGAAGCTGGAGTGGAAAATGAGCAGATGATACATAGAAGATACGGTCAATTTGAAGCAGGCAACACCTCCAGGAAGAAAGAAGTTTCTTAAAAACTGTAATTCTCACAGAAACAACAATAGGCTTTAGGTGATGTTTTATGAAGAGGTACTGACCTTGGAACTTGAACACAGGTTTTGTAAGAATAAAGTTCTAGGGGAAGAAAATGATCAAACAATAATAGTAGCTGTTAATGTAAATTCAATAGGGGTTCCTCCTGAAACAGGTCTATCTGTTATCATAGACCTAAAAAAATCAAAGACTACACTATAATCTTCACATCTGGCAAAAGAACTCTTCGTATCACTTTAAGTTGTGTACCTGCCAACTCAAATGCAAAAATAGATTTGAAATCAAACAAGAGAGGCCAGCTGAGTTCTCTTCCTTCTCCCTACTTTGGTACAGGCTCGCTTTGGGGTTTACACAAGAGAAACAGGAACTTGACCCTCACTGGCTTCTAACTCCAGCATCCCAGGGCGCAGGAGACTTTACTCCACAGCCCGCGGTGTTCACAAATCCCACCGCTCCCTGATGAAGCACAGTGGGAATAATTACAACAAATGAGTTGCGTATCATCCCATAAACTTGGAATATTAATCTCTCAGTCATTTACAGGCTGCTATCTCCCCCATGCAGAAGACAAGCGCCGAAGAGCCAAAATAAACCCAAGCGACACACTTTAAATCCTACAGCAACTGTCGGGATCACGGTGAGGTTTACAGAGGAGACATTTAAGTGCCAGGTGAGCGCCAAAGTCTTTAGCCAAACTCCTAGTGAACTGGCCAGCCGGAACGGATCTATTTTAGTAAACGAAAGTAGCATCTACGCCGCGTGAATGTTGCCTGTCCTGACGCGGGCCGGCGAACTGGAAATCTTCTTTTAAAAAGATCCACCGGAAGAACTCTTGAGTTAAAAATGAAAAACTGCCCGTGGGGTCTCAAAGCCGCGCTGCTTTCAGGCATCAAAGGGAATCGTTATGAATCATCAGGTAAATGAGGAACGAAGCCGCCTGTTGTTTCGTTAAATAAAGCCCCAGAAGGGCAATTCATCATTAGATAGCTAAAAAAAATTTTTTTTACGTTCTGGGACGCTCTCTCTCTCCAAACCAGAATGCCCAAAGTCACCCAGAAGCCTAACATTCCCTCAAACTCCTGTTCGTCGGAAACCCGCTCACAGCATTCCCCACGCCGGACCGGGTGCGAAATCACTTCCGCTTCTCGGCCACGCACACTCGGGGCGACGCTCCGGGACCCCCCCCCCCCGCCCCGGCTCCCGCCCTCGGCGGTCGCCCGCGTCGTCCCGGGCCCCGCGAACCCTCGGCTCCGGTCCCACCCTTCCAGCCGGGCCGGCCATGCTCCCCGCGGCGGCCGCCGTCCGGCCGCGGACCCCTCCCCCGGCCCGCTCCTCCGCACGCCCGGGGGTCCCGGCCACGCCCCCGGGATCACGGGCGACATGGCGGCCCCGCCCTGCCCCCACCCGCCGCCTCGCTCACCCACACGAAGAGGCTGTCGGAGAGCAGATACTGGGCCACGTCGCGGACGCGCGGGCCCCCGGGGCCTGGCCGGGCGGGCGCGGGCCCCTCGGCCTGCAGCGGCGCCGTCAGCGGCTCGGCCGCGCCGGGCCCGGCCGCGGGCTGGCTGAGGGCGCGGTAGGCGCTGGTGACGGTGCCCAGCAGCGCCAGGCCGCTGAGGCCCGTGTAGGTGCGGAGGCTGGGCCAGGGGAAGCGCTCGAGGAAGAGCAGCGGCATGGCGGCGGCAGCAGCCTCCCGCCCCCGGGACTCCGCCGCCGCGGCCGCCTCGCGAACGCCGCCCACGGGCTCTGGCGTCGCCGCCGCCGCGCCGCGCCGGGCCGGGCCGCTCCGGGCTGCTGGCGCCGCTCGGCTCCGCGCCGCTCCCGCTGCTGCCCCTGCCGGCGCGGAAGAGCGCAGCGGCGCGGGACGGCCGGCGCCCCCAGCGGGCCGCGGAAGGGCCGCGAGCGGGACGGCAGCGCGCGGATGCCCCGCCCCCGCCCCGCCCCGCCCCCGGCCCGCCCCTCTCCTCACAGAGCTACGGATTTCTTATACAGCCTTATCTCCCCTACAGTAGACCAACTTTCTTTTTAAGGTGCTGAAATTAAAGTATTACATAAACAGCAACCAGACACATTTTAGAAAAAAAAGGAGTATACACTATGCAGATGAAGAAACTGAGTCTCCAATGATAAGGACCATGTGCAGAAAGCAACACTGTGAAGTCCCTTAGAATTCCAGTCTCCAGGTTCTCCTAATCCAGGACTCCTTCAACTGCACCACTAAGAACATACTGCTAACAAGGGAAGCCAGCAGTGATGACCCGGACCATCAGGCTCTGCCTACTATGCCACACTGTCTCTTACCAAAGGGCCCTTTCACCCGTGGACAATGGAAAAAGAATAGTGTTAAGATTTCTACCGGAGCACTATGGGAGCACCCACCCACACAAGACTACCCCTAAACAACCATTCGTTTTAAATATTTTTATTGAAATGACAAAATAAAAAACAATGAGCATCTTAATCGAACTCTTGCACTACATATATAAAAATATAACCAAAACCTCAAGGTACTTTGTAAATTTTGCAAAGCCAAACTAGAAATTGCGTGTGTACACTATGATATGAACACAGTAACTCAAAATTGTGTTTCCTTTTGTAGTGCTCTGGGTCAAACACAGGTAGGCAAGTACTCTACCACTGAGCAAAACCCCAGCCGAATTTTAAGATTTTTATCTTTATATTTTTTCGAAGAGAACACCGTGCTGGAAAATTATAGAAGGGGAAGAAACAAAAGACGGGGAAAGTTAAGTGTTTAACTATGTCACGCCTTACCTCAACAAAACAGCAGTAGCTCAGGTTACTTTCTCAGCTTATCCCTCAAAATGCGCCTGAACTGGCTTAGTCTAGACTTGTGAGGATCTTAGGGAGCTTCTTCACAAAAGACTTTAATAAATAGAAGGTAACATTAGAATGCATTTTACAGTTCAAGTCAAATTATACTGTTACATTTCTTACTACATACTAAACAACAAAGACAAGCTGCCTTAATAGGTAGTTTAACTCAATAAATGATGTAAAACAAGTTGAACATGTATGGAAAAATCGCACCTTATGCTACAGAAGCTGACCTGTATTACAATCAAAACCCACCAAACCCTCTTTGGCAACACATAAAACTACAAATTTTCTCAAGCAGTCTTACTGATAGCACATCCTGTCCCTAATCCTATGAGCTAGTAAAACGTTAAGTTTGAGGAATGCACATGGGGAAAAGCTACTTTCATCTAAAGTGACTGAGAAGTTACCTTAAAAAATAGTGAAATGCTAAAAGCCTAAGAGTCACATCATTTAAGAAAAGGAATTGTAAGCTAATTGTTGCCGACCTGCTGAATTTAAAGGACATCTTCTTGTGCCTCCTAAACATGGAAACAGACCAGCTCATTTGGTTACATTCTGTCCAAGTATAATGCTAACTTAATGCAACCTTTAAATACCCAAAATAATTAAATGCTAGTTAGAAGACAATGATTAAACAGTAAACTCTTCCAAATGAGTTAAGAGTACAAATTCATATACAATTATCTATTTTTTAAATCACAATGATCATCATTTAAAAGGAAAAAAATTTACATTTCTCCAAAGGGATAAATCAATCATAAATGACTTCAAACAATTGAAAATAACTTACTTTTTCTCTTCTTTTCATTTCCTAGTGTCTCTAGAAAATGCAATTACAAAGAATATGCACTACTTGGAGCTACTCAGGGAAAGTAAGATCGCTACGCAAGAGAGCTTTCATTTATAGACAAACCAGGAACACAGCAGGCGTTTAAAAATGTCTGTTAAGAGGTTTGGCCTAACTAGTACTTAGTATACAGGTCATTGGAATGTACAATTTAAAACTGTTAGTTCCTTAAGTGTGATGAGAATTTACTTGTAAGAAATCTTAAAATGCCCTACACTCTTAACAGTTACAGAAACATACTTTTGAGTCCCCCTACTTCTACTGTATCCATTAGGATACTTAAAATGAGTATTCATATCCAGCTGTAACTGACAAGAGCAGAGGTCTCCAAGTTTTTGTTTGTGCAATATGAATTTTCCACTCAAAACCAGATCTTTTACATCTTGAGTTAAGTAACCCAGACAACCTGAATCAAGTTTTGCTCAGTAAGCTCCAGTATACAGACGCATTTGTTGTAGGAAGAAGTGATCAGGAAGAATTTCTAAGTCAAAGCTTAAGTCACAAAGGATTAGAATGCCAAGGCCCTTGAATCAGATGAGTCTTCGATTCAAACCCGGCTTACTGACAGCACTCTATACATCACACCCAGAAAAAGCCTCCCTCCCTCTCCCCCAATAACTGTAAAAGCTAACATCTGAAATGTGGTCGCTACAGTTTTTCACCGAGGTGACAAGGAAGAGGTAGACTTAAATGACAAAGAATGAGCTACTTCTACCCAGCAGCTTGCTCCCAAAATTTGATCCTAGTTGGGCAGTGTTTTTTAAAAAAATATTTGGTATGCTCCCTTCAGGCTGACAAAAATCTGTCCCCTACTCTGCCACTATAGTCATTGTTTCAGATTATTCCAAAACACTTGCTAAAATCAAGTCTTCATCTGTATGGATATAAACTCAAGTTAAGTGAGATAATTTTGTGATCTGAAAGTTCAAAGCCTAGTAGTATTTTTACCATGAATTTAAGAATAATTAAGCCACAAGCTAGGCATGGCAGCGAGCACCTGTAAACCCAGCACTCAGGAGGCTGAGGAAGGACTCCCATGAGTTCAAGGCTCTTCTGGGCTACAGTCAATTCAGGACCAGCCTGAACTAGAGTAAAACTCTGTCTCAAGAAAAAAAAAAAAGCCACAATTTCACAACAGCAACAATAATATTCTCATTATCTGATGAAAATAAATGAGCCCAAAATGAATCTTAAAAACAAAATAACCAATTTCTACAACTTTGCTGACCTAAGTAGTTACAATGACTGCCCTCTTAGGGCCTCTTGCTTGTGAACTGAACCCTGGATGGTTACAAAATATACTGATCCATTAACAGAGTTTTCTGTATACCATTTGGTACAGGAGTTACAAAAGGTATTTTGTAAAAAAAAAAAAAAAAAAAAAAAAACCCTCATTACAAAGATCTGTACTGTCTTAAGGTGTGTATCCCAGAATGGTGTGGAAGCAAGAGTCCCATAAACTCAATTGACCTAACCTGTCAGTGTCTAAACATCCACAAGCCTAAAAGTGAGGGGAAAAAATGATCCTTAACCATAAGATTTTTCAAAGTTTAATGAGAAATTTAAAAAAACACAAACAGAAAGAAGTTAATTTTATTTAATGTTGTACAAAAAGTATAAGCAGAACCCAAAGTAAACATCACACTTGTTTACACTAGCATCTAATTCTTCACACTTATTATTCAAACAAGAGAAAGTAGGTGGTAATTTAGGGATTGGGAAAAGATAAAACCAAAAAAACTTTTCCGCCACATTGACTCTTCTACACTGTGCATAGCTGTGCTCACAGAGACGGCTTCTTTTATTTCTCCTTTGTGCAGGAATTCAGTTGTATATGAAATTGAACCTAAATTAAAAAAAAAAAACAATCTTAGTTACTCAGCTTGCACCTTAAATAAGAAAATTTATCTGAACATCTCTACCCTTTCTTGATGTGTAATGTTTTCTACAAAAGATAGTTTTTCCCTCATCAAGTCATACTTTACACATCAAATGGCTGAGCTACCTGGTAGTGCACAATGGTGATCTCAGTACTCTTGGAGGCTAAAGCAGGAGGACTGTGAGTTCAAGTTCAGCCTGGGCAAAAAAAGAAAAGGAAAAAAAAGAGAGAAAGAAAAAAAGGGGAAGAAAGAGAAAAAATACAGAGAGAGAGACAGAGAGAGAGAGAGAGGGAGGGAGAGAGAGGTGGAGGATGTATGTAGCCCTGGGCTCAATCTTTGGAACTGCGGAGGGAAGAGGGGAGGGAGTCTCGCTGAATACTTAAAAAAAAAAAAAAAGAATTTACAGCCTAAATTTCCCTGAAAGCAGTTTTTACGTGTCCTTGTATTCTGATCTTCCCAAAAACTTATGATTGCTATCATAAACATGTAGAACTAACCCAAAGTTCTTTTCTATTACAAACTTAGAATCTTTGTTCTTTATCTACATTTTGTTGTTGTTCTGTTGTTGTTGTTATCTTGTTTTGTTTTTGAGACAGGGTCTCAACTCTGAAGCCCAGGCTGGCCTCAAACTCAGAGCAATCCTCCTCCTCAGCCTCCCTAGGTTCTGAGATGACAGGCTCACACCACCATGCCCAGTTTATGTGGTGGCTGGGTAATTGAACCCAGAGCATTGTGCACTATGCTATTCCTCCAGCATATTGTTAGCTACATTTTGCAAAGGTTTTTTTTGTTGTTGTTGTTTTATTTTTTTAAAAAAACAGTTTCACTCCTGAACTCACTATAGAACCCAAGCTGGCTGGCCTTGAACTCACAGCAATCCTCCTGCCTCAGCCTCCTAAGTGCTAGGATTACAGGCATACATGACCACATCCAGCTCATTTTACAACATTTTTTACATTAAGTCTTCAGCCAATAAGCTTGTGATAATGTGCACACAATAATATGAATAGAAATGTAAATAAACAAACTTTTTCATATATCATACTTTCAACTTATGGTTTGGATCTGGAATGTCCCCCAAAATCCGCATGCATTTGGGTGCAGTGGTACCTATACCTAGGGAACTCCGTGCTGTCAGGAGACAGGGCCTGGCTGGAAGGGACACATGCTTGGGGCTTGACCTGCAGGGATTGTGTCAACATGGAGACTGGGGGGCAACCAGGGCAGAGTTTTCAGGCTTGTGTTACTGGCTTGTGGGCAGGAAGGTGAGGGAGGGGCATGCTGGGTATGGGAAGGGGGGACTGGCAGTTTGAACTAAATAAAGAAAGGAAGAAGAAATCTTTATATTGTTACAGTCTTCCTGGGGAAACTGCAGTCTTGCATCAGTCCCACATATCAACCCTTTCCTTCTTCACTTGGCTTCTGTCTAGCGTGCTGTGAGCAGTTCCCGCCTCTGCCATGTGCTTCCACCCTTGCTAGATGCCCATGAATAGTTGAGACCTTCTCAAACTGTGAACTAAGACTAACCTCCCTTAAGTTACGGATGCTGGGTATTTATCTCAGCAACGAAGAAAAGTAACTACGGCAACTTGTAATCAAGTGGAGGAACAAAATATAAAGTTTGATTAATGACAAAATAGACCAATTTCATACTTAACAAGCCTTCCTAAAAGGCCAAAATCACTACTGGAGTTTTTTTTTTTTTCTGGAGTTGTTTTAAACTAACATTCATTAAGTATTTACCAGTGCCTAGCATCTTACTAAGCATTCTACATGCTATTATCACATTGCACTTGGTTCTCACAATTTGATGAAGAGTGAATTATCAATTCCATTTAAAGGTGAAGACAAAAGGGTATAATAGTTTATCCCAGGTCGTTTTCATCAGCAAGTATTAAAGGTGAGATTCAAATTCAAACACTGATCATAGAAGCTGCATTTATTAATTACCATGTTATTCTGCAATTCTCATCTGTTTGGCACTGAGGACCTCAACCATTATAAAGACAACTTTTTAAACATTCTTTTCTCATTATTTTATCTGCCTCAACATTCAAACGCCATAGGAAAAAAAACGAGACCTAATCCCATACTCCTCAATTTAGGACTAAATACATTAACTTCCAAAAACAAAGAGAATATACTATATCAAGATATTCAATTCTCCACATTTTAATAGACTGCTCTCTTCATATTTATAGTGTTGACTGTTGTCACCTCTTCACTGAGTAAAGACTTCAGACTTAAATGTAGAGTATCAGATCTACGGAAAAGCAGTTATACAAATACCAAAACATCATGCCACAATTTAAGAGACTAGGCATACTTTCAGTCACTTTTTATGGCTTGCGCATGACTTAAGAATCTACCTACTGTCTTTGTTACATATCAAAATTCACAGTAATCTCAAGTGGCTCTGAACATTTTAAATTTGACAATTTATACAGATGAATAAAGCATGTTCAACTTCTCCTACCTGCTCAACAGTTGAGGGAGACTAGAGATGATGGGTCCATATCCTGGTGCATTGTCATACAATTCAAAGAGTGGTGCAGCTACCAGCTTGTAATTTTTAGGTACTGCAAACAACGCTAAAACAAATCAACAAATATTCACTTTTCTGCAATGTCTCATATAGTTGCTTCCATTTTGTTTAAAATTAATAATTTCACACTTGGGAAAAAAACAAAGAAAAACATAAATTCTCAATATATTTTGGTTGTGTCTTTTAAGCTACAGATCACAACATATTTGAAACAAACTAATTCTCTTAAGGGATCCATGCTATTAACAACCAAAGAACCATTATCATAAATGCTGGGTCCCGAGAAAGAGGAAAGAAGAGAACAGGTTTGGGTTCATAATTTATCTTGAATTACATTATAAGGCCACTATGAGAAATGAAATGACTACTTGTTCAAGCACACAGTATGCATAAAGATTTTTTTAAAAATCAATCAGTTTTTAGTAGTTTGTCACAATACAAAAATCAGTGTCATCAGCAAAATAATTATTAAAAATACTATCTATAGGGGCTGGAGGAAAGGCACAGCAGTTAAAGCACTTGCCTAGCCAAGTGCAAGGCCCTTAGTTTGATTTCTCAGCAACACATAAAGTCGGGCAGGATGGCACACCCCTGTAATCCTAGCACTTGGGAGGCTGAGGCAGGAAGATTGTCTGGAGTCCAAAAACTAGCCTGGGCTACACAGTGAATTCAGGACTAGCCTAGTCTATATAGCTACAGAGTGAGATCTTGTCTCAAAAAACAAACAAACAAAACCCATCAAAACAAAACAAAAAAAACTATCTACAATCTAGAATTTTAGGTTTCAGTTACATTGACTTTTACCCTGGAGGCATGACTGGTACAAGTGAGGAAAAATGAAACATGGTATGTTTTCAGCATTATAATAAAGCCAAAGCCTTCAAGAACTTCAAGGAACTGGGAAAAAAAATACACATAAATAGAAGTATCCTTCAATATCTCTACATTTTAGACGGTTGTTTTAAAAACAAAATAACTTACCTTTCTCTTGGAGCTGAACCAGAAACAACTTCTTATGTTCCTTAGGCTTTGTAATATGGGCAGGAATATATGGATACTGAAACATCAAGTTAGAAAAATTTGTAGTTTTCAACACCCATCATTCTCCATGCCCTTCATACCAACCGCTTCCATCTCAGATAGACAGCTCAACTATAAATCTTTGAGAACAAGTTCTTATATCTTGACTATGATTTTATTTCAACATGTACCCCAAGGTTTCATTTACTCCTTTACATGTTTACTGCTAATATAGTGGAAACTGCTGGTGATACTCTCTAGTTTTTCCTTTTACCAGACCCAAATGCCTAATAGTAGCAGATCACTAAGTTTTCACATGTATTTGATCTTAATTAGTATTTTTAATAAAATTTGTTGTCACTTATAAATATCGTAAATTAAATGTCCTAGGAGCTGGGAGCATAGCTCAGTGACTAAACTGTTTTGCCTAGCATGCACAAGACCCTGTGTTTGATTCCCCTAGTACTCCATAAAGTCAGCTCGGCGTGGTGGTGCATACCTGTAATTCCAGCACTCAGTAAGGCTGAGGCAGGAGGACTGCCCCAACTCATGCCAGCCTGAGCTACATAGTAAATGCAGAACCAGCATTAATTATAAAATGAGACCCTGGCTCAATTAAAAAAAAAAAAGCTCGAGAATCTTGATAGGAATATGCTTAACTATATTAAAAGATTAAATATCATCTGCAAGATATTTGACAAGGTGCTCTTTGCTCCTTCCCCAACATTACTCCTAGCCCTAGCACATACCTCAGGATCATCAGATGACCTAAGTGAAGTTCTACCAGCTGGGCCAGTATAACAGGTTGGTAAAATGAAGAAAATATTTTAGAAAATTAAAGGGATGAAAAGAATTAGAGTAGAAAAACTGCTACCCAAGAATGAATAGTTAAGACACAGAGAATAAAAAATACTTTTTTTAACACTACAGTGTATGTTAGGAAAACCTCTCCTACATTTCCACATAACACATTCAAAACACTATTTGTGGAGTTATACTTAAGGGCAGTGAAGTAAGTGTGAAGGGGGAATGGGATAGAAGCGGGAGCTGGCAAAAGAGGTAACACTCCAACTTTACACAAGAACCTTCGCTACTGTTTCTGGTTTCACCACAGTGTGGACAGCAACAATGTGGAAGCACAGGGCAGAGGCTGGATAGCTGCTCACCCCACTGCAGACAGAGGCCAAGTGAGACAGGAGCAAAGTCAGATTTGCAGAGGCAGGTAAGGCAAGACAGTTCACAGAAAGAAGCTGCAACCATGTTCCTTCTTCCCTCTTCTTCAAGCTGCTAGCTGGGCCTCCTCACCCAGTGGGTGTCCCTCCCTCACTTCTTGGCCCACAACTCAATAAAAAAAACATCTCAAAGCGCTGCCCTGGGCAACCCCAATATTACCAGCTGACACAACCCCTCCAGTTCTAGTCCCATGCAGCCGCCCCTTCAAACACACGTTTCCAGTTATCCCACTACATCCAATTATATGAAGCTTTTGTAGGACACTCCAGATACAAACCACAGCAAACAGTAAAGCCAAAATTCAACCACTTCTATCTGACAATTACTACAGGACCTCATTTTATTTCCCATTATGTTACTTACTGGCACTTAACCAGTATTCAAGTTCAGACACTTATACACCACAGTCATCTCCAACATACAATGAATTGAGGCAACCAACTATCCCAGGCTTGGGATGTCTTCTACACTACCACGAAAACCAGAAACATCAGCAGCAAAGAGGTGAAAAATAGCTTGAACAGCACATGCATTTCACACAAAAGTTTCCCAATCATGACCAAATCAAAGCAAGTGCTATTTCCTACGTTTCTTCAATTTGAGGCAACAAATTACTTCATTTTTATTTAATACCTTTCTTCTTCAGTCCTGATCTAAGCCACCTGCACTACGTGAGAAGACCAAGACAAGGAGATGACTTTGACCTGTTTCCCTCTGACACCTGACTAACGCTCTAGGTTTATAAAATAAACACATAATCCTTGCCAAAGCTGATACTGCTAGGGCCAATCTTAAGCTTCAATAAAGAGATATCTCATAGGTCATTACTACGGGAGATGAAGGAAAATATTCAAAAAGTAGTCTAGAAAACTATCAGCTTGTTACTAAGTATTTTCCAATTAGATCACCGAATGTTCAAGAAACCAGAAAAAATTGATAGGTACATATAAAAAATTCTCAAATTTAATGTAACCATTATATTGCAAATACATACTAAAAATAAAACAGGAAATAAAAGACACTAAAAGAAAATTCAGAGTAATCATTCTATGTGTCTTTCAACTAGCAACTTCAGTATTTCTGTATGAAATTGCACTTCTTAAAACCAGGATAGCAAGAAAATTTTAAGTTGGAGTCCAACCTAGGCAACTTCGCTACTTGGGGAAACCTTGTTTCAAAAATAAAAAAATTAGTATAAGCCTATAATCCTACCACTACGGCCACTATGGCAGGAATATTACAGTTTCAAGTTCAGTCTTGGCACTACGAAGACCCTGTGTCAAAATCAAAATTTCATAAATGGGCTGGGAATGTAGCTCAGAAGGCCCTAGTTCAAGTCACACACACACACAAAAAAAGACACAGATTGCTCACTATCCAAAGTAGAAAAATTTGAGCATCAACAATAACATCAATCATTACAATGGAATAAAATACATCAAGTATACTAAAATTCATGAAGTCATAAGGATGCTTTAAAGGCTTGCCCAACCTGCAGCCTGCCAGATTTTTGGCCCTTGCTTTTTGCAATGAAGAGGAATTGTCTTGAACCATATCTATTATTTTATATAGGATATAGTTAACGTCTCCCATCCAAGCACTAACTAGGCCCCACCCTGCTTAGCTTCCCAGACCAGATGAGATGAATGAAGATATACAGGATATATATAATATAGTTAATTCATATAATAAAACTTCCTTTAACTTTTTTTTGTGCAGTATTAAAGAAAAAAGGAGGGCAAACAAACCTGTGGACCCCAGGTTGGACATGCCTGCTTTAAAAAGTCACTGGTAGAGGTTTTCTGTGTCCCACATTACAGTACATCATTCTCCCTCAGATTTTATGGCAGTTGTGTTTCAATGTGTCAGAAAATCTCCTGCTTTTTATTTAGCCTCCAAACTTTTCCAAAACCTGGAACATCTCTGAACAAATTTTCAAACTCCATCTGAAAGCACAAAGTAGTTAATGTGTCTCTCAACCACTGGAAGGTAGGCGTCTCTGGCCTTCTATCTTTCCGATGGACAATTCTGAGGAGCATTCCACATTGTTCATGACTGTCCTTAAGCAAGATTAATCTAGTTTGCTGCAGTTGTAGTATGATCAATACCACATTTTTATGTTACTTCTACTGCTTCTGGTCTCCCTCTCCTTGTACTCTTCTGCCTCCTAAGATCACCTCCCAGACAAATTATCTGCACCCATGCCTATGTCTTATTCTCTCTCTTGAGTAAAGTCTTTGGAGGATTATTAGGAATGGTCCCATTCTTCTGACAACTGTTAAGTACAGGAAAAGCATCTATTCTTCCCTATACAAACTATACACCTCAAAGGAACCAAGTAGTTGATAACAGAGTTTCTATTTATAAAATGACAATCCAAGTGAATTCATAGATCCAGGAAATAATCACCAATGCACAGCAAATATTATAAGAGAAATTAACTCCAAATTTTGTAAAATTACTAATGTAAGTACATATCATCTCTACTTCCAAGAAGACTACAAATGATCCTTGTCTCCTGGGATTCATACCTTTGAGGGGGTTCTCTCCCACCATGTAGTAGGCAGCAGAAGTCATGCTATGCCACTGCTGAGACTTGGTAATAAAGAGACTAGAGTTTCATACGTGGGTGTTCTTACAATCACTGCCTCTCACCACATATCAGGTGACCCTGTGACTGTAACTTCATAAGAGACCATAAGCCATAACCACCCTGCAAGGCAGCTACTACACAACTTGACCCTGAGAAACTGAGATAATAAATATCTGTGACCATTAAAGGGATTGTGCCAACTTGCTAAAATTGCAAAACCCCCAGGCAGAGCTTTCAGGTGTCTGTGACTTGTGAGCCAGAAATGGGAAGGGGGTGGGGGGGCAAGGGGGGTATAGAGAGAGGAAAGACACCCACTCTGGCTGGGGACCCAACTGACAAAGGAAGGAAAAAGAAACACTGTTTAAATCTTCTTCGGAAGAATCTGGCCTTGCCTGAACCTCCAGATTACCAACTGCCTCTCTCTGAACCAACTGCCTCTCTCTGAACCTGCTTCATTTGGCTTTCTGTCTACAATGAAGTGAGCAGCTCTCCAGCCTTTGCCATGTGCTTCTAGACCATTGCTGACTGCCATGAATGGACTATGGACTATTTATGAAAATAAATCTATCTTCCTTTAAGCTATGGACGCTGGGTATTCTGTCCCAGCCACAAATAAATTAGATACTATCTGTGGTTTTAGACTACTAAATTTTTAGGCACACCTTGAGTATACATTACTGGAAATCTTTAGGACCAAAGGCATTTCAAGGTTTTCAGAATTTAGAAATTTGCATGAATTTTACCAACCTAGGCATCCTTAATTTGAAACTTCAAAATTCTAAAATTCAGAGGATGGACGAATAGCACAGAAGTTAAAGCACTTGCCGAGCAACCACACGAACCTGAGATCAATTCCCCCAGAACACATAAGCTGGGTGTGGTAGTGCATGCCTACTAATTGTAACACATGGGAGGCTGGGGCAAGCGGACTGCTATGAGCCTGAGGCTAGCCTGGGCTACATACTGAGTTCAGGACCAGCATGGAATAATACATAGTGACAACCTGTCTTAATGAAAAAGAAAAAAATCTAAAATCCAAAACTTTGTTGATGATACCTAGGATTGAACCCACAGTACCAGGCATGCTCAGGAAGGACACTATGAATGAGTTATAGTACCATTAACCCTTGTCACCCTCCCCTCTTTTTATACTTTTTTGAAACGGTCTGGCTAAGTTGCCCAAATTGGCTTCAAACTTGTGATATCTTATTGCCTCCACTAATAAATATCTGGGATTCAACCATGTGCTACTATATTTAGCTAAAATTCAAACTATTGACTTTCATGCCACTGAAAAGCATTCAGGATTTCAGATTTTGGGATAAGGGATATTATCATGTAGTGTATTACGCAGCAGTAAATACTATTACCACCCATGAAAAGTCTTGTTTACATGCCCGCACTCCACTGTATCCTACTGGTTCACTGAGCCTGAGTCCAACCTATTAATCTCAGTTTACAGGACACATGAGATAATGACAACGGGAGAGGGCAATCAGCAGTAAAACACTGAGGAGTTTATATAGCCTACTTTCACTAACAAGTAAAAGGAAAGAAAATAGGCTATCAACTTGAAAATACAAAATAAAGACTGTCCTACTTCAAACAAATATGAAAACAAAATAAAAGTACAAATAATCAGGACATGTGAAAACACATGGCTACATATTTGATATTATGAAATTATTTCTTATCTCTAATATGATAATTGTAGCAGCTTGATTATGTTTTAAAGATCCTTATCTAAAATATTTAAAATTGAGTACTTTTTCAGAGCCAGGGAGCAGTCGAACCCAGGGCCTTAAGCATGCTGGTCTGCTCTACCACTGAGCTACAACCCAGCCTCTGAAATAAATGGACATGATATTCAGGATTTGCTCCAAAGAATCCAAGGTGAAGACCAGGAGAATGGAGAAATGGAGGGAGAGAGATTATGAATTATGCCTGACCATGGGCTGCTAACTGCTACAGGAAGATAACAGGTTACTGGTTTCATTTACTACTATTCTAATTTTATACAGTTTTGTAATTTTCTTTTAACAACAACAACAACAAATGCTTCAGTTTGTAACTTTTTAACTAAATTAAGGCAATGAAATAAAGGAAATCTCTCAAGTGACTAATACTTTGTAAGTATATTAAAAAGAACTTTTAAAACAACTATTTATTTGATCATTTTTAAATGTCTAGAAAAATGAGTTTTCTGCCTCCCTAAATGCTCAGCCATGTAATTGCATGCTGACCTGAGGGGGCTCAAAATTTGGTCTCCACCAGTTACCAATGCAGTCATCAATGACCCAGTCTTGCAGAACTCCATCCTGGCGACCCAGTATCTGTTAAAAAAAAAAAAAAAAAAAAAAAAGGAACACAGCCAGTGAACTATACATACATGAATACCTTTCTCTCATAAAAAGACTATTTTTGGCAGGACTCCTAATAAAGACATATAGCCAGCTATTCTACCTTCCTTACAGATTTCAAATAAATTTTATTTCATTTTTATTACTCGGTATAGCATAATATAAAATTTTCATTATTTTAATCAAAGCCATACTTTCCACATTTTCAGTGGTGAAAAATGGTTCTACAAGGTTCATATTAACAAATAGATCCCTGTCCTGCTACACTCACTTTCACTGGCTATAGCATTTAGTGCTAAGTTTTTTTCCCCTGATTTTTTTTTCTATTTTAAAAGCATTATTAAATAAATGGTTTTAGGACAGTTTTAGATTTACAGAAAACTTGCAAAGATGGTTCAGAGACTTCTCCTATGATCTGACCATTTCCCTATAGACAATTAACAACGAAAATCCACGTATCATTCATATATCCATTGTTTTTACATAAGGTCCCTTTTTCCAGTTCCAGGACCCCATCTAAAATACAACAGTACATTTGTTGATCAATTCTCCTAGGCTCTTCTAGACCATCATGGTTTCTCAGACTTCCCTTGTTTCTGATCACTTTCACAGTTTTGAGGATTATTCATCAGGCATATTTTTAATTATTTACCTCCCTTTCCCCTTCCCACCTTCTCACTGCCTTCCTCATCGGTTATCTTATAGAATGTTTATTAGACTGAGGCTATAGATTTTTGGGCGGAAGACCACAGAGGTGAAGTGCCATTCTATCCTACCACCCCAAGGACATAGCTATCAATATAACGCAACACTAATGTTACTCTTGATCATTTGGATAACGGAGTACTTGCCAGATTTCTCCAACATGAAGTCACATTATTTAAAACACTCTTTTATAACTTTTATAATCACACTTTTTGATTATTTTTCATTTTCTAAAGTTGAAAACTGACACTGTTATCTCCCTCTATTTGGATGATAGTTCATATAATAAAACAGTATTTGCCATTTATGTTTTCCGCTACCATTCTGCCACTGATTACTAGTTAAGTCAATCGCAACAAAGTGGAAATTACAATTAGATTTTCTTAATTGTACAACTATCTTTTTCTTTAATCACTGCTTCATTTCATTTGCTACTACTAATTTACTCCCATATACTCTCCAGGAGCTTGAATTTCTTCAAACCTTACTCTACTTCGCTTTTGCTAAGACACTCTTGTATCTTTCTGCTCTAATCTGGGCTAGCTGAGCTAAGTGCTAGGGGGATGTCTTTGGATTTCCTACATTGACTGTTGGGCATTCTTAAATATTCTGAGACCTCTTTTTCATTTATTTTTTGACTTTGAAAGCGTACACCTAAAATTTCTCAAGAAAAGTTGTAAGAGATATTACATTTAGAAAAACCTCTACAGGTCTAGAAGCAATTATTTCACCTGCACACTTTAGTCATAGTTTGTTTAGACAAATTATTCCAAAATGAAAATCATCCTCTCAGAATTATGCAGGCATGTGCCAGTACTTTTTAGCTTTCAGTACTCTTTCTGAATAGTATGACGCCATTTCTGGCTCTGATGCTGGTATTTGCCTACCCTGCTGTCCAGTCACCCTCCTCCACTTAAAGCCTTGAGGTGCTTCTCTTTATCATCACTGATGTATAATCCAAGTGTCATGATGATAAACACTTGCAAGGATTCTTAAGCATTCATGACTGAAGGCAGGCCCTTTTAGAGATTTTCTCCAATTTATACTTTGCTAACTCTTTTTACTCAGTTCTATTTACCTATATGTTGATAGTGGTGCTTTTCAAATGATCCACTATTTTCATTTTTTCTTACCTATATTATGTTTTCACATTTTTATTCTACTTTCTGGTAGACTGAAACTCTCTTATCTTTTAACTAGAGAAAATCATTAATTTATTTTTTAGCAATTCTGTTTCTAATGTATGAGTTTTTTGTTGGCTAAAAAAATTTTTTTTTTTTTTGATAGGTTCTCACTCTGCAGGCCAGGCTGCTCTTCAACTTGGCATTATGTAGCCTGGGCTGGCCTCAAACTCATTGCAGTTCTCCTGCCTCAGCCTCCCCAGTGCTGGGATTACTGGTGAACACCATTAAACCCAGCTTTGTGTGATGCTGGGGAATAGAACTCAGGGCCTTGTGCTTGTTAGACAAGCACTCTAACTGCTGTGCTATTCCTCTAGCCTCTGGCAAAAAAAAAAAAAAAAAAAAAAAAAAAACAACAACTCTTAACAGGCAGGCCCTTATTTCATAAATGCATTATTTCCTCCTAGTACCCTAAGAACATTAATCATAGTTTCATTAATTGTTCACTTTTCCATTTCTGTTGAGCTCATTTTGCAGTTGCTGCCTTTTGATAGCCTCATGATGTAGCCCAGGCTGGCTTCCCACTCACTGTCCCACCTCAGCCTCCAGAGTGCTTGATTACAGGCATACACCTCCATGCCTAGCCCTTATGCTTCTTTTGATCTTTGTTTTTAAGCAGCTTTCTCCATAAGACTAGTGATACCTGATTATCTATCCTCAACTAAGGTGAAGCAATAAGATGTCTAACTGTCACTGGTAGGTTTATGAGTGACACAGCTAGGTTATCTATTAGGTAAGACTCCCAAAGTATTAATACATCGACTGAGTTTTTTTCCTTGGACAGATCGCGCTCTCCAGAAACAAAATCTCTAGCCCACTGCATGGGGCATATAAGCCTGTTAACATTACTACATCTAGTAGACTTTTTAAAAAATCATCACTCTGCTCCAATGCAGGTAACTCATTATTTATTAAGGCTGGAAACTTTCACTTACTCTCCCCATCTCTAAACCTTCTCATTTCCAAGCATTCTAAGATTTATCTGCTACAGACTCAATCACCAGCCAGGCTTTGCCTAACTATAAAGAACAGGGAAGACAGGAGGTAAATAAATATACCCAATTTAGACTTTCAGCCAATCCAGTTTTCTGCCTACTCACGTGCCCACTATCACAGCTATCTAGCACATCCATACCTCAGCCTTTCTGCTATTCTTTAGATGGACTGTGGACTGCCTTCCCATTGGGCTCAAGTTTATGCCGAGTCATTCACGATTTGCCCACATACTTTCCAGATCCCTTTATTCAATTTTATTTTGTGATTGTCTTATTTTGTACTTACTTAATACTTCTAGGTTTATATCTTTTTAAAGACACCCTCTCCTGCTTTTCTGGTAGCGTTTTTCAGAAGAAGCAGAGGTAGGCAGGTCAGTTCAATCTAACAACTACAAATAGAATTTCAAGAATTGTATATACGTAAGAGGTATGGTCACTTAAAAAATAATAGAAAAACAAATCAGTAGGAACAGCAGGAGAATCAGAGGTGATTTTACTTTATCATTTGTTTTTTGCACAGGACTAACACCTTAACAATTATGGAGAAAACTACGCGTAAAAAAGGAAAACATGTAATGTGTCCAGTATCTCTGCATTTGGCTCCAATTATTCAGAGGCAGAGAGTAGAATAATTTTTTTAGTATACGTGCTGCTGAAGCACGCACTAGAATCTTTTTTTTAAAGCAGTACAATTTGGGCACAATTCAAAAGATACATGCAAAAGTGAAAACATACATATTAACACAAATCTTTTATTCAAAATTCTAGAAGCGGTTGAGGCTGGTGGAACAGGTCTATTTTCCCAGCATTCTGGAAGTCTGAGGCAGGAGGACTGCAAGTATGAGTTCAGTCTGGGCAACTCAGTGATTTAGTGAGACCTTGTTTCAAAAATAAAAGTGGGCTAGGGATATAGCTCAGGGGGAAAGCTCTGGGCTTGATCACCAATGCACCCCATCTCACCCACCCAAAAAAAGGAAGAAAGAAAATTGCAGAAACCAATCCTGTAACAACTACTGGCATACAAATCTTACCAAATTAAGTTAAACTCTCTGTGCCCTTGTTTCCTTATCTGCCAAATACAATTATTAATAATACCTACTTTCTAGTCTGTTGTAATGATTAAAGGAGTTATTTCACATAGTGTCCAGCACTATACTCAATAAATACACGCTGCTTTATTTAGCATTCTTATTACAGCAAATTTTAATTTTAATGTTAAGATAAATTAAGTATAAATTTCACTTGCAGAAAATACACATTATACTAAAACTCAGGTTTAAGTTGTATTTACTGAAAATCAAATATTCAATACAAACTTATCAAGGTAATGGTATACAGATGGGCAATTAATTGCCAAAGTGTTAAATAGAAAAATACCTCTGTCATTAAGCGTTTTAATCCTTCGACTTCATCTTCTCCTGGATTAAGTTCACCACCAGGTCTGTGTAAAAGTTAAGAATTTCAGCTTTCAACTTAACACAATTTGTGAAATAATAGGAAGAACACAGTAACAGTTATTTTTATCAGGTAACTGAATAAGACACATTTCAATGTCACATAATAAGACAATCAAAACAAATGCCAATGTCTGGGCAAAGGCAAAGACTATGCTGGATGGCTGGCCAGACTAACCATACCCAAACCTAGTATTATTATTATTATTGTTTTGGGGTTTTTTTTGAGACAGGGTCTCACTTCAGTTCAGGCTGCTCTTAAACTCACTATTAGCTCAGGCTGGCTTCAAACACAGCAATTCTCCTGCTTCAGCCTCCTGAGAGCTGGGATTTCAGGTGTGGACTACCATGCCCAGCTTTATAACCCCAGTTTTAAACAGTACTCATACAAAAAAGAAGAACAGGCTCCTCCTGCACATGGAGGGTCAGGCATCCTGTTTGGTTCTAAGTAGGGAAGAGGGTCCTCACACACCTAAATGAGAAAGGCTGCAAATGTGTGTGTGTGTGTGTGTGTGTGTGTATGTGTATGTGTATACATATACATGTATATGTATATATGTATATATATGTATATATACGTGTATATATATGTGTATATATGTTATATATATGTATACACACACACACACATATATATAAAACTTTCTTATAAAAACAAATATAAGTGTTGAACATCAATCCATTCCAGTCTGCCCTCTAGAAGCAACTAGCAATAATGGAGTCTATAAATTCCTACAGAGTGGGCTAGAGGAATGGCTTAGCAGTTACAGCGCCTGCCTAGCAAGCGCTAAGTACCCAGAGTTCGATTCCCCAGAACCACATAAGCTGGGCGTGGTGACACACACCTATAATCCCAGCACTGGGGAGGCTGAGGCAGGAGGATTGCCATGAGTTCAAGGCCAGCCTGGACTCCATAGTGAGTTCAGGAGCAGCCTGGGCTACAGAGCGAGACACTGTCTCAAAAAGAAAAAGAAAAGGCATAAATTCCTACAAAGCAATACACCACATTCTTTAGCTCAAAGGCCTGGGACACTTTTCCAGAATTTCAATCTAAATTTTTGATTTTTTTTTTGGCACAATGTAACTGAACAGCTAAGCTGACTGAGCTCAAATGACAGAACTAAACTGTATGTATGTATTTATGTACTCACTTATTCATTCGTTCACTCATTCATTTATTTTTGAGACAGTATCTCTCTTTGTAGTCCAGGCAGCCCTCAAACTCACAGCAATCCTTCTGCCGTAGCTTCAAGACTGCTAGATTTACAGATGTGTACTACTATGCCCGCATTATGTAGTGCTGGAGAATCAAAACCAGGTGTTTTAACTGCTGAGCTATGCTTCCAACCCCTAAACTGTTCTTAAAATTAGACTAGAAAAGACTTTCCTAAGAAAGAAATACACCTGTTCTTAATAATGCTACGACAATTTTTCTACCATGCTCAACCATTAACAATAATATTTAAAAACTTCAGATTGGGAGCGGGAGGGGCAATAAAGTGGGAAAGGGATTGTAATGTTTTTGCAATATATGTGTACAAAATCCTCAAGCTTAATGTAACCATTGTATATTACATACATATATATATATATACTGATATTGGGGAAAAAAACTAGATTTCTAGGTAAAAAATAAATGAATATTGTACTACAAAAAATATGCTTAATTTTTTCTTTCTAAAAACTCCATTAACAGTAGTGTTTATTTAAATAAATGTCGAAGGGTTAAAATTGTATTCCAAAGTTGCATATATCCTACTAAAAGTTACCTTGCTATTAATTATTAACAATACTTACAATTTGAAGAAAGTTGTTCCCAGCTGTAGCAGTAACACATGAGGAAGTCGGTGCTCATGTACAATCAGAACCCCTTCCACTGTCCTCCTCATTCCAATTTTATCAAATTCCTCTCGCATGCGCTGAAATCTGGCTGCAACAGAGCTGTCTTTCTCATAGAGAGGCTCTTTTGTACCAAAAGTGTAATTGGTAAGAGGGTACCTGTGATCCAAAGACAAAGCATTTAGCATAAAAACTGAAAACCATAATTTAATACAACAAATAATCACAGAAAAAGAAATCGACCAATAAGACAAAACTGATCAGAATCTGATTATAAACCAGAGCTTCCACATGATCAATATAATTGAGCTTTCAAGCACAGACAATATGATCCTAAAACTTTTAATGCTTGGAGAGGTGATTACATAAGCATTAGTTAATTTCCGGTTTCAGATCACGGCTGCTATACAACTATCAGCCTAGTTCCTGACTACTAATCTAATCAAATTTATGTAATCACAGAAGCTAACAGTGAATCTCTTTTTTTCCTATATGTTGAGCTATCACAATCCATCAACATCTTTCCAATTTTCCATCTCAGTTATATGCCTTCAGGTTTTTCTAGTACTATTATTTTCTTTTTCAGATCAACTTTTCTACGTTTTCTTCCCACCCCAAGCTAGGTGCTTTCTGCATTTAGTCTATTCATCATCTTTTATTCTTCCCTTCTCATTTGAATCTTCTACTCACCATATCTAATCAGACCATCTTTTCTTCCTTTATCAAGAACTCAAAGTGGGGCTTATTCCATCAAAGACAGTTTTTAATCTTATCTAATAAGGATCAAATTATTCCTTAAATATAGTTTTAAATACTACATATATAATGTATAACACATGTCACAGAGTGTTTTGGCCAGAGTTGGCTATTCCCAAGGTATCTATTTTATCAAAACCCTAATGATGTTAAGAGTCAACTACACACCTACTCCACTCAAGTATTCTTGAAAAAGGGAATCAAGGTTGCCAAAATCAAAATTTGTAATAATTCCAGAGCCAAATTCTAGGCTTTAACAAAGTAGGTCGAAAAATTGAGAATAGTTTCCAGGATCCTTTAAAGCAGGTGTGTAAACTAGGCATAGTAGTGTACACCTGTAATTCCAGCATTTGGAGGCTCAGACGGAAAGACTGTCAAGAGTGCAAGGACAGCATAGGCTACATAGTGAATTCATCGCCAGCCTGAACTACAGAGCAAGATCTTGTTTCAAAAAAGCTGATGTGTCCAACCTCTGGCCCATCTGTTTTTGCCCTTATATTTTTGAGTCATGAGTAACTGTCTCAAGCCATACAAAATATCTTGTTCTGTCAAAAAAAAGTGGCTTAGTCAAACAACAGCATCAACAAATCTTTGCATTTTTAAAAATGACCATCATACACTGACTACATTCCTCCATTAGATCAACAATGCACAGTCTCAAAAACAAATCTCAGAAACTCCAAAAAAAAAAAAAAAGGCATATTGGCAATCCCTTGAGCAAGGTGCACCTCAAACTACAATCTGCTACAGACAATTTTTTTAAAGTTTTAGGAAGTGGTATAATGAAGACGACCACATATTGGAATAATAACCATGTAAAATTTTGAGTGGCTTTAAGTGACTTGATATTTTTTTTTTTTTGAGACAGGGTCTCACTCTATAGTTCAGGCTGGTCCTGAACTCACTATGGAGCCCAGGCTGGCCTTGGACTCAAGACAGTCCTCCTGCCTCAGCCTCCCGAGTGCTGGGATTATGGTTTGCTTAAAGAAAACGGCGTGCTGAAAAGAAAACAGAGGCAAGGGGCAAAATTCCGCTGTCCTCCTCTGGCTGAATGCCCATCACTCCAGCCCCGTCCACACTGTTGGGCTCTACTATCCTGCTAGGTGTTTGGGATGCCATCTCTGAAGACACATAAAACTATAACGCATGCCAGGCAGCTTCAGGCAGATTAATACAATGAGGTGTATTCATAAAAGACACTATTCATTACTTGGGGGGAAAATAAACTGGACCTACTCATAACAGATCTCGAAAGCTATTACAGAAAAATAAAATCTGCAAAATAGATCCTACTCTATACCATTCAGTTCAAACGAAAAGACACAAAGCAATACAATACACGTGACGTGAAAGCCTAAGCAATGAATGAGAAGGATCAAAACGACATTTTGACGTTGATGACCTCTGAAAAGGAAGAAAGTACAAATTCAAACTCCGGCTTTACCCATGAAGACTAAACAAAGGGAAATGGGAACAAGCGTTCTTTTCAAAAACGGAAACCTATGGCTTTAAACTCAAAGTGGAGGGAGAGCTCCGGGTGGTGGAGAGGAGCGCCGGAAAGAGAAATGTCTTCAGGAACGCTCACAAAGAGAGGATGCCCGCGCAGGCCTCGCCGCACTTACAGGTTGATGGTGCGCTCCAGGGTGAGGGGCTTGGTCTGCTGAATGTACTTGTTGCCAAACTGGTTGACTCCTCGGGGCCAACCCGTCTGCGAGCGATTAGGTGGTACCACAGACATTTTGGTAATCTCCGGCACCGGAGGCAAGCAGAAAGCGGGAGGCAAAGGACACTTTACCCGGAGAGGGGCAGCGGTTATCTGGGACCCGCTCAGCAGCCGCTACCCGCCATTAACCAGAGAGCATCGGAGGCAGCGTACACATTCCGGAAGTGGATCCGGGATCTCAGGCGGCAGGAAGTACAGAGGCCGAGAGCCTTTAGGCCAATGAATGGTGCCACGGCCACAGTATCTGGCTTCCATTGGTAAATATGGTGTAAGTTCCGCCTCCGCAGAATGTTGATGCCTCTTATTGGGTAGGGCTGGGGAACACGGGAAAGCGAGGATTCTAGGAATTGTAGTTTCTGAAGAGAAGTAGCGTGTTGCTCAGTGAGTGCGTATCTCCCCTTCGTAAGGCGATGAGTGGGAAGCGGCCTTCCGAGCCCGGCCCTTCCAGAATGGGCAAAAGGGGAAAGAAGGAGGTGGTGGCAGAGTTTTCGGACGCTGTCACCGAGAAAACCTTGAAAAAACAGGTGGCCGCGGCCTGGAGCCACAGAACACCATTCATTCATGGTAACCGGGGGCCGTGAGGGAGGCGGAGACGTTGCGAGAGGGTCTGTAACCCGAGGACGGGAGCCGAGACCTGCGGCGCGGCAGGGAAGAGATACTGGAAAGACTTCTGTCACCTCCGACCCCCTTGCGGATACTCCCTTTCCCTCCACATTCAGTTTGAATTGAGAAACTTGGGAAAAATGGAGGCCGGAGAGTGCAGGAAGTGGGGAGCAGTAGAAATTACTAGCGGAATTCTGAGTCAGAGATCCCTGAGTTAGAATCTTTGCTGATTGTGCGTCGTTGGCGATAGATTTGACTTTTTTAAGCTTCAGCTTCTTCTTTTATAAAATAGTATACGTAATAGTATTTGCCTCGGAAAGATATTGAATGGGATTAGCAGACTAATGCATATAAAGTATTAATAATAACTTTCTTGATAAGGAGAAATAAACATTTGGACAGGTATTTGAGAGCTTTATGTGACTTTTTTCCGCAAGGGAAATGCTTAGTTGCCACGTGATGTTTAGCCAGCGCAGGCCCCTGAGCTTACTCGTTTTGACGTATGTCCACTGGAAGGAACCTGTATCACATCGTAGGATAAGAACTCAGCTTAATGTGTTAGGCATTTTCTCTCAACGTTTGCCGTTTATTTTTGTTTTGTTTCAGTTGTTTAGTGCTTTGAAGAGGCAAATCTTGGGTGTTTGGATGTAGAGAGAAAATTGTAGCTTAGTGTTTTCAGTGCAATCTCTGGATTTCCAGAGACTTCACCATTAATTCATTGGTAGATGTGGATAGCGATGATATCTACCCCAGAGTTGTTAGGAAGGTTAAATGATATAATGCTTATAAAACACCACAGAGTCAGGTATATGGTAGGTCTAGGTGGTGGTTAGTATTAGAAAAGTAGTAATTTAGTGGCCAGAGAGAATGGGTACAATGTTGGAGTAAAAATCAAAGAATTAAAAGACATTTTGCCTGAACCAATTTAAAAAACAAAATAAAACATTTAATAATTTCCCCCAGAGTAACTCAAAGAAAGAAAGGTAGGGTTGAAAAGAAATTGCCAGCCATTGTTTCGACACTCTTCATTTTACTATTTTTATTTTAAGGTGGGAGAAATGAATTAATATAAAATATATTCAATTAGATAATTACACTGAAAAACTAGAAAGAAAAGCAGCAGGAACTTTGATTTAGCAATGATTCCTGCAGTCATCTTAGAAGCAAATATTTTAAGCACACCATCCATTTATTTACTTGTACTGGTACTAGGGATCTAGCCCAGGGCCTTCACACTGAGCTATATTCCCAGCACTTTAAATAAAAATTTTAAAGGCCAGCATTGCATAAAGCAAAGGCAGGGCTTATAATTCTTTCCCCAAATCTTAGACCTTAGATATTATGTTCCCAAAATTCTCGACCATCCCTTTTTTTGTTCTCCCTGCTATTTTTGTTTTTTGTTCTTGCTGTGCTGGGGATCAAACCCAGGGCTTTGCACATGCTAGGAAAGTGCTATACTATGTTTCTTTTCACTTGAGGGTCAAAAATACAAAAGGGAAGAAAACCATAGATAATGTTTTTCTTCCAACAGAAGCCATTGTGGTGGACATGGACCCTTTCCTTCACTGCGTGATCCCAAACTTCATCCAAAGCCAAGATTTCTTAGAAGGGCTTCACAAGGAACTTTTGAGCTTGGACTTCCATGAAAAGTATAATGATTTATATAAATTCCAGCAGGTATTTATTCCCCTTTCACATTATTCTACTACCTCAGGAATTCATTATGTAAAAAATCATTCAGTACTTTAAGGTTGGGTTGACCTCGGAAGGTCCCTGCCTTGACATTGTTGAAATCATTACCTCATTTAACACAGACATATGGAGTGTTAACTGTGTGTTGGGTACTTAAATTATAAGAGATTTTGACAGTTCCTGCCCGATAAGACTTTTAAGTTCTAAAACAATAGAAGCAGTAGCCAGAGGAACAGATAGTTAAGAAATACATTAAACCGGTAAGTACATTATAAACAAAACAGTAAAAACAAAGTAAGTTTTAGGAAGTGGTATAATGAAGAGGACCACATATTGGAATAATAACCATGTAAAATTTTGAGTGGCTTTAAGTGACTTGATTTTTTTTTTTTTTTTGAGACAGGGTCTCACTCTGTAGTTCAGGCTGGTCCTGAACTCACTATGGAGCCCAGGCTGACCTTGGACTCAAGACAGTCCTCCTGCCTCAGCCTCCCAAGTGCTGGGATTATAGGTGTGCACCACCAGGCTCAGCTTATGTGGTGCTGGGGAATTGAACTCGGGTACTTAGCACTTGACTTAGTGCTTGCTAAGCAAGCGCTTTAACCGCTGAGATGTTCCTCCAGCCCCCTGACTTGATGTTTTGTATTCTGCATTATGATATATAATATGTCCATCCAGTTTTTTTTTTGGTGGACAGTTTAAATTTGGTAGAATCCCAAAATCAAGGCTGTTTTTTCTACAATTAAAGGACACTAACCAGCCTACTGAATAAAATATAACTCACTGGGGGAAATCTTTAAGTACATGGAATACAGACATTCCTTGGAAATTCTTTAAAAAATTTAAAAGGCATCAGGGTTTAAAATATCAAAATGGGCTGGAGGGATGGCACAGTGGTTAAAGCTATGCCATAAAATAACACAATGTAAAGCCGAGGAATTATTTTCTTTTCTTTGCATTGTTCCGTTTGACTTTATCCAGAACAAGAAGGTATACGATGAATTTCTCTGTCATATTCTTTTATATTAAAATGGATCATTTGTCCAGCTGGCATCATCTTGCCTTGCCCCAATCTGTCATTGGATCTTGTGCATATGATCAAAGTGATCAGGCTAAATGCATGACTGATGAGACTCTTTAATTCAGAAAATCTAATGAAAATTAAACTTTTATTCATAATAAGGTTGCTCAGGTTAATGAAAAAACACTATTGTGTACCTTTATAATCATGTACACTTTGATAATGCTAGACCTCTGGTTTAGTTACTTTTTTGTTGCTGTGACAGAATACCCAACATCTACAACCTAAGAGAGGAAAGATTTATTTTAGCTCAGTTTCAGAAGGTCTCACACAGTCCATTCGTATACAGCTGGCAACAGTGGGAGCACATGGTAGAGGATGGAGAGCTGCTTAGGGCTCTCCCGACAGAAGCCAAATGAAGCAGGAGTAAACTAATTTCTGGAGACTCAGGCAAGGGTAGAACTTTCCCAGAAAGAAGCTACAACAATGTTTCTTCCTTTCTTATTTCAAGTTGGTAGCTGCCCCACTTGCATGCAGGTGACCCACAAGTCAACAACAACACACACCTGAAATTTTTGCCACCCCCCACCCCAATTTCAACAAATTGACACAGCCCTTTCAGGTTAAGCCCCAAGCATCTACCTCTTCTGGCCAGAGCCAGCACATGGTTCCACAATATCCCTATATACCCAAATACATGAACCTTTTGGGGAACATTCCACATCCAAACCATGGCAACATCTTTGGTTGATTTAGGGCTATATGCATCTCTGATCACTAAATTGAGATATCAGAGTGGTTTTTATTTAATGCAGTTTGACAGATGAAATTATTTCATTAACTGAAGTCATTGAGAAGAAAAATAATGAAAAGGACCCTACGTGATGGGGGAGAAAAAGAAAGAAGCTATCACTTTAGATCCACATAGGCTCTGTGTTAATAACTCTTCCTTTGCTCACTGTTGGGTGGGATCTTTTTACCCTAAGACAGTAGATATAAAACCTATTCTCAGTCTTCTGCCCCTTTAGACAACCTCACCTATATCCCTTTTCTTTGCTTGTGGTATGAATTGAATAGTCAAGTCTCTGACATCTTCTCACCTTCCCCCCAACCAAGTAATCATTGTTGAGTGCATACTCTGTGCTATTCTGAGTACTTTATGTGTATTTGTGAAATCCTGGTAAAAAATACAAAAAGGAATTACATTCATATTTCTATTATTTGATTAGGAAACTACATCAATTTTTCTTTTTCTCCTGGTTCAGTCCCATCAACACACTTAAACCAAAAACAAACAAAAAAAAACGTTTTGTTTTGTTTTGTTTTGTTGCACTAGAAGGAAAAAAAACCCTTGACCTTTTTCCTTCAGCTACCACCCTACTCCTCTTGTTGATTTCCTTGACAACAGCATTAGGAGTTGTCTGTGCTACTTCAAATTCCTCTCTGCCTTTCTCTGTTGAGCTCACCTCTAATCAGGATTTCATCTTTGCCACTCCACTGAAATTATACTTGTCAGAAACACTTATAACATACACATTAATCAGTTTTCAGTACTTAATCTTCATTTGGCTTCCTATATAATGCCACTTTTTTTTTTTTTTTTTTTTTTTGAGACAGGGTCTCACTCTGTAGTCCAGGCTGGCCCAGAACTCACTATGTAGCCCAGGCTGGTCTTGAATTCCTGCCTCACCCTCCCAAGTGCTGGGTACGTGACACCATGTCCGGCTTATGTGGTGGTGGGGAATCAAACTCAGGTACTTAGTGCTGGTTAAGCAAGCACTCTAACTGCTGAGCTATTCCTCCAGCCCTATCATGTCACTCTTTCCTAGAGATAAATCTTCACTTTACTTTCAAGATACCATGTTATCTTGGTATTCCTTCTCCCTTATGGGCCTTCTTAGTTTTTCTTTGGTATGTCTGTCCCTTCAAACTAACTTAATGGTAGTGTAGAACTTAATTCTTTGACTAAAGTGTTCACAGATTTCCATAGAATCTCTTCACTTTGTGTCTGTTCTTGTAGTCTTAAGTCCTACCCCCTAATCTGCTGAATCTTTCCCATTTTCCCATGTCACTTAATGGCAACTGTATCTTTCTAGTTGCTCAAGCCCAAAATGAGTTATCTTTAATTCCTTTCTCACCTCTTATATTCAGTCCATGGGAGAAACTTTTATGTCTCCACCTTCAGACTATATACAGGAAAAGAACACTTCTTACCACTTCCACTGTTGACAGCCAACACCTGGTCCAAGCTATCTTTGTCTCACCAGGGTTGGTTTGTCAGTGTATTAACCAGTCTCTTATCCTCCCTTGCTTACACAGTAACAATCATTATATTCCTGTACAGAAAAACTTGTTCAGAAAAATATTTAATAATTGAAAAAGAACTTGTTCATGATTATGCATAGCCACATTAGTTCTAATAGCCAAAAAGTAGACATAACCCAGATGTCTCATTGGATGGAGGGATGGATTTTAAAAAAGTGATGTGTTACTTAGCTATAAAAAGGAATCTGCTACAACATGGGCAAACAATGAAAATATTTTGCTAAGTTAACAAAACTAGATGTATATTGTATGATATGTAATGTCTAGAATAGGTAATGTGTTTCTTAGAGACAGTAGTTATTTGTTACCAGAAGCTGGTAGAAAGAATGGAGAATAATTTCTAATAGAAGCAAGATTTTGAGTATTAAAATTTTTGGACTTAGTTTTGGATGCTTCACCACATCATGAATACATACCCTGCAACTCTTTGAATTATATACTTTCAGGTGGCAAAATGGTAAAATTTATAAAATGGGAAATTTATCTTTAAAAAACTATATATGGGATCATGTTATTCCTTAGCTTAAAAGGTCCCATGTTTCCTTATTCTCTGAGTAAAAGCCAGAGTACATAGAGTGTTCCCAAGGCCTTACCTTTTTGGCCTCCTCTCCTGCAGCTCTCCACCTTGCTGTGCTCTAGCTGTGCAGTCTTTCTGTATATCCTGGGTAGCCTTCCCATCACTAAATTCTACCCTAGTCCCTCTGTTTATAATTGCAAACCTGGTCCCACTCTCAGTACTTACTGTCTTTGTTACTTATTCCAAGCTAAGATAGAATACCCAACATCCACAAATTAAGGGAGGAAGGATTTATGTTAGCTGACAATTTCAGAAATCTCACACAATCCATTCATGGCAGCTGGCAACAGTGGAAGCACATGGCAGAGGCTGGATTGCTGCTTAGGGCATTGCAGACAGAAACCTACTAAGGCAAGAACCAAGCAACTAGGAGAGTCAGGATCTAGTGACTAGGCAAAGGCCAGAGCTTTCCTTGGAGGGAGCTGTTACACTGTTTCTTCTTCCTTCCTTTACTCAGTTCAAGTTGCCAGTTGGGCTGTCCATGCCTAGGGTGGATACCCATCCTTCACTTCCTGGCACAGATCTACACACAAACCAAAAAGCTTTCCCCTGGATATCCCCAATCTGAACAAATTGACACAATCCTTTCAGGTCAAACCCCAAACATCTGCCCCTTACAGCCAGGCCCCACTTCTCAACAGCATACAGTTCCAAATACATGAGGCTTTTGGGATGCACTAGATCCAAACTACAGCACTTGCCTACTCTTCTTTCTCTGTAGTTTTACCTCTGTATTATCACCTTAAATACTTTTTTTTTTTTTCTTTTTTGAGACAGGGTCTTGCCCTGTAGCCCAGGCTGGTCCTGAATTCACTGTGTAGCCAAGGCTGGCCTTGTACTGAAGACAATCCTCCTGCCTTTGCCTATTGAGTGCTGTGTGCCACTACACCCAGCTTTCTGTGATGCTGGAAATCAAACTCAAGTCCTTGCACTTGCAAAGCAAGCACTTTAACTACTATGCCATTCCTCCAGCCCCTATAACCTTTACACAAATAATCTTTTTATGCATATTATCTGATTCTCAGTAAACACACGAACTTCTCTGTAATCAATAAGTGGTTGAATGAGTAAGATACATAGAGACTCAGTAACTTGCCCAAGTCAGAGTGGACAGATGCAAGGGCTATGTATCAGAGGTTGGCAGTTTGGCTTCAGAGCCCAGGCTCCAAATCACAATGATACACTACCAGAGTCCCATCTATACCCTCCTCTTTGTGTCAAATATACAATAAAAGGACTTCCTTGTTTTCTTTTTTTTCATGGTCAAGTCTGATGATTTGAAAAAGAGAAGAGAACCTCACATCTCAGCTTTAAGGTAAACAAGTAATCATATTTGTTAGGTGCCAGAAATGTGTATGTGGAATAGCAAATGCTTTAAATGTTATATCTTTGCTGACATTATTACCACATTTTGTCCAAAAGGAAATAGACTCTGAGAAATTGAGTAACTTTGTCAAGGCTATCCAACTAAGCTTGGTGGAGTTCGGGTGCAAACCCAGTCTTTCTGATTCTAAGGCCCAGATTCTTAGCAGGAAAATGTTCAACTTTGTTAGTAATCAAGAGAACACAAAATAAAATGGAATTAACCATTTTTCACACTGTTAGGTAAGTACTGAAGAAAGTCCTCACTGTTGATAGAAGTATGGATTCTGTTGCATACTGCTGCAGCCATTTTTAGAAGATGTTTTGGAGAGATGTATCAAAACTCTAGAAGTATGCGTCTTTGTAGAGTAATTCTACTTACAAAAACTTACTCTGATAAAATAATTAAGGATGTGCTCAAAGATTCCATAGGAGAGTGTTGTGATATTTTTAACAATGGGACAAAATTATATAGTAATTTAAATGGCCACCTGTGTATAGATAAAGGTACAAAAAACATAAAGTGAAAATTGTTACAGCCGCTAAATAAATATGCGCTAACACTTTAAAAAAATTTTTTGAGGCAGGGTCTCACTCTGTAGTCCACGCTGGTCCTGACCCACTAGGTAGCCCAGACTGTCCTCAGACTCATGGCAATCCTCCTACCTTAGCTTCCTGAGCCACCATACTTGGCCCCAAAACTTAAATATGGCTTATGTACTATTATCAATTCATGGATACTTCTTTTTTTCACATTTTAACATCTCAGAGATTCAGTGTCTCACACAGTCTCCATTTTGTTACAGTTTAATTGCCAGCATTTTTTGTAGCCATCTTAAATTTATTGAGGTCTGCTTTTGCCAAGAGAAAAAAGCTAGCAGAGTACACACAATGTGATCCTATCTAAGAAAAGAGATATCTGTAGGATTTTTTTTTCCTAGTTTTTCTGTAATGAACACATAGGAACACATGTTGCTTTGCAGAAGCTGTTTTTCATCTATGTAAGGTAGTTTTTTGTTTGTTTGCTCTCTGAGACACTCTCATATGTGGTTATTGCTCTAAATTCTGGAGTGTTATGCATATATTTATTTTAACACATGATATTTTATTTTTATTTAGGCTTTTTTCCCTTCTTGATGCCCTGCTTTAAGGCATTATGTCTTTAGTTCACAACACACCTCTGATAATCATTTCACCTGGGTCTGAGTTACGTTCTATACTGAAAGGGTCTCATTAAGATAGTTCGACAGCCAGAACTCTGATGATTCCAGAAAGCTGATCTTTTCAGTTTTTAATTTTTTTTCTCATGTGGGTTCAGGGAATTCTCTCATGAATACAGTTTTAAAATGCTAGTGTTAACAGAAAATTAGCCTGTCCCTGTGATAACTTCACAGTAAAAGTATAAGAACTTTTTGGAAAAAAATTGTGGAAGTCGATGTTATTAGTAAAAGGCTTTGATAACATCAGTTGTTTGAATTACCAAGATTTTACGAAAATGTTCATTACCCACATTGTCTGAAGCCTGGTTCAGCAACTCGCTATGTTGGTCCATTCTGTATAACTTGCAGCTGTCTTCAAAAGTTACAGAACACTCTGGTTGGACTAGCCAAGCATAATATTTTATGGACTGTTTTGGTTAGAATAATATATTACAAGGCATTTGATAAAATCTTGATATATCTAACTAGAGACTTTATATTTAGTTATAAACAGCACAGTTGTGTTGTGGGAATTTCAGCTATAAGCCTTTGGAATAAAATGATCCAAAAAATATTAACCAGGTATAGTTATGTGGATAATTTGAGCTAATGTAAATGCTTTAAAAGTTTTTAATTCAGCCAGTCCTGGTGGTGCAGGCCTGTAATCCTAGCACTTTGGGAAGCTGAGAAAGTGGAATTGCAAAGTTTGAGCCCCATGGAGGCAATTTAGTAACTTAGTAAGACCCTGGGAATGTATGTCAGGGTGAAGGCCCTGGGTTCAATAATAAACAATTAAATTTAACTCATGAAAGTTAACATAGTTTCTTTTTTATTTGGCTGAGTTAACTGTGAATTAGGTTAAAGAAATATTTACTCAGAGGGCTAGTTAAGCTGGTAAATGAAAAATGTTTACCAGTTTTTTTTTCTTGGTATCCTGTTAGCATCAGAATTTCTGTGAAGAATTTTACTGATTGTTGTTGCAGTTAGTTTAGTATTGCTATTTCTGAAGATTAAAGTCATTTGTGACTTTTTACAACTGTGTCATCTAATTCAGTGAATAGCATTGCTAACGTTAGTGCTCTGTTATTGTGATTTATAATAGGAGGTATATAGTTGATCTTGGTCCCCACTCCTGACACTAAGCTCTTAAGGCCTTTGGAATTTAAGTGTTGAAATCAGTAAAGGTGATTGGAGCATCTTTTGTTATAACACACCCTTTTCAACCATACCTGAGTTTATGTTAATAAGGTGACTTATGGAAAGTCCCAAAGGTTTGGGATTGAAGTGGGAGACTAATTGAGAGATGATGTGATTAGAGGGTTGGAACTTTCAACTCCACCACCCCAATTTCTGAAAGGGAAGAGAGGTTGCCAGGTGATTGGGTTAATCAAATCATGCTTACAGAATGAAGCCTTTATAAAAATCCCTAACTGAAAGGGATTCAGTTGGCTGAAAACTTGGAGATGCTGGACAGGGCAGTATGCCCTCTTCCCAGTACTTTGTCCCATATATCTCTTTCATCTAGCTATTCTTACTGTAAAGAAACTGTGTAGCAAATAATAAAATTTTAGGAACATTTCATAGGAACCTTTAGTTTGTAGAGTGAGTCAGTTAGAAGCACAGGTCATAACCTGTATTTAAAATTGATGTCTAAAGTTGAGGAGCAGTTCTGACAGACTGAGTCCTTACGTGGTAATATCTTGTAGTGTTAGAATTGAATTATAGAGTACTAAGTTGGTTTTGTAGCAGTCAGTACAGGGAAAAAACATTTTTGGTGTTGGAAATAAAGTGTGTAAAGATAAATAGTAGAGCTCTCCATTTTACTGCTTAAAAATATGTCTGAAAAACCAGTAATTCAGAATACAACAATGATATGATAAGTTGTTATAACAAAGGTCAAATTGCTACTGTAATGATACATGATTTAAATTTAGAAGGAAGAAAATAGAGAAATAAGTAAGACTTTACTGCAAAAATATGTTATAATAGCTAGAGATTTACATTAATTTTAAGTCTTAGATTATGCAAGTTAAAACTGAAAAACATTTCTCATGACCGCTTCAGTGAAATCTGAGAATGGATCTTTTGAATAAAATTTGACCTCCAGGAAAGAATAGTTGTGGCATAGATCCAGTTAGTGCCCACACTATGGTATAACAAGTCATCTTTTGTTTACACTTCTAGGAAACTTCTGTTTGAAGATTTCCGGTCCTGGCTCTCTGACATTTCTAACATTGATCTGGAATCAACTATTGACATGTCTTGTGCTAAATATGAATTCACTGGTAAGGAACATAAAGTCCTAATATCTTTAAAATGTAAAGACTTAACTCGTCTATTCTGGAAAGATGGCATTCATATACCAAAATACTAGTCTTCATGTTTCTACATAGCATCAGGATCTTCCTAGTTGAGACCTAACTTGTATACTTTTTGTTTTGTTTTGTTTTTTGTTTTGAGACAGGGTCTTGCTCTGCAGTCCAGGCTGGTTCTGAACTCACTGTGAAGCCCAGGCTGGTCTCACACTCATAGAAGTCCTCCTGCCTTAGTGCTTTAGCAGCTGTGCTATTCCTCCAACCCATAGTTTATATACTTAAAAGCTGCCACCTCGGGCACGAGGAATGGCTCAGCAGTTAAAGCACTTGCCTAGCAAGTACTAAGGCAGGTGCTAAGTACCTAAGTTCAGTTCCACAGCACCACATAAGCTGGGCATGGTGAGACATGCCTGTAATCCTAGCACTGGGGAGGCTGAAACAGGAGGATTGGCCTGAGTCCAAGGCCAGCCTGGGCTCCATAGTGAGTTCAGGACCTGTGTGGGCTACAGAGCAAGACCCTGTCTCAAAAAAAAAAAATTTCTTTTAAAGCTGTCACTTTAAAGCTCAAAGAAGGACCTAGGGCCCAAACCTGTAGAGACTAGGAGACTGAGGCAGGAGAATCTGAAGTTCTATCTCAGCCAGGCAAAGACCCTGGGTTCCATCCCCAGTATCACTAGATAGATAGATAGATAGATAGATAGATAGATAGATAGATAGATAGTGTTTTCACCTTCTACTTTACTGGAAAGGATGAGGCAATGATTCTCTTTGAGAGTATGATGAAAGTTATTGGCCTTATTTTGAGAAAAATGCTCATAACATTACACACACACACACACACACACACACACACACCAGCTTTGTGTACAATATCATGAAATTCGAAGATAACATAAATTCTATTCTTAGACTGCCTAACAACTATCTCCTTCAGTGCCATTTTTCCTTCTTTTTTATTTTGAAAGTACTAAGTAATATATGCATCAAGAAAAAAAGTCAATATAGATATATACACACATGTAAACTGAAAATTCCTGTTACCTCTCTGCCCCCTTTTTCCTTCTTTGTCCTTTGTCATCAATTTGGGGTGCATCCGTCAGTTCCTTTTTGGAGTATATAGTGTATTTCTGAATATGAGTCTGGCTTTTCACCTAGAGGGAAAAATAAGGGTTTTGTTATTGTTTTGTTTTTTAAAAAACTAAATTGCAGTCGTGATATTTCATATCCCTGAGTACTTTTTTTAAGAAGTCAGAAAGTTAACATCCATACATTCGTTCCATCTAACCACACACCCCTTTCACATTTTATTATCTAGTTCTTGATCGCAGAAGTATCCAGCCCAGAGTTGCACATTACATTTGTCATATCTGTTCAGTCTCCTTCACCCAAGAAGTTTCTCATCCTTTCTGGACTTCCAGGATCTTGATGCTTCTGAGACTTTACAGACAAGTTATTTTGCAATACTTTCCTCCATTTGGATTTGTCTGATGTTTCCTTGTGATTAGATTCAAAGCATGGTTTTTTGGTAAGAATACAATAGATTTAAAGTTGAGTTTACAATGCATCCTACCAGATGGTACACAGCTTCTGTGTGTCACATTACTAGTGATAATAACTTCAGATATTTAAGATATTGGCTGACAACAGGTTTGTCTACTATTTTCCCCTCCCATCAATATATTTTTTGTGAGGGGAAACTTTAAAATTGTGTAATTATCTCATTTCTCATCTAATTTTGTTTTACCATCTTCTGATGCTTCTTGCTAAATTATTCAGTGAACGTTGTCAAATGGTGATTTTGTGATAAAGTCATTTCTTGTAGTACATTTATTAGTTCATATTCTACTGTAAAGAACACCTTTCTTTTTTCTTATTATTTATTCACTGATCTAGATTGGTATGTTTATGAGTTACTGTTTATGTAACAGACTGTTGGGGGTTTTTATGTTGGCAATGTGTCATCTCCCTAGCCTGTACTGGGTACTGAACCCAGGGCATAAATACATGGTCTACCATTGAGCTATATCCCCAGCCATTTAAAAAATGTTTTGAGACAAATTCTCATTAAATTACCCTGCAATCCTACTGCGTCAGCCTTCCAAGGGACTGGGATAATAGGCGTGCCCACCAGGCCCAGCTATAATAAGTTGTCAATCACTGTCATAAGTAATGCTTACATTGTCCTAGATCTAAAAAGGAGAGCACCCTCCAGCTGACTTCTGTGTCCTTTTGCTTTGCCTCCATCATTCTTTTCTTACTTTCTACCAAGGAAGATTTTCTAGGCTTATCCTGAAATAGCCTAAAACAATCCAGTCAGCCATTCTTCCAAAGAACTCGGGTTGCTTTTACTAAAGGACAATACTGAAAAATTGAGATCTGGGCACTGGCTGTCTTTTCCTTTAGGGTCATTGTCCCTGGATCTCTTGGTCACAATATATTATGATATACATATACACATTGATGCATGCATGTGCATTTGTATGCATTTCTTTACCTATATATATCTTTATAGATTCAGGAAACTGCATTTACAATTGATTCTTCTAGTTCCAGTTGAACAGCATAGGGTTCCTTCTAGATTTCTCTTTTTTCATTTTTGTTCCTTCTTCAGTAGTGAGAAACCTGACTCCCATTATCTTCAATGTATTTACTTATTGGCTTCAGTTCACTGTGGCCTTCTCATCCTGGCTCACCCTTTTTAAATGCCAACCTTGTTTAGCCCCACCAAGTAGCTTTAGAAATTTAGCTTAAGCATTTAGTAAGAAGAAGTATGAAAATATTTAGCCTAAGCACTTAATGGAAACAAGCATGAAAACATGTATAACAGCATTCATGGAAGCTTTCTTTATAGTAGCCAAGAAATAGAAACAATTTAGTGAACAAATTTAAGAAACTAGTTAGAAGGGGAGAAAGGCAAATTTATAATTCACATAGTGGAATAGTTGTGCAGCTATTAAAAGTGATCTCAAGTGTATATATTGATGTGGAAAGACATTTGCCATTTAATAAAAGCAGTCCACACACAATCACTTTTCTTTTTTTTTTAAAAAAAAAGGCTACACTTATGTAAAGAAAAATGCTGGAATAATATAGGCAAACATATTGTTAGTGGCTATATGTAGATTTATCTATATATGCAGTCCACTCTTTTTAGGGTTTTCTTACTGACTTTTATTTCTATACTTAAAATAGAGAAGAAATAAGATATTGTTAGAGCCAGATGCCATTTAAAGCCAGAGCTGCCATTATAGATGAATATCAGGTAGACTGACATCAAGTGCAGAAGGAGCTGGCAGCTGCTCCTTGTCTGTGCAGGAGCCTGAGGTGTGTACTCAACTATTGCAGATGCCTTACTGTGCCATGATGATGAGCTTGAAGGCCGCCGGGTTGCCTTCATTCTGTATCTGGTTCCTTCCTGGGACAGGAGCTTCGGGGGAACCCTGGACCTGTTCAGCACTGATGGTAAGATGGGTGCATAATCATTACTATCAGTGACCACTTGGGAATTAAAACCAGGTTGGCTCAGTACACCTCAGAAGAGGTATTAGTGACCACCTCAGGCTTTGACAACAATCACTTGAAGTTGTACTTAAAGTACTTAACCACTCCAGAGATAAATCAGAATTATTTTAAGAAGAGAAGTGTCAATAGATCCTGCCTCTAAATTCTGACCATGGAAGGGTTCAAAGTGTAAAAGCTGGCTGTGGCTATGAATCTGCCAGGACAAGTCTGTTTGACAGGAAGTCAGTTTTTGTTTCAAATGCCTGGCAGCAGACGTTGATTCCAGGAAACGTTCAGAACTTAATCCAGTCCTCATCAGTAGCAGGTAGATAGAGTGGTAAGAACACATCACCCAACAGAACTAGGTGATGTGATTGAGTTGAATGGAGAGAAGTAATCATTCAGGACCTGAAGGGTACTTGTAGATGCCCTCAGAAATTTGAGAATGGTGAGGATGAAATGAGGTGGCCCGGAGCTGGTGAATGATAATGCGCCGCGTCAATGCGTGTACTCTCTCCTGACACAGAACATTTGCAGCCGAAGCAGATTGCCAAGTCTCTTACCCCTTCGTGGAACAAACTGGTTTTCTTTGAAGTCTCTCCAGTATCCTTTCACCAGGTAAAGATTGTAAGCCACAGTTACATAGAGAACTAAGAACCACTCTTTCTAGTCATCATTATCTAAATGTGAGTTTCCTGTTGGACTTACTATCAGACCAGGTTGTTTTCATTCCTAGCTTGAAGGCTCTCAGATTACTCTGCCTTGGCTGTTGTCCCTCTTCCTCGTGCACTGTGTTGACATGCTTTTAGTCTCATTCTTTCAGGTTTCTGAAGTCCTATCTGAAGAAAAGTCACGTTTGTCCATAAGCGGCTGGTTTCACGGTCCTTCAGTCATCAAGCCTCCCACCTACTTAGAGCCGCTCATCCCTCGTAACCCCCACATTCCACAAGATGTAAGCATAAATTATTGGGTTTCTTATCCTAGGAATAATAGCATATAATTCATTTTTCTGGTTTTAAAATCAATGAAACCAAACTTGGAGCTTGCACCTTCCACTTAAACTTTCGATAATGTCTTTCCCAGGCAAAGTTTTTATAGTACTTTATATTTAATAAAATAAATGCACAAAGTGAAGATTTGTATGTATGTTACTAATGTAAAATGATACAAGAACAAGTTGTGGGAAATACTCATATTTTGCTTTTGCTGCTTTTTTTTATAAGCATGAAATCTTGTATGAGTGGATCAACCCTACTTATCTGGACATGGAGTACCAAGCTCAAATTCAGGAAGAGTTTGAAGAAAGGTCGGAAATTCTTCTGAAGGAATTCCTTAAGGTATGTGAACCAGACCCTATTCTGCCTATCTTACTTGGTAGGCAATCTTGCTTTATGAGATAGTGAATAGATATCACTAAGAGTTTCGTTTTCTTCCTGGTTCTAACATTTATATTATTCTCTAAGTAAATTACAGAAACGATAAGAGTACACATTGGTGTGAATAGTGGTCTTAGTGGATTTAGTCCTTTGGGTATGCCCTGCATTTACAATCTTTTTTTTTTTTTTTTTTTTTTTTTTTTTTTTTTTTTTTTTTTTTTTTTTTTTTTTTTTTTTTTTTTTTTTTTTTTTTTTTTTTTTTTTTTTTTTTTTTTTTTTTTTGAGACAGGGTCTTGCTCTATAGTATAGGCTGGTCTTAAATTCACTGTATATCTCAGGCTGGCCTCAGGCATACTATAGCCCTCCTGCATTAGCCTCTCAACTTTTCTAAAATCTTAATGGTTAATACACACAGGCACAGACGTTTCTGCAGTAAAAAGGAGTTGTTACTTCATTATCTTCCCATTCCTTTGATAAATATGTTTTTTAAAATTTTTTAATAATAGATCACTAATAGTAGTTGAGTAGTAATTTTAAGTACTAAGGAATGATCCCAGGACTTTGCTTACAACACTAGGCAAATGCTGTAGCACAGAACTGCATTCCAGTCCTCTTTATTTTGAAACATAGTCTCACTAAGTTGCCCAGGCTAGGCTTAAACTTGGAATCCTCCTCAGCTTCAAGAGTAGCTAGGATTACAGGCACAGGTACCCAGCAGTCAACATCTGTTAATGGAGGTTTTGACAATGATGATGCAGCTTCTTACAGCAAAAAGAAGCCTGAAGTCAGAGACCTGTGTTACTTGGCTCTGGTTTTTCTAACCTGAGTGAGTCACTGTCTCTCCGGATATTTGTTTTATCATCAGTTATACTGGGATAACAGATGCCATGCTTTTCTTGCAGAGTTTTTGTGAGGGTTACATGAGGAACTAGTGCTTCCCAGTGGACCCTGGGTCCAGTGAAATCAGAGTTCCAAGAGTTGTTCCTTCTTGAAAAAACATGAAGGGGTTCTGTGTGCTCTCTTTCTTGGAATTTTATAGCTTACACTAGCATATTACAGAATTTGAGAAGCATTATAGTAAATAAACTTGCTTAACCCAATTTAATTGAGTTTATGTAAACCATCCTATGAGAGTCTTCCGCTGTGATATATTTACAACGAGTGGGAGCAGTCAGTACTCCCTAGGAAATTGTATTAAAGAACTACAAAGCCTCTTGTGGAAAGTTCGTAGAAGATTCACCAACTTCTTGTACTCAACTTTTCAAATTTAGGAAACTTATTAAATGAAGGAATGATCTGAGGCCAAGAGATCTGTATTGTTATATAGAGATTTTTCACTATAAGCACATAGACTATAATGCAGTTTATTTTTTCTCAGATTATCTTGAACTAGTCTCCATTATGATTCTCATATTATAAATCCAGGAATTAAAAGATTTACTAGTTAGACCTAGGATATATAACTTCTAAATGGAGGAATGCCCAGATAATTGGCATTTGGTACTTCTAGCTAAAGCAAGGTGACAGTGTATCAGTCTCTGGCTTAATTTCAACACAGTCGTATGAAAGAGGTAAGAATTAAATGGACCTTTTGCAAAGTTGCTACACCTGCCAGACCAGTGTGGGAACATAGGAAAAATTGCTTATGCTTCTTTATTTGCTTATTTTCCAGCCTGAGAAGTTTGAAAAAGTCTGTGAGGCCTTGGAAAAAGAGGTGGAATGGAGTATCTGTGGTCCCCCTAACAAAAGGTAGACCCATCATCTGAGACATTCTCAGACACAGCTTACTTCTCTAATGATAGGGTATCTTCCCTAATGACATTTTGTTTCAAGTAAGATGTTTCCAGTAGCAGCCCCAAGCATATCTCATTAAAATAATAAATTGTCTTTTAGTAGTGTCAAGATTCAGGAACACAAATATATAACTAGCAATCACCTTTTATCCCATGCGTAACTTTGCATGTGGAGCTTATGGTCTCGGCGTTGCTGCTTTCAGGTTTTATGAGAGAGCTGAGGAGAGTCAGCTCCCGGACATACTGAAGGGCTGCATGACGTTGTTCCGCTCCGAGGCGCTGTTCTTGCTGCTTTCCAACTTCACAGGCCTGAAGCTTCATTTCTTGGCCCCTTGTGAAGAAGAAATCAAGGACAAAACAGAAACAGCCTGTGCTGCTGGTAGCACTGAAGAAGGGACTAGCCATAACCCTTTGGAAAGTACTCAGCTAGCCATTAGTAGCAACAGCCAGCACAGCTCTGAACAGGGGGACGCAGCACCAGGGAAAGAAACAACCAGGAAAGGTAATATTTATCATTTGATCATTCATTCATGCAGCAAAAAAAAAAAAAAAATCTCTTGAGTATCTGCTGTTGTGCTAAAGCCTCATATTTCAGGAGTCTACCAACAAGAGACAAGGTCTGGGTCCCTGGAACTTGCATTGTAGGAGAGGACATAGGTTCAATGTATACACAAGAAAATGTCATGTAATGACAAGTGTTGTATATCTTGTAATAAGGAAAGAGCAGCCTCATATGAGTGTGATCTGGAAAATATATATGAATGTGATCACACCAAATATATTTTGTTTTTATTTACTTATTTATTTTTGTGTTACTGAGGATTGAAGCCAGGGCTCTCACCCTGAGTTATATGCTCAGCCCATTCTTATTTTTGATTTTTGGTACAGGGTTTTGCTAAGTCTGAGTTGCCTAAGCTGGACTCAAAATTGTAATCCTTCTGCTTCAGCCTCGCAAAGTGCTAGGATTATAGGCCTGAGCCACCAGGTCTGGCTTCATACTTATATTTATAATAGGATTGTGCTTTATATATTTATTATTCTGTAACCTTTCTTCCCCAGTTATTATTTCAGAAGCTGATCAATGGACATTCTTTATTGCAGTATAACAGATCTGCGCAATCCCTAGTTGTGAAGCCCTTAGCTCTGCCTAACAGAGAAGTTTTACGTACCTGTATTTGCTGTCCCAGCATTGAATTGCTGTTATTGCATTTCATTTGAAGATTACATTACAGTTAAAAGTTTTGAAAACCACTGCGTGTAAAATAATTTTTATTGACTGCAAAGTAGTTTTAGCGACTGTCCTTTCTTCTTAGAACAGCTTCATAGATGTGATAGTGCTACCTTAGAGACTGCTCAAGATTCGAAAAGGATTGGCACATCATTTTTTTTCTAGAAAGCTAACTATTATGGTTTTTTCTTCCAGTTTTGCTTATCCTGTTGGTGAAAATGGCATTTGCTTATCATTGCTTAATAGTATATGACTGCAAATATTTCTTGTATTTATAGGTTATTTGATTTTCCTTCATTTGATTTTTTTCATGGGCTGTCATCTTCTTACCCTTCGTAAAAAGTGTTATTTATGATATTATTAGCCCTCTGTCTTGTGTGTTATAGTAGTTTGCTTTGTAATTTTGTTCAGCGTGTTTTAAACTTTTGGCGGTTTTCTGTTTGTTTACTTTTATTTATTTTGGGCAGTGGTAGGTATTGAGCACAGGTCATCATGCATGCTGGGCAAGCAGTCTACCACTAAGCTAGGTTCCCCAGCCTATAAACGTAATGGAATTCTTCAGTAATCAGTTCTGTATGAGCCCTTCATAATTATTGTTTTTGATGGTAACATGCTAAAAAGTCAACTTCAAGATTATATAATATTCAGAATTGATTGGTTGATAGGATTTTGCAGGGAATTCTGTACTCCATGGAAAATTTACTATAGAGAAATTAAAATTTAACTTTCCTCTCAAATAGACCTGGTAGTTTCTGTGAGTCATTTGTAAGACTAGACAGTAAAGGCTGAAGGCTCGTGGGAATGGTTTAATCTTAGTTAACCTTAGTGTTATATCATTACTAATTATAATCTTACAATCTACATTTGTATCAAAGTTATCTTTAAAACTTACTGGCCTTCTTCTGATGTTTTTCTTAGAGTCAAGTGTTCCCACATGCCAGGGGGAACTGAGGCGCTGGAAGACTGGTCACTATACTTTAATCCATGACAACAGCCAGACAGAATTTGCCTTGGACTTAGTTCTTTACTGTGGCTGTGAAGGTAAGGAAGGGAAGCAATGAACTCTGTCCTTAACAGGCAGTGTCTCCTGAGTGACCCTCTCCCACTAAACTAACTCATTGGTGATTTTCTGTGGCCAGGATCTCAGAGTTTGACTGACTGTTGAGGGTCATAGATTTCAGTCTCCCAATTCAAAATAGAATTTATATCTGACAGAGGAATAGGTAGATGAACCATTACCAGAATCCATCCCATGCAACCCCAGAACCTTTCTCCCATCTGTGTCTTTGTGTAACTGCCCTCTGGATATAGTTAACAATTTTGTTATTCAGTGTTTATTGTAAACGTAAGCGTACATTCCATTTCACCTACCTGAGATATTAGACTGTTTTAGTTACTGTTTTGTTGCTGGGACAGAATACCCAACATCCATAACTTAAGGGAAGGATTTATTTTAGCTTATAGTTTCAGAAGGTCACAATCCACACATGGATGGCCAGAAAATGGGGGACACATAGGTGGAGGCACAGCTGGAGACCTCCTCACAGCATGGCAGAACAGAGCCAGGGAAGAGTGGAGTGGCGGGACTACTACCCACTCCTCCGAGTCAAGCCTCAAGCATCCACCCCTCCAAATCAGGCCCCACTTCCCAGTACTACACAGTATCCATAGATAGAGGAGGTTTTGGGGGAATATGCCAGATCCGAATCACAGCAGCTTAAGTCTTTAAGGGAAAGGGAACCTACCTTGGCAGATGATAAACTCAGACTTACGAGTCATAGAGCTGGTGACTGCAGAATCCCAGACCCTTCACTTGTCATCAGGTGATAAAACTCTTGCAACAGGAGCTCTCTGAGTGCTGTACTTTCCCCTGTTAGGCTGGGAGCCAGAATATGGTGGCTTTACTTCCTACATTGCCAAAGGTGAAGATGAAGAGGTAAGCTGCTTCTGATAGCAAATTCTATTCAAATATAGACAGTATCTTACTTTGTAGTCCAGGCAGGTCCTAAACTCATTATATAGCCCAGGCTGTCTCAGACTCATGATGGTCTTCCTGCCTCAGCCTCCGAAGTGCTGAGATTATAGGTGTGTTCCACCATGTCCATCTAATTTTTATGTGGTGCTCCTGAGGATAGAACCTAGGGCATTGCCGATGCTAGCCAAATGGTCTAACCACTGAGGTCTGCCCCCAGCCCCTATTTTAGTTCTTAAAAGGCTTTCATTCTTCAGAGACCCAATTTCTATGACCTCTGTTAGTTTCTTTAGCTGTTGGATCCATTTTGGACTACCTGGCAATGGTTTTAATGTCTACAAGAAAATACTCATTATGGAATAAAGATACTAAAGTTTAATCGTTAAGTATTCTGCCGTACAGAGAAATTGGAAGTTAATACGCTTATAATTCATTCCCACAAATATTTCAGTGTAGCTGGAAATAAATACATTAGATAAAACCTTCCTGGGCATGTTCTGATAGACTAAAGCTTGTTGAAAAATGTCGTGAAAATCAGAAAGATTATTTCCTAGTGAAGGATCTTTCAAATGATCTCCTAGGCCCTGCTTAAGTACTTGCCATGGAAACTTAGGTGTTCTGTAGTAAATTATTGAGGAATTAAGAATGAGCTTTGTCCTAACATGTCATTGTATTTGCCTATTTCAGCTGCTAGTAGTGAATCCTGAAAACAATTCTTTGGCGTTGGTCTACAGAGATAGAGAGACCCTGAAGTTTGTCAAGCATATTAACCATCGAAGCTTAGAACAAAAGAAAAGTTTTCCAGACAGAACTGGTTTCTGGGACTTTTCATTCATATATTATGAATAATAGGACTGGGCGAAGCTGAACAAAGAAGTGACCCTTCATCGGTCCTGGGAGTCTGGAAAAGCAAGGCATGGAGAAGAGAGCTTCTTGTGGCTTCTTCGACAGTGTTCTCTAAACTGGTTGTCCATTCATCAGACTCGTAATGGTTGTTGTTACTTAACATAGACCTTGAACTTGCAGCTATGCACTTATCTCTTTATTCTCTTTTTTTCCTTCCTCTAGTCCTAGGGATTGACCCCAGGGCCTTGTGCATGCTAGGAAAATGCTCTACCACTGAGCTCTTTCCCCAGTACCTATCTCTTAATTTAAAGAAAAATTTTTAATATTATTATTTTAAACATTGAGGTCTTCATTTTCCATACTGAATGCTTTAGGGGATTTGTTGCTTCTCTTTTTGGTCATGGAGATTGAACATAGGGCCTTTACCTTGAGCTACGTCTCCAGCCCCTTCTTTATTGTTTATTTGAGACAGGTCTCACAAGTTCCTAAATTTCCCAGGCTGGGTTTGAATCTGCAATTCTCCTGCCTCAGCTTCCCAAAGTACTAGGATTATAGGCCTGTGCCACCAGGCCCAGTGAATTATTTTTATTGTGGTAAAATGTACATAAAACAAAGTGTAGCAGCTTACTGTTTACCAGGTGTGCAGTCCCTGGTGATGAGTACCTTCACATTGTAGTGCAGCCATTACCGCCCTCCATGTCCCACATTTCCCATCTCCCAAAACTGAAACTACATAGTAGCTCCTCACTCTCCCCGACCCTGTCCCCTTCCATTCTCCTTTCTAACTATTAATTAGACCATTCATATTCCATTATGAGTGGAATCATATAGTATCTATATACACTGTATATATTTTGTGATTGGTTTATTTCACTTACCATAGTCTTCAGTGTTTCCTCGTTGGTGTTTCCTTTTTCACTACATGATTGCAGTGTCATTTCTCCCCAGTCACTATGGCCCAGATGATCATAATTCCTTAACTGGCTTTGTGCCTGGTTTTAGTGTTCTGACACTATTTCAGTCATTATTCTTCCACTGCCTGTGGGATGTGTGCACAGTGACTATGTGATCACACTTAGCTGTTGTTCCTCGCCGCAATACGCAGTCATCTCTAGACACCACTGCTTTCCTATCCTAGAGCTGTAGCTTCCATATAATCATGTGAACCTAGCTTCATGTGTGGCTTTTATTTCGTAAATGCTGTAGCACCAGCTGTACAACTAGTTGCTTCTTTTCCATGCTGAAAAGCTACATGAAAATGCCAAGAGGCTTTCTATTCTATTTTTTCTATTCAGGTTGCCCCATGAATCACTGTTAAAACTCCTGCACTGTTTTGGGGGCAGCAGGGATGTAAGATGAACAGAAGACGCTTTTCTCAACCTTCCCATACCATTTGCTTGTTTCTCTTTCCTGTTCTTTGCTGTTATAGAAACTTGTGGTGTGGGTTTTACTAGTTAATAGGAAAAGCACTGGGCTTTTAACTTCTCAAACACTCTTCTGTTGCATCTCCTAAAACTTCAAGTACTAAATGCTTTCTGAAGTTGACATTTAAATAAAGAGAATGAGTTTCAACTCCTGTCTTTTAGATTGGTGGTTTCAAAAGTTTGGGGTTTTTTTTTGTTACATATCACTATCAGGAAAACACATTTTAATATTTATGACCATTATATATAGGCATTTCTATAAAAGTTTACATATGTAGTAATATTAGTAATATTAAGTAATATTAGTTATAAAGTTTACATATGTAGTAATATTAGTAATATTACAAAGCAAACACTAGTTTTCAAATGATAAGGATCTTTAGACCTAGTTTTAGTATTGTCTTTCCATACTTATATGTTGTCTTGGGTACATTTTTGTGGCTGTGACAAAATACTCAACACCCACAATTTAAGGGAGGAAAGATTTATTTAGCTCACAGTTTCAGGTCTCACGCAGTCCACCCATACAGAGTTGGCAACAGTGGCTGTCAGCTGCACAATCTATACCAGCACCTCCTGGATTGTGAAAGATGAAATAATTTGCAGGTTCTTTTTCTACTCTGTTAACACAAGGCTTGAGAGCTACTTTTTCTCAGGAGTCATGGCACTGAAGTTACTGCCAAGGACAGACTACATACCAAACAGTTGGCCCATAAGATTGTAATGGAGCTAAAAGATCTCTATAGCCTCCATAATACAAAGTATTACTGTGTATTTGTGGTGATATGGTGAGATTTGTGTGACATCTCCTGTGCTGTCTTATGAGAATACAGCACATACAGTATGTCCAGTACATATACTGGCTTATCTATTGTATTTTTACCATTGTTTAAGAGTATGCTCCCATATAAAAAGCTTGAACTATAACCTCAGGCAGCTCCTTCAAGATGAATTCCAAAAAGCACTGTTAAAGGAGATGACAGCGCCATGTGTGTTAATTGCCCCGGAGACTTTTTAGTGGGACAAGATGTGCAGGTAGAAGACATAGCTGGTGATGATCCTGGCCTTGCGCTGGCCTTGGCTACTATGCTTGTGTCCTAGTTTTTAACAACAACAAAAAAAAAAAAATCAAAAAAGTAGAAATTAAAATTTTAAAAATCATATAGAGTACTCTGGATTCTCTTCAGATCATATAAAGCTTTCACTTTTTACTAAAAAAATCATAGGACGTAATGACCAAAATATTTTGTACACCTACATGTTAAAACCATGTCAAAAAGTTTATAAACTTAGAGCAAGCTAATGTTAATTTATTTGAATAAACGAAGTTTTTTTTTTTTTCAATACTGAGAATTGAACCCAGGGCTTTGGCTCTGAGGTACATCCCCAGCCCTTATTCTTTTTTTTAGACAGGGTCTCACTACATTGCTAAATTGCCCAAGCTGGGCTCTTGGGCATCCTCCTGCCTCAGGCTCCCAGAATGCTGGGATTGTATGCATGTACCACCATGCCCAATTTAGAACATATTTTTAATATACCATACAGGTTTGACAGCCTAAGAGTGGTAGGCTTTACTCTACCATGTAGCCTCAATAGTAGGCTATGCCACCTTAGATTTATATAAGAATAGTGTGCATATTTGAACAACAGTGAAGTTGCCTCAATTTATGATTCTGCTTCATTCTTGATCCTGACTACTTTTGAGGCCTGAGGCTGTTATGGTTTGGATCTGGAGTATCCCCCAAAAGCCTCCTATATTTGAACATAGTGGGATACCTATGGAACAGTGCGCTGTTGGGAGGTAGGGGCTGCTGGAAGGGGTGGATGCTTGGAACTTGGCCTGGAGGGATTGTGTCAACTGTTGAGGTTGAGGAACAGTATCCAGGTGCATTAGTTTGGTTTCTTACAAAAGGCAGACTTTACAGAAATTATAACAAAAACGATCTATTTGGAAGGTTCACAAGTCTGAGGACAGAGATAGCCCAAGATGGCGGCCTGTACATTCAAGAGCTGGAGGTCCAATGGCTGTTCCGCTGTGAGGTAGAACACCCATGAAGGACTGCAGGACAGCTGGTGAGAGTCTGCTGAGGATCGAGGTTGTTCAAAGAACAATGGTGAAGATCAGCGAAGGGCAGACAGGCGCAAGCTGAGATTGGAGTGAATCTTTGCTGAAGATCTGCAGCGTGTAGCAAGTCGGCATCCGTAGACAATTGCAAAGGTGAGAGCTTTCCCAGAGGAAGAAGCTGTGACAATCTTTCTCCTTCCTTTCATACGGTTCGAGTTCCCAGCTGGGCCTCCTACATCTGAGTGGGTGCTCTTCCCTCAGTCACTGGCCTACAAATCACTCACGCTCTAATCCAGGCTGTTTTTTAATTGCCTAATCTAGGCACGGTTCCTGGTTGCCTCAAATTGACATAATCTCTTCAAAGGTCACACCAGGCGAGAGCTTTCGGGCATGTCTTATTGACTTGTGGGTCAGGAAGCGAGTGAGAGGCACCCACTGTGGGTACAAAGGCAGGGGCAACTGGCAACGTGAACTAAGTAGAGGAAGGAAGAATAAACTGATGCAGCTGCTTCCTGGCGTGGTTCCAGCCTTGCCTCAGTCTCCAGACACCAACACTTCCTCATTTGGCTTTCGGTCTGGAATGCCATGAGCAGTTCTCCAGCTTCTGCCATGTGCTTCCATGGTTGTCACTGTCCATAAATGGACTGAGACCTTCTGAAACTGTAAGCTAAATAAATCTTTCCTCCCTTAAGTTATAGATGTCAGGTTCCAGAAACAAATGAGTAACTAAGAGGCCAGCGTCAACATTAAGTGACAAAACTTAGGCATCTTTTTATACCACTTTCAGATAAAAGCTATGATATTCACCTGTAATGAAACATGTTATCTTTCTCTTAAGGAACTTTTAATTCCTCTAACTCTCTTTAGTAAAGGAAGATTTTTCCCCCAAACAAAATAGCTTTTTTTTTTTCAGATTGTATAAATAGCGCATATTCACTTTAAGAAATTAAAACAATCTGTAAAAATGTAAAGATCACATGACATTGCACCCCATAACACTGGTGGCTCTGTAATACATCAACTAATCTGTACTTAATTTTCCTTAAGTCCTTTCCCTGTTTGTGGTTACAGTGAGCCACTAACTTGTGCAAACTTTGAAGGGACCAGTGACCCAGCAGCCACTTAGTAGGTCTCACATATTGTTGCTCAACTAGTTGGCAAACTTGGCATCTGGGCTGCCATCCCCTGGATCTTTCTCAAGCTTCCCTGGTAAAAGGTCTCAGTCACAGAAGGGCACCCATGCCATCATGTCGGGGCAACAGGAACGGACAGGCTTCAGCCTGTTCTATAGGCTTCAGCTCATGCCTGTGGATTCCAGATGGTCTCCCCAACTTTACATCCTGACTACTTGCCCCATAAGCTTCAAGGTCCAGCACCTGACAGGGAGAGAGCTGTCTTCCAGAGACTATGTCACTGCTTCTGGCAGCTGCTTAAGATCAGTCCCATTTGTACATTAACGCTCAGGAAAAGTGGGATCATTTTTAGAAAGCTGTTCTGTGAATATGTATGCTTTTTTATTTAAAATAAAATATATTAACCCTGTAAATAAATTAATATCAGGATGTAGAAAATGAAGCCAGGAAGAGAAAAAGACTAGGTTTTGAATCTGGATTCTTCACTGCCCAAAGCTTCCCACCTAAAGTTCATCCAGGGTGGTTGTATCTTCCCCACAGAATATAAGGGGAAAGAAGAGATAAAGCTATTTCTCCTAAACCAGTGTTTCTATAACAAGACTTTTTTGGCTGAAGACACTTTAATGCCACTGTATACTTATCATTACTAAACCCAGTGAAGAAATGCAAACCCTATTAAAGAGATCCTTTCTAGTGAGGTAAACCCCATAGGGAAGGCTACCCAGCCTTGATGTAACGGGATGTCTCTTAAGAAAAACAGGTAAGATACTCATGCAAAGACCAGTCCACACAGACAATGGAAAAGCTATTTGGAAAGTAACCATGGCACATCCTAGGGAAAAGCAGTGTTCTGTTCCATATGAAGACAAAGATGAGTCAGGAGCCAGGGCATAGTGTGGGCAGGGGCCAGATGGGGAAAACAAAATACTAAATTCAAAACTCTGGGCAGCAATGGGTGTCTTATTATACTTTAGTTTCAAAATGAAATTGGAGATAATTTAGGGCTGTGATCACAGGACTGCAGCTGGCAGATTTGTAACTGCTAATTATAAATTTTGAAACATTAATAACCATGTTGGAAATAATTTTGTAGAACATTTGGAAGGTTGCATAATAGTTGTAAAGCTCCTCACTCTTGTTTCTGAAGCTCCAGGCAGGCTCACAGAGGACAGCCACACCCATGGAGAGCAGCCGCAGCTCTATGTCCAGGACAAGCTTTGGCTCAATACTACACTTATGATGAAGCTGATTAAGATGTGGACCCTGTTTGATAAACAGAATTTTATGAAGCTTAAGAAAAGTCTCTTGAAGAGGTAATATACGAGATGAACCTTGTACTCGGTAGACAGCCATAATGAGAAAAATAAAAACTGTATGGTTTAAAATACTGAGTAACTGAATTTGGGGGTGGGAATATGTATATGTGTGATTTTTAAGGGGGTGCTCATAAAATTACTAAAATATTTTCTCTCATATACCAGAATCCTCAAAGTCAGTTGCTAATGAGGGCTGGTGTATTCCCTAAAGCTTCAATAAAATTCAGCAACAAGCTATAGCTTAGTTACAGCTACTTCCTAGAAAGCTCTTATAGAAAAGTAGGGCAAAAGAACAGAGCAGTAACCAAGTAACTCATTCCTAAGCTCCTGGGATGCTGTACAAAACACTGGTCTTTGTAAACTGAGAGGCCTTGTCTGCATATTAGACATACTGATTATAAGAAGAACAAATTAATGTGAAAGTAACTACCTGTAACATGTCAGGACTGTGTACACGTCTTCCTGTAGGACAACCCCTCTAGCCTTGCCATAAATATTTTCTCAGGAAGCTTTTTTGGTTGAAGAACAACAATTATCCTGAGATAATTGTATTAGGTTCACTAAAAACGAATGGCACATGTCCCACAACTTTCATCTCATAAAGTATAAACTAAGACTTAGTGGTAGGATGTCTGCCTAGCATGCATGAGAACATGGGTTCAGTTCTCACTACCACAAAAAAAAAGTCAGTATGTTAGGTTATGGTTAAAACAGAAAAAGAAAATTACTCAAACTTTAGTGTGGTATTAATTCTGTGGTTCTGGCCAATAATAATCTCTGCTCTTCAGTTTCTTCATCTTTGAGGCAGACAACTCAAAGTTTTAAGGTAGGGCTGGTGGAAGGCACAGCAATTAAAGCGCATGAGTGCAAGGCCCTGCTTTCGATTCCTAGCACCACGTAAAGTGGACATGGTGACGCACACCTGTAATCTCAGCACTTGGGAGGCCAAGGCAGACGGATTGCCAGGAGTGCAAGGCCAGCCTGGGCTATACAACGAATTTAGGACCAGTCTGGCCTATAGCTCGAGACCCTGTCTCAAAAAAAAAAAAAAAAAAAAAAAAAGGCACACAAATTAAACATGTATATACTTGTTTTTCTCAATGGACTACAAATGGTTTACTCAATTTTGCTAGGATGGTGATTTTATAATCAGTCAACAATGAAGTACAACATTTTAAAATTTTAATGAAAAAGTAGATAATCTATTTGAAAATTACAAGTTCAATTATAATTTCAAGGAAAAAATGTATTTATAAAATGACTTACGTATATCAACAAAAATTGGACTCTGAAGACCTGATGTCTTGGAAGTGTTCACCCTCCTCAGTCTAGCATCATTCAGCAACAATACTATGGTTTTAAAACAGAGTGGCTACACTTTTCAGATGTAATGCTTTAATTTATGCAACTCACCAAGAAGTTTTCACTATTAGGCACCCTGGGTTTACTAGGATGTGATCCAAAGCAAACAAGAGTCAATTTTTGAGAAAAACCTTTCCTAAGAACTTCATCTCTTATGGATTCTTTTATGCAGGAGCCGTCCCAACTCGCATAATTCTGAACAGTGTGTTGATGTTGTTATTTCGAATCGCATCCCGACAAGCTGAGATCACCTGGTTCTTCAGTTTTCCAACTGTATGAGAAGAAACATCAAGTCAGTATGTCCCAAAAGACTATTAAAAGTGAAATTATAAATTAGAGGCCAGGGGCTGGAGGAATGGCACAGCGGGTAATTTTGTTTGCCTTGTAAGTACAAGTCCCTGAGTTCAATTTCCTAGCACCACATTGAGCTGGGCATGGTGGCACATGCCTGTAATCTTAGCACTTGGGAGGCTGAAGCAGAATGATTACCATGAGTTAAGCAGCCAACCTGATCTACATAACGAGTTCAGGACCAGATAGGACTATACAGCAAGTCCCTATCACCAAAAAAAAAAAAAAAAAAAAAAAAAAAAAAAAAAAAAAAAAGATTCAGCCATGTTTACCATGTTTATTTCAAAGAAGTTAAAACATGACCCCACATAGCAGAATTCAGATAGAAATTAGGCATAGTTTTGTTTCCTTTGGTTTATTGTTCTTCCTCTAATTTGTAAGGTAGACACCTTTAATGCGCAGCCTGTCTTTTATTCTAATAGAAACGTTAAGGTCCATACTTCCTTGGGAGTATAGACACTAGATTTTTCTTTAGAATATAAAGCAAGATCCTAGAAAAGAAGCTGAAAGGGGAATGGGGGCACAGCTCAGCGGTTAGAGCACTGGCCTAGCAAGCACCAGGCCCCGGGTTCAGTTCACCAGCACCATATAAACCAAGTGTGGTGGCACAAATCTGTAATCCCAGCACTTAGCAAGCTGAGGCAGGAGGATTGTCATATGTTCAAGGCCAGCCTGGGCCATACAGTGTGTTTGTGTTCAGGACCAGCCTGAACTACAGAGTGAGGTCCTGTCTCAGAAAAAGCAAAAAAAAAAAAAAACCTGAGGATTTTCTGTCTCTTTGATGTCTGGTGATGTCTGGAGACTAAAGCTAAACAATAGGCTGACTGGTGGAAACTCAAGTGGCAGGGACAATTAGAAGTGTTAGAGGTTTGGTACTTTACTTCCCAGCATGAATATGGAATGCTACCACCATATTCAGTGGTTCTCTTCCAAAAACTTACAGATGGATCACAGTGCTAGAAAAGACTTACCACGCAGACGACCTGCTCTTTGAATCGCTTGATTTACTGCTTTCAGGTTTCCTAATAGTTCTGTGTGATTATTACAGCGGATTTTATATCCACTCAGCAAGTCTTTATTAAGATCATAGAGTTCCATATACCGATTCTTCATTGTTTTCCTGTATAAATCAACAGAAATTTAACATCACTGTGTCTTAATATGGCAAGGTTAAGAAATACTTGAAAACTTTATAGACATTTTTTTTAAGAAGAAAAAAGATTTTTTAGCAATGTTTTCATTGAAGTTGGGAAAGTATGAAGTTTTCTTTGAAAACACTGAGTAAGAAATTTCCATCAAAATAGCCTATTACTTCCAAGTAAATAGAAACCAACTTGTCTTTTGTGGTGACTGGTCCTCAGTTGGTTTAGATTTAGAAATTTAAGAATTAACAAGCCCACAATGCTGAGGGTAGAGAAAGTAAACAAGATGACAGACTGACTATCTTTCAGGTTTGAGATTAATATTTATTAAATCTAAGCTGACCTATTTTTAGTAAAATATTGTTAGACAACAGATTCAGCTTCCTATTTTTTTTAAATTACTTTTCTAAGCCAGGGTCTCACTCCATAGTCCAGGCTAGTCCTGAACTAACTATGTAGCCCAGAGTGGCCTCAAACTCATAGCAATACTCCTGTCTCAGCCTCCCCAGTGTTGAGATTATAGGCATGTGCTACCATGCCCAGCTTATGTGATGCTAGGGAATCAAACTCAGGGCCTTGTGCTTGCTAGGAAAGCATGCTAATCACTAAACTGTAGCCTCATCCCATATTTTAATCAAGATATTTTTTAAAGCATAAGATTAAGCCTACAATGAAATACTACTACCCAATAATAATTAAGATTTTTAAAAACTGAAAATATGAAATGCAGGTAAAGGTGTAAAGCAACTGGAACTCTCATGCATTGCTAACAGAAATGTAACACTTTGGGAATTTATTTGACAGTTTCTTATAAAGTTAAACACACTTACTACATAACCCAGTAATCTAATCCCAAGAGAAGTAAAAGCTATATATTTGTAAAAAACTTGTATGCTAATGTATTCATAATCCCCTAAGTCTAAAAACAGTCCAAATGCCCATTAGTTGATGAACACATAGCAATTACTGTGTATCTATATACAGGAATATTACTCAACAAAATAGGACACATACAACAATATGACTTAGAGGCATTAGCGTAAATGAAAGAAACCAGGCTCAAAGGCTATTGGAAAATGTAACAGAAAAACCAAGAGTTAGTCCCAAGAGGATAGGAAAGGTGAAGAGGAAAGGTGATAAAAAATGTTCCAACTCTTGACTGTGGTAGAAATAACATAATTGAGTTTCTCAAAATTTATTGGACTATAAACCTAAGAAGGGGTAAATTTTCTATGTGTATGTTGTGTAACAACTAAGTTGACATTAAAAAGAAGAATTAGAACGTCCAAGAAAAGTATAAATAATTCAGGAATTCTCAACTGTCTCTAGACAGTTGATGTTTTATAGTCAAATGCTTAATACCAGAAAAGTCTTTTTTGTGAGATAGATAGGGTCTCGCTCTATAGCCCAGACTGGTCCTGAACTCACTATGCAGCCCAAGCTGGCCTTGGGCTCACAGCAATCCTCCTGCCTCAGCCTCCCAAGTACTAGGATTTAGGCGTGCACCACCATGCCCGGCTTATGTGGTGCTGGGGAATAGAACTCGGTTACTTAGTGCTTGACATAGGCAAGCACTTTAACCACTGAGCCATTCCTCCAGCCCTGAGCAAAATCTTTTTGACTTAAAATAGTGATGAGAGAGTGAGAGAAAAAAATAAACTAGGGAACTTCCAGGTAGCTGAACAAATAAAGCCAAGATCCATTTTAATTTACAAAAGATAAAAGTACCTATCTGAAAAACTATAGTTAAGTAGCATAATATAAAATCAAACAATGAGAAAACCATGAAAAAGGGGAGGAATTGGGGAGGGAGGGCAGCTCCAAGCCCTGGAATGAAGTAAAATACACAGAGCATTTACAAACAAAAGAAGGGGCCAGGAGTGGCAGCGCACATCTGTAATCCTAGCTACTTGGGAAGCTGAGGCAGGAGGATCACAAATGTGAGGCCAGCTGGATTACTTGATGAAACTCTGTTTCAAAACATGAAGTGTTAGAGCACTTGCCTGGCATGTGCAAGGCCCTGGGCTAAATCCTCGGTAACCACCCTC
>PVKB01003463.1:0-199305 GCA_004027205.1 Ctenodactylus gundi | reverse complement strand
TTTTTTTTTTTTTTTTTTTTTTTTTTTTTTTTTTTTTTTTTTTTTTTTTTTTTTTTTTTTTTTTTTTTTTTTTTTTTTTTTTTTTTTTTTTTTTTTTTTTTTTTTTTTTTTTTTTTTTTTTTTTTTGCTTTGCTCTGTTTCTTTGCCTTGAACCAGGGTTTCTAGGGGCAGTTTGTTACATAGTGCTAGACAAATTGGAGCAAACATTTTGGAATAACAAGCAGTGTGACATTAAGAATTTGGGTTTGTGTAGAGAACACAGTCTGAAGGGAGCCTGAGAAATGGATTGAAGAAGACAGAGGTGGAAAGTACTAAGATATAGGAGCCTTTAAAAGAAGATAAACAGATGTTGACAGGAGTGGAAAGCAGAGGTTGGAGTCTAGAGATACTTGTAAAGTGGAATTGACAGGATGGAAAGGGGCAATTAAGTGTGCAGTGGGAAGACAGGAAGACTGGGAATCTCTCAGGCTTTTGTCCAAGGAAATGAGGTGGCACATGACTTTCCTAATAGAAAAAAAGCATATGAGGGAGCTTAGATAATGAACTGAGTCTGTACTGATGGTGAGGGTTGTACAGGGAAGTACTAGGAAAGATGTCAACTTTGATTTAGGACATGAAAGACGCTGGGTCTACCATACGCGTGCACACAGGGTTAGTCACGTATGGGACGCTGGAAGTCACAAGGATGAAATCATTGACAGAGTATTCGTAGCAACAGGAGGAAGAGACACGTGGCCGGATTTTGAAAGAACACAATGTTCAGAGGACTTTTCAGTTTACACAAACGAAACTTTGAAAAAGAGAAGTAAAAACAGAAACAGAAGACTCATATTTTTAATACAGACCTAAAACAGAAAGCCAAGAACCATGAGGTTTTTGTTGTCAAAAGCTACTGGAAGATCATGTAAGATGAGCTCGTGGTATGTGGTTTTTGTCAATTAGGAGGTCATTAAGGTTCTTATGGGAATACCTTCAATAATCTGGCTTTGATCAAAGATGCTGCAGTTGTAAAAAGAAGACTACAAATGTAGATTTCCTTTTAAAGATATCTGTTGTTAAGATAAAGAAGAAAGATAAAGATAACTCCGTTTCTTTGAGCATGACTGTAGGGTAAAGAGGAGCATAAGGACAGTTTGCTGGCTTGATACTCCAGACATAGTGAGAGGGGGGAGATGAGAAGGTTGCCATGGTGGACTGGTCATTTTAGGAGCATCAGGATCTTCTTGGAGCTTGTCAAAGATGCACAAACTCACCACACTCCAGGTCTAGTGAGCCAGAATCTACACTGTAACAAGATCTCAGGATAAGACACACATTAAATTAACATGCAGCTGCGTAGAAATATGGATGAAGGAAAATAGGTAGTGTGATTAAAGACTGTAGTGAATGTTTAATTTTTTAAAATTATTACAGTAAAAGACATTGCCATTATCTTGCTCAAAATACTTCGCCTGGTTTCAATGTTCTTTCTCATGAATTTCTTTGGTTGCACCATTGTGGTTATCTGGATGTCCTGACTTGATTCAAATGATGATAATTACGACTTTGAGGAAAAGCCAGAAGTTGCCCTGGGTCAGATTCCGTGAATAAGGTGGGTAAGGACACAACATCCTGTTTTTACCAGCCTGCATTTCCATTGAGTGGCACATGACAGCTGTTTTCACCACTTTTTTTTTTTTAATCACATCTTGTGAAGTAATTCACAAAAGAGAACTTTCTGAAGGAGCAAGTGACAAAAACAATGGAATAAGTATATTCACAGGGAGGAGGAATATTTTGAGGTAGATTAGTGGAAATGTGTCTTTTACCGTTATCACTTTGAAAAATTCAAACATTCACTATGTTTTGCTCACACCTCATACAGAACATATGCAACCACTATTCTACTGTGACCATTTTTGTTCAGTTATTTAGGCATGTTTTGTTTTTTATCTACTATTTATAGTGGCAGTTATTTGTAGTATCTTTTAAGTGCTCTCAAAGCTCTTGGGTGTAAATGGAAAATGGCAGATTGTGTGATGAGAAATTTTTCTAGTGGACAAAAAAAGATGCAATCCTCAGCTTTCCTCTGAGCTGGGTTGCCCACAATGGAGGCAGGCATATTGTCATTGATTGACCCTTACTCTCAATATTCTGCTTTATTTAGTTTGAAATGGGACAGACACTTCTTTTTAAAGAATTTTGTTTTAAAAGTCCCCTGTGTGGCTCCCTTATGCAGCCTTGTTACTCTGAAGGATCACTGAGAGTAAACTAAAGCAGTGGTTCTCCACCTTGCCTGCATATTCGTATCATGTGGGTTATTTTCAAGACGACTGATACCTGCGTCTCACTCGTAATGATTCTGATTTAATTGTGCTGAGGTGCAGCCACAGGGGAAATCTATTGATGTTGTCTTTTCTCCTAGCTCTTTAGATACTCACTTCGCTTCAGTTGTTCTAAATCTTAGATGCACAATCACGTTACAAGAGAAAGTTTGAGAAATACCAGTGCTCAGCCATCTCTTCAAAATTTGCTTGCACAACGATGAAATCTTTAAAAGGAGGCACGTGTGCTTGGTATCCTCCTCCTCCTACCTCCCTCCTCCTCTTCTTCCTCATCCTCCTTCTCCTCCAGCTGAATTCTCATTCCATTTACTATGGGAGCTATCCAGGGTAACAGTTATTCAACAGTAGCAGCATTTTACCATGTTATACATTTAAGTTATAATTGCCTACAATAGCAAAATACACCATGGGCAGTTTAGGATTTTAAATGATGTCTTGTTTTTGTTACATTCTGTGAAAATGAACGTTCTGAAGTCTTCCTCAAAATTCACTACATATTTAAAAACGATTTTTCCTAATCTGTGACCTGAAGACCACATCAGAACCACGTGGGGTGCTTGTTGTAAGTACAGATTATAGGGTCCCACTTTGGGCCCACTGGATGAGAGAGAATCTTGTGTATTAAGTTCAGAAACCTGTAGTTTAAATAAACACACCAGGTAATTCAAAAATTTGCAAAGTGTTACTTTGAAAAGGTGATAATAAACAAGAACTAATAAGAGTAGAATGTTTACTGCCAGTTGAATTCATTATTCAACAAGCATCCACCTTGAGCTGGTACAATGGAGACATGTAATACGGATGAATTAAGTGTTTATCCAAGGGGGATAACAAACTTACTGTGCTGGGAGCCTTGCTAATAATTATAACTCAAAGCAACACACTTATTTGTTGGATTTTTCATAGACCATACCTATTAACTCTCACTCACGGGGTGAGACAGGCACTATGATTCCCATCTTTACTACAGTTCTGATAGAGTCTCGGAGACGTTGCTTAAGACAGCATCCCTCATAAGCCCAAATTCAACCTTAGAACTTCTGAGTCCACTGTCCTTTTCTAGATTTAAGTTCAGAAGAATTATTACTTTCACTCAGTTCAGAAGAATTGTTTTAGACGCTAGAACTCTTTCGACGAACAGTCACAGGTCTTTAATCCTAGCGCACCTGCTGTAAGTTTGTTAGGATAGTGATGAACAAAAATCCCCTCCTGAGCTCTTGGCGATCTCTCAAGAAACTTTGACAACTTTGGAACTTCATTTCCCAGCAAGTCCCGCGGCTACTGATCTCGCGAGGTGTGCCGTGCACTCGCCCCTCTAGCGAAGCTGTCTACCGAGACCGATCACGTCCCCTCCGACGCAAGGGCGCGCGGCATGCTGGGACGTGTAGTCTGGCTGAGACCGGGACGCCCCCTCGGATGAATGGGGCCGGACTGCCTGCGAACTGCAGCTTCTCCGCCAGCTGGGTCCGCGGCGGGCGTCAGGGACATTATCGGCCCGGGAGGACAGCCGAGCTTCAAGGCAGCGGCGCTATGTGGTGCGGGCTTCCTAGGGCGGCCGTATAGGCGGGCGCGCTTCTTTTGCGCGCGCTCCTCTTCTCCTGGAGCGGCCATGCGCCCGGCCTTCGCGGTGGGCCTGGTGTTCGCAGGCTGCTGCAGTAACGTGATCTTCCTAGAGCTGCTGGCGCGGTGAGTGACTGTTTCCGGCAGCGCCCCGGCGGAGCACCCGTGTCGCACAGCGCTGCGTTCCCGCCCTGCACTCGCGCAGCATCCCAGGGAGGCCGGCGCTCGGGGCTTTGCTGCCGTCGGTTGTGTCCTTACCGTGGGAGACCGATGCCCGCACAGTTTTTCGAGCGATTGGTCCACAGTAGGCAGGAAGCTAAAGGCTGCCCCCGACATTCCTCCACCGAGCTGCTTCTGTCCCTTCCCGCCCCATTCCTGCGCTTCCCCTCGCTCTGTTCGTCGTGGCGCGCGCCGGACCTGAGCAGAGCTCTTTGACTTCTAAAGCAGTGTGGTTGTGTATACGCGGCACAGTGTGACTTTCACTGCCACTCCGTATTAAGGTTGCACGAACCGTTGATTTTATTGGCCTGATGGACAGTTAGGAGTACTCGGCCCAAACCTACATCTCAGTCATAGGCAGACCAGTCCAGGTGATCTTGAGAGAGCATTTCCATCTTTAAGGTAGTTAGTATAGGCTTGGCATTGGCAAACGTGCATTTTAAGGGTGCATTTTAGACATTAAGTACAGCGGTGGCACTTCTCCAGAGAGAAACTATCTTGGTTTTATTGAGGTGGCTTGCAAATAATGGTAAGAGCTGCCAAGTTCAGTGGTCAGAATTGCGACAGAAGAGACAGCAGGTGGAGTGGTAAAGGTGCAGGATATAAAAGCTCAGAGTTATCAGTTTCTCTTTCATCCACTGGCTGCGTGGCGTTTTCAAGTCACCTAGCCCAGTTGGCTTCCTTTTTCCTGTGGCATACTTTCCTGGAGTTCAGTCCCATAACCTCTGTTTTGCTGAGAGTGAGACAGTTGGAAGAAGTTAGGTAGTTTTTCACTACCTGTGAGTGGCAAGGCAAGAAATAGGATCTAAGTTCTCTAAACTCTAATCCGTTGCCTTTTTTCTCTTCTCGTTGGTTTTGAGCTTGACCAGCCTCCTTTTTTGTCTCCCAGTTCTTCATGTGGTACTTAATAGAAATGTATTTTATTTGGTACCATTGATTGAATCGTTCTGAAGCAACCCAGTTTGTTAAGGTAAACTCTACTTGGGGTTTGATGTTATACAGAACTCTAAACGTTATCATGCAGAAAGTGTTGGTAAAAATCTGTTACGGATTTTAGGAGTAGATGGTGAGGGATATGAAAATTTTGTACACCTACACACAGAACTTTCAGTCTAATACACTTTACAGGAAGGCCACTTTGAAAATTGATAAACATTCTATATATTTTAACATGCCAAAGATATAATCAAGCCAGCTATGAAAACGAAGTTTAGAGACTAGTAGAGTAATATCTGTGCTGAATATGCAGTTAAGTTACTGAATTGAACTCACAGCCATCCTCCTGCCTTAGCTTCCTGAGTGCTGGGATCACAGGTGTACGTGCCTCAAAGGTTTTTAAAGGACTAAATGAGATGCATGTAGAAAGCCCAAAGCACACCTTGTTCTCTTACAACTTTGTTTCCGTACAACTGAACCTGGTTTTATGAAATGTTATTTTAAAAGTGCTGGACAACTCTAACTCTAGAAAATGTTTTGGTGCATTCTAGGAGTGACTCTTTAGAACACCCTGACTAATCTGTAAGTGAATCATTACTCCTTATTTATCCTTTCATGAATTTGTACTTTTGCATATAACAAAGAGTTCTCATGAAGTGGTGAGGAAGTATATTTATTAATACAATCAATGAATACCAGATGGAATAGCAGCCTTTTCCTAATTTGCTCAGGCCAGTCACAACTTCTCTTAGAGACCAGTAAAGTAAGACCTAGTTAGGAGAAGTGGCCTGTAGGATTCTAGATATGATCTTGGAATTTGTGATATTATCTGTGAATATCACCACAGAAAGCTTGTAAATTTTTGTAGAGCAGGCAGTGTGCTTTTAATGTAGCCTCCTTAGAACCATTCTACGTCACAGTAAATAGCAAGGAGACCTCAAAATATAAGTGATAACCTGACTTGCAGGAAGAAGAGAAGATTTTAAAATATTTTCCCAAATCGGAAGCCAAATTTAGGTTTTTCTTTCTGGTTTGTATCCTTCTAATTGGGACCAATAATAAAATATAAAAAGAAAGACACACAAAAAGTTTTGAAAACTACAGTGCAGACATGTAGAAATGAGTGAGTGCCCAATCATCTATCCTTAAGCAGCCTACATTCCACCTTGGAAAACCATATACATACATCAGCTAACTAATTAGGCAGGGTATTGCATGTCTTACATCAGAAAAACAACCTGAAACATTTTTTTTTCTATCTTCTTTTTCGATTAGAGACCTGGTGTTTAATTAAATAAGGAAGCTTCCTATATTTAGAAAAAGAAATACAAAAGGCATAGACTGTCTTCCCACCTCATTCCCTTCAGAATTACTTTTTTTTTAAAATAAAATTTTAGGTTCTTGCCAAAGATAACTCAAAGTAAGTGAGGCTGTCTGCAGTTAATGATTATAATCCTTAAGGAATAAAGTTCAAGAGAACAAAATGTTTGAGGAAAAAAGACTAAGGAAATAGAGACAAAAAAATAGATTAGAGTTGTCAAAGAACTTGTTGGGGAGGGAGGAGGAATGACTCCTAATACACATGGGATTTCTTTTTAGGGTGCTCTAAGATTAGCTAAAAACTAAACACTCACACTGAAGGCCACTGAATTATAATATCAATAACAATGAAGGTGTGTGCAAACCTCATTTTTTTGCCATGGCACCCTGGGAATCTTAACTAATCCATTCCACAGAACCTTCAGTGTCTTCAACAATGAACTGCATATAATAATACCTATCTCTATAAAATAAAAAGGTATAATAGCTTTTTATGGAAAGTATACTTGTAAAATCTTTTTTTGGAATTGTATTTATCTTTTGCATAAATGTTAATATCCTAGATCACATGTTTAAAGTGAGACATTGCCATATTCATTGACACGCTAGAGTGAAGGCCCAACGCCATGCTCCAAGACTCGAGGCACAGAGATGAATGGGACATGGCCGTCTCCACTGTGCCACTGAACTCTGACTGTGTCAGATCTCTTGTTCAGGTCCTTCATGCCCCTCCCATCTTCTTGAGGGCAGGGATGAGGTGTCACTCACTCTGGAAGCTCCCTTCAAGCTAGCACCTAACTTTAGCATAGGAGGTTCTTGATAGCTGTTCATTGTTTGATTTGGCCTAATCTTTTGGTAGAGAGAAAAAAAATAAGGGGGGCAAGGAAAGTTTCTGGTTGCTTTGAGGCTGAGTTTTGTGCCCGGCACTTGGGTTGTGTATTTTCTCACTGAATTCTCACCACAACAATAATGTATCATTTTAATTTTCCAGTGTCTCTGAAAGGGTGACTCTTCTTGGATTACAGACCTTTCCTACAGTGTCTGACAGTTTACCATGAAAGCTGTAGCATAGTTCTAGCCATGAGATTGGCAGAGTAGTTCTCACCAGTGCCCTGCTGGGCCTAGTGAAGAGTGAAAGGAGAAAGTCTGATGTTATCAGGAGGCACAATGCTAAGTGTGTGGTCCATACGTATGCGAAAAACGAGGCAAGGAAAGGCAGTGGGTAGGAGGAATCTATACTTCCTGTTATATTGGATCTATCATTGTAACATGTTTTCATGCCTTTTATGTCAGTTTTTGTCCCTTTTTCTTGTTATGCCATATATAGGAAGCATCCAGGATGTGGGAACATTGTGACATTTGCACAATTTTTATTTATTGCTGTGGAAGGTTTCCTCTTCGAAGCTGATTTAGGAAGGAAGCCACCAGCTATCCCAATAAGGTAAGGCACATTGCAGTCTCTTCTAGCTATTGGGTCTTTTTAAAAAGCCTAAAGGTGGTACTGTGTAAAAGGAATATGAGACATCTTTTTCTAAAATTTATCTCAGAGATAGCAGTAAACAAATTCTTCTTGTGAATTTATTGTGTGTGAGACCCTGGGAGCCCATTTTTAGAATAAATTTACTACCTCAACATTTAAAATAATTGTGATGAAGATAAGGTTGTGTATGTGTGGAAGTGGGGTGGGTTGTAGGGTTAGTCAGAAGGCCTAGCATGACCACATGTGTTTCATAGTTATGTGTGTTCTTCTTTCTGTTACTTGCGTTAAAAACCACATCACTGTTCCTTTCTAAAAATAGCTTTTGGAAATATAGTAGTAGTTAGACAACATTGTGAATATATTAAATGCCATTGAATTGTTCACTTTAAAGCAGTTAATTGTATGCTGTGTGAATTTCATCTCTATTGAATAAAGTAAGCTAAGCTAAGTCAAAATTGGAGATGTCAGACCTCTACCTGTTGGTCCAACCTTGGGTAACTGCTGATAGGCCAAGTAGAAAACAAGGCAGATCTTATACTAGGCAATGTGATATTCTCCTGCTGTGAGACTTGAGAGCAGGGTGGTATCCATACCATCGTAACTTCTTAGGAGAGCAGTGTCATGTAACCTCTTTGAGAGGACAGTCCCCCGCTCAAGGCTGATCCTTGCTCAACTTCTTTTGCAACATTCCTGAACTGCCTGCTATGGAAAAATCTTGCTAAAACTTGTTACTGTTCTGAACTCTCAGATTTTTTATTGCAGTGCTAAATATGCTGAATATCTTTTTCTCATTGTCTTTAGAACTCATGTAAAATTTCCTGCCCAGAAAGATCAGCATTTATCTATCAGTAGCAGCCCCAGTGGTTTGTAACTCCTGCAGCCTTTTCCTGCCTCCTCCCACTGTCTCTTCCCACTTCCTCAGCCACCGGCGTATGTGAGGAGCGTGTTCAGTGTCACCACAGCTTTTGTAGTGATGTCCTCACTTGCTGCTTTCCTATTTGAACGCTACCACTTTTTCCTTCCCACCCTGAAGCGCTGTGGTTGTCATGATGCTTAGCATGGGCTCCCAGCCATCCCTGGACACTCCCTGTGATCTTCCCCCTATTCCCATGCGAGGCCTGTTTGAAGTGGTCATTTTGTTTTGTGCATATGAAACTATAATCAAAATCTTGCTCATGTCACTTGTCCTCACATCAATTTCTAGACAGGGCTTTGTAGGCAGCCATGTGGAACGGTAGAATTAATTTGTCAGGAAAGACATTGCTGAACCCTCTCTACCTCTCAGTGGCATCTGTTCAAGACAAGACTGAGAAGATTTGTCAAGAAGCCTTGTAAAGTCACTAATAGAATACTTAGAAATTGTGAAGACGCAGTTGTTACTGATTTTGCATATACGTGTTACTGAGCTCTGTAGTTAACGTCAAGTTCCATTGTCTTTAGGCTTGGCTTTGCTGCCTGCTGTGGCCCATAACTCCTGTCTAACAAGCAATATAGTGTGCGTTCTTTTTAGAGAAGGGAACTTAGTATCGTCATCTGTAGATACACAAAGGTGAAAAATGCTTAGAAATCTGTGCTCAAATATCAACATTCATGAAGAATACGAAGCTGCTTATGTACCTCTGTCCTGCATTCTTTAGCCACTTATTTTAAATGTTTTTCTCTTATGGAATGCATTAGGATAACCATGAAATTGTTGATATTTGACCCTTTGACATGTAAAAAAAAAAAAAAAACCACAGCGGCTATAATAAGTTTAGCCTTTTGAGTATTTTCTAGATCAACATGGCAAAATATAAAGTTAATTAGTTCATTTGTTCATATCCATGTTTATATATATATATTTATTTATCTTTTTATTTCCTAAATTATTGTGTTAACTGGAATTTTTTAATTTTTTATTTTTATTATAATTTTAAGACCTATAAACTTCCAAATCTCAGGGGCCTGTTTTTAATTACTAATCCATATTGGTCAAATGATGTGCTAAGTGAATTGGAGGCCACTGGTTCAGAATGTCGTGTAACTTTCAGTCTTTAGGCTGAATGCATGCCTTAACTTAGCAAGTCATTTCTTTAGACATAGTGAAGAACAATGGTAGAATGAAGCGTATGGAGGAAAGACTAGAAAGAATTGACAGTTTTCAAATTGTTCAGAGGTCTATGAAACTTACACGCATAGAACTAATAAAACAAGACATTAATTCACTTTAAAATACTCTTGATATCTATTATTTAACATTTTAAAACCATAAGCTTAAGTCATATGTGTACTTGAAAACATTAAGGTAGTATTTCTTTAAATATATTCTGTAATTCAGACTTTTCTCATGTTAACTTAGCTTGGTGAAGGTTTTTGTATTTTGTTCTGTGTGTGTCTGGTTTTTTTGGTTATTGTTTTTCACTACTTGAGGTAACACCCAGGGTTTTCACACTGAGCTATATCTCTTTTTTATTCTTGTTTATTTATTTGATATACTACTTTGAGACAGGATCTTCTTGCTAAGTTGCCCAGGTCAGGCTAGACTTTGTAATCTCTCTGTCTCAGCCTTCCAGGGTACTGGGATTACACGCATATACCACTGTGCCTAGTGTGAAGTATTTTTATACATACATAATATTTTATTTCACATGATAATAGTGATAACAGTCTTCTAATTCAGAGGAAATAATCAAAATGTGTTTTTAAAGAAAAAATAGATTTATCTGTCTATATTAGATTTTCTTGGAGCAATTGATCCTGTGTGACCCACTGTTCTCTATTGCAGGTACTATGCTATCATGGTAACCATGTTCTTCACTGTCAGCGTGGTGAACAACTATGCCCTGAATCTCAACATTGCCATGCCTCTGCACATGATATTTAGATCTGTAAGTGCTGCTGGCCCACTTATGTGGGTTCCTCTAAAAAATGTCATTAAGTAGGTAGAATGAATGAACAGATGACAAAAGTAGAAATCTGGGTTATAAGAATAGGTTTGCAAAAGCTAGGCATGGTGGTACACACCTGTAATGCCAACACTCAGGAATCTGAAGCAGGAAGATCACAGGTCCAAGGTAAGTGTGGAATACGTAGTGCATTTGAGACCAGCCTGGACTACCACAGAGTCAGATGCTGTCCCAGGTGGAAAAAAAAAAAAGAAAGAAAGCGGGCCAGTGGTGGCACAGGCCTGTAATCCCAGAAATTTGGGAGGCTCAGGCAGGAACACCATAAATTTGAGGCCAGCCTGAGCAACTTAGTCACATAGCAAGATACTATTTCAAACAGTATAAATGGACTAGGGAGGTAGCTCAGAGCAAAGACCCTGTGTTCAATCCTTAATAACAACAACAACAAAATATTGTGACATGTAAGCAAAAGTGATTTCATCTGAGAAGGCAAAGAAGAGAAATGTAAATGTGGATGATTTAATTCATCTGAGGTCTTATGGATAATAAAAACAAAGAAAACTAGTTCCTCTAGGGAACAGATTTTACTCAGTTTCATTCATCTGGTTGACTTTATACTCAGATTTACTATTCATGTTATTTAGCTTATCTCTAATCACTTCTTGTTTCTTATTCCATAAAATTACATGTACTTCTGGGACATGAAACAAATATATTTCTTACAGCTGAAATGCTTGGGACCATTAGTGTTTCTGATTTTAAAATAACATTCTTGGCCTGAAAAGTTTGGGACTAGAAGTGTTTTGGATTTTGTAATAATATCTTGGATAGGGAGACCCAAGTCTAAATTATATATACCTTATCATATATACATATATATATATATATATATATATATATATATATATATATATATATATATGTATATATATATATATATTATAGTCTGAAGGAAATTTTATTTTATGATGTGGAATTTTGTACTTGTGCCATTGTGGCATCATGTAGGGGCTCAAAACATTTCAGATTTTGGATTTTTCATTTTAAATTGGTAGGGAAGGTGTTCAACTTGAATGTCTTGTTTCCATTTTTTTTTTTTTTTTTTGTGTGTGTGTGTGGTTCTGGGGATTAAATATCTAGGACCTTTTAATTGCACTACAAATCTTTAGCCCATTTTTTATTTTATTTTTTGAAATACTGATTTTCTTTTTTTAAGCAGAGATTTGGTCTAAAGGAAAATTCTCGATGAAAAGAATTTCTCCTAAAGTTTTTATCTTTGCTTAAGTGCAGTGAGAGATACTGTGTTGTTTGTATATAAATAAGAAGTTCCCAGAAGAACAGGAATGACTTCAAAGGTTATGTAAGTAGGATCACAGAAGAATGCCAAATAAGTCATGACTGGAATAACTTATTTATGTAGCTTGCAATTTTTTCTAAGATCGAGTGTGTGATTCCTCAACAGATTTTTCAGAGCGAATTAAAATTATTAAGATGACCTTCAAAGCATCGAACATGTAGAAGACTTTAAATAAACACTTGTTGATTGATCAGCACCTTCCAGGAAGACAGAAAGAGATACATGCACTGCTTCTTCCATTAATACTGGGAGAGAAGCTTCTTAAAAGTTGTAGAGATTAGTTAAACGAAAAATTTGACTAACCAAGTCTGTGATATTATTTATTCCTATTAGCCGTAACCTCCACTGTGACCAATTATTGATAACTTATCTTTTTGTTCTCGTTGTCATCTCTAAAGGGTTTGTTTCATATGGTAGGTTTTTACGGTCTGTACTTTTGCCATCATGAGAATTACTGAGCCTTATTTACCCTAGCCTCCTTTTTTTCCTCCCCATGTCCATGTTCATTTTCACCTTCGATAATGTTAACTTTCTTTCCCTGATGCACTAGAACTCTTTGTTACTATTGTCTCCTTTTATAGGGTTCTCTAATTGCCAACATGATTTTAGGAATTATCATTTTGAAGAAGAGGTAAGTAAAACGCCTTCATACTTGATGACTATAAATAATACCCTGAGCCCCCATCCGTCATCATCATGCCTCCCCTTTTCCCACAGTGGTAATGTTTGCTCTTAGCTATCTGACTTTTTTCTTAGTTCTTTCTTTGAAAATGATGCACAATGATAGGGTTTCTTGAGTCGGCCGGCCAGGCCAGAGGCTCTGCCTGTGGCCTTGGAGCGGCACCTACCTGGAGCTGATGAACTCTTGTCATCAGTGGCTGCTAAGTGCCACAGGAACCTACAAAATCAGTTGCTAACAGAGCTTCACCGTGTAAGAGTCACCCCCACCACTTGCTCCTGTTTGTATTTAAAGTGCTTGAAGTTAAATATCTAGCTTCTCAGTTTCAGTAATCACATTTTTAACTGTTAAGTAGCCACATGTGGCTGGAGGTGATCACACTAGGGAACCCATATATGGGATATTTCCAATAGCATAGAAGATCTGTGGGACAGTGCTATCCCTCGAAGGTGCAATTTGGTGAACTAAGGAATAACTGAAAAGGAAATTCTAGCCAGATCTGGTGCCATAGGTTTGTAATCCCAGTACTTTGAGAGGCTGAGGCATGAGGATTGTAAGTTTGAACCCAGCCTGGGCAAGTTAGCAAATTAACAAGATCCTGTCTCAAATAAACAGTTGAAAGAGGCTGGGAATACAGCTCAGAGTGAAGACCTTCTGTTCAGTTCCTGGTACACCACACAAACACACTCACTCACTCTCACTCTCTCTCTCTCTCTCTCTCTCTCTCTCCCCCCCCCCCCCCCTCTCATTTGCAATACTGATGACCAGGTGGTACACACCTATAATTCTCAGTACTCTGAGAGGCTGAGGCTGAGACTTATATTCCTTCCACAGTTTTGAGCCCAGCCTGGGCAACTTAGCAAAATAAAGAACAAAATCGGTGTGGCAACATTGCTCAGTGTAAAGGCCCTCAGTATAATCACCAGTATGAAGGAAAAAATACCTTGACAAAAGGCCAGATAGCGAAGAAAGTGAAATCAGAGGTTTAGGGGCTGTTCTTTGTGACTGCTACCAAAGACGTGCTGGAGTAAGGACAAAAGGGTCAGAAGAACCTGGAAGTGTTCTCTCACTGTCCAGAGGAGAGGACGCTGGGGAGAGACAACACGTTAAGACCTAGGACATTTCTCAAGGAAAGCTCACCCTGTTAAGGCCAGAATTGGACATGTTGTCGCCAAGTTTTTAATGTTTTCCATTACTACCCTTCGTATTAGAATTCTGCTTACCAACTTGGAAAATGACTGTCAGTTTAAAGTAGAGGAACGAACCTAAAGTTTTTTTTTTTTTTTTAAGAAGGGTCGTGTCATAAAAAGGACAAGATCTTTATCATGAACCTCACCTCATATGTCTTGGGTTTAAATATTCCCAAAATAAATATTGTTATGGTTGATTTTTTTTTCTCCTAGGTTCTGTCCACTTAAACATACATATGTAGTGGTCAGATTTATTGACATTTGAGATGACCAGTGTCTTTGGTAGCATAGAATTCACTTTGGGACAGTCCTGTGGTCCTTTCGAACTTTTGATTTTTGCTTACAAAAATATAAAAGGAATTGTATTCTGCTATTGCCTTGAAATGTCAGGGGCTTTCTCAACCTGTTTTCTTACCTTGTTTTAAGTCTGTTATCTTGACTCTCGAACTCTTTTGATTCTCTTATTTGTGTCATATATGTAGCATGAATTTTTATAAGGTAGCTGAAGTAATGAATTAGCAACTGAAAAACCTTACATAACCTGAGTAGAAGAACCTCAGGCTCATAGTGTGCTTTTCATTTTAGGATTTGAAGACCAAATCTGTATTTCTGTTAACCATTCCCTTTAGTATTTTTTTTTTTTTGGTCTGAGTCATAAGCTTCTCTATCTTGATCTTGCTCGACTGCAGAGTCTCTATATATTTTACGTCTGCACCAGAAGTTCTTGCTTCCTTTTCTCACTCAGTCCCTCTACCATGGTCCTGCCCCTTTCTCTGGTTCTTAGCCAGTTCAGTTGGCCTTCTAGGAGTTACTATGACCAAACAGTATAGTATATTCAAGTAGAAAAAAAATCATGGTTCATTTTAGATGTTTAATTTCTTTTAATTCTTTCCTGAGATCTTTCGCTTGATCACCAGGAGTCCGAGAGGGATACTGATGACACTGTTTTAGTTAATACGCAGTGCCACTCTTATTATTTTCATAGTTCTATAAATCAAAGTTTCCTTCCTTTTCCTAACTATGCCAACATTTAAAAAGAACATTTAAGTTATTTAGAGAGGTTTTTTAAAAAAATATTTTCCCCAGAGAATGACCATTTTAATTATTTCCTGAGTATTGAACTCCATCCACTACTTGTACCTAATCGTCTGTTCCTCTTGGGTAGTGTTAATCCTACTGAACCCCCTTAAGACAAGAAGATCAACAAATACCAGTTTGCACTGGGTCGGGTCCACATCTGGAGTCTAGACAGCACAATGCCATGCCATTTCTGGTTTGTGTCTGTTTCTCTATTTTCTGATGAAAAAATCTCTTGGTCAAAAAAATGTCAGAAATAAACTATTTTAACCAACCCTAAGGAAAGATGTTTAGAAACCAATGTCCAAATTCCTTCATGTACATACTTTAGACTCCGGGAGGTGACCCCTTTAGTTGTATTTTGGTGATTTGTATTTTCAAGTGCTATACAACTATAAATATCATCTGGAATTACATATTTGTGCTTTCCTAAAGTGTTTTTCTTTTCAGATACAGTATATTCAAATATACTTCCATTGCCCTGGTGTCTGCGGGAATATTTATTTGCACTTTCATGTCAGCAAAGCAGGTGGTAAGAATCAGCTTACTGATCATTTATATTCCCACCTTTCCTCTAGGGGCTAGTTACCAGCACTTATTAATAATAAAACAACTTGAAATGCGTATGTAATATGAGGATTCAAATTTCTACCAGAGAAGAGTGGAGGGAAGTAGACCCCATAAATATTTCCCTGTATCTCCACACATTTCGTGTAGTTGTATTCCTTGTACCTATTGTGTTTTCTTATTTCCTAGACTTCCCAGTCCAGCTCGAGTGGGAATGATGGATTCCAGGCATTTGCGTGGTGGTTACTAGGCAAGTATAGTCATTACAGTAGAGCTAATTGCCTCTGCAGTTGTCTTTGCTTAGTTTTCTCCTAAGGGACATGTTTCTTGGCAAGAAACTTCAGCTAAACAAATTATGCCATAGAAGGGGCATTTGGGATCATATATCTCTGAGCCTTAGTGTAGCAGAAATGAAAAAGACATGTCCGCATTTGTGGCAGTGTGTTATACAGCATGGACCCATGTTTTTCTAGGTTGTCAGCTGCATAGAAGCAAAGGTTGCGGGTCTGCTTGCCCATCACACTCTCTAGGAGCAGTGAATGGAGTCTCGCGCATTTCTTTGTGAAGTTCTCTGAGCAGAAACATGTGCAAAGAAAGGGCACGTGATTTCCAGGGGACCCGTTTCTAAGTCTTAGATGTAGCTTCTTTGTAAGTTAGCTGGTCCTTGTGGCCGTATTCATTCCCAAATCTAACTGAATACCAGAATCGCCTGGGAAATTTTTTTTAAACACAAGTACCTCTGTGTGGGATTAATTAGGTAGATTCTGTGGAGGCTTGTTGCACTGTATGGTTTGGATGAGAAATTTCCCAGGTGCTTTCAGTAATAACAAGAACAGACACTGACCAAGTGGGAGAGAAATAGCAAGGAAAAAACCATGTTTTCTTTACTTCCCGTCTTTGAACTTTATCCCTTAAGGCTGCTATTCTTAACATGGGAAAATCTTTAGGATCTGCTAGAAGAATACTTTACCCGATGAGGAAAATTAGTAAAGATTAAAAAACAGGGCTGGAGGAATGGCTCAGCGGTTAAAGCACTTGCTCAGCAAGCACTTAGTCAAGTGCTAAGTATCTGAGTTCGATTCCCCAGCACCACATAAGCTGGGTGTGGTGGTGCACGCCTGTAATCCCAGCACTGGGGAGGTTGAGACAGGAGGATTGCTGTGAGTCCAAGGCCAACCTGGGCTCAAAAGTGAGTTCAGGACCAGGCTGGGCTACAGCGTGAGACCCTGTCTCAAAAAATAAAGTAAAATTTTAAAAAAGAAAAGAAAAAAAGATTAAAAAACATACCATTTATTGGAAAAAATTGATGTCTAATAATATTATGTTAAGACTGATTAGTCCAGTCTTCAAAGAAAATACAAGTTAAAACCATAATATAATACCTTTTTGGTTTTGGCCTATCATATTGGCAAAATGCTAAGTGGTTATTCCCGTTGCTGCTGCAGATGCAGACAGACTACCATTTTCCCACAAACTGTTAGGGGTATAATTTGACACAGCCTTCCTGGAATACTCTCATATATTGAGTTTTTAAAATGTCTACAACATTTTGCCCAATAATTTTATGTATGAGGATATATCCTAAGGAAATAATCAACATTGTGTTTAAAGCCTTATTTAAAAGGATATATATTGATTTTAATGATGAAATTATTGGAAATAATCTTAACCATTCTCACTGTAAGCCATTTAAATATGGTACTTCATGGTAGAATAATATGTAGTCATTGAATCACACTTTATATAATGAAGTATGAGGGAAAATGCAGGAAAATATGAGAAAAACAAGATACATAAAATTTATGTACAGTCTGACCAGTATAAAAAATATACATGAAGTATGTAAAAAACTATAAAGGCCTGATGATTTTTATTTCTTTTCAAATTTTTGTATATATTGTATAGTTAATGGTATTTGTAGAACTGTAATCAACAAATGTTAAGAAAACATCCAGAAATTAACAAATGCAAGCATCTTATGATCTAATGTTTGTTTTTTAGGTATTGGGGCACTGACTTTTGCTCTTCTGATGTCAGCAAGGATGGGTATATTTCAAGAGACTTTATACAAACAATTTGGAAAACACTCAAAGGAGGCTTTATTTTATAATGTAAGTAACTTCTTGAATCTGGGGAAGGTGAAAATTACTGTATTGCAATATGTTATTCCAAGTGAATTCCTGATAGTTGAAGTATCAGTTTATTATCAGGAAAGAACTTTGAGTGCTAATGTGCATCTTGAGTCAAGGTTATTTACACAAGATGATCACAGTTGGTCAACCTAAAACATCTTTTAGCCAGGAGCAACACCAAAGAATGGAGTACTCAAATCTGCAATATTCTTGTAGGTCAGATCAGGTTAAATGGAAGGCCAGGGAGGGAAAATAAATTCCAATAGCAACAGGCCAAGGCATTGCGTACAGGCAGAAGTCCATGAGGTAATTTGGGGGTTGGGGAGTTGTCCCCCCAGGGACACTTTATTTGATAGGGTTTAATACTGTGTTCTTTGCTTTAAAGTGCTTCTCTAGCACCATCTCCTCCAGCTTCCCTCTTCCTACTCTCTCGGCTGTGCACATACACCCACAGCACAGCTTCGTAAGGTCAGGGTAAGGTAGTTGCTTTCATAAGGCTTCCATGACTGCCAAATCTGTGTTACAAACAAGGAGTTTGAGCTAGAGTATGTGGCTGGGAATTTCTTAAAGTATTTTATTTGGTTCATGTCTTTCATTTAGAATTGATTCCAGGTAAGAATAACTGCTCAGTATTAGCCATGACTCATTACTCTCTTGTGGTGGGTGGTATGGGGATAGGTGGTGATGGTCAAGTGTGTGATCTTGCATACTGTGGCCTCATCCTCTGATCTTATTCTTGTGTTTGTATTCTTTTGTCTTGTATTGTTCTCATATCTCTGTGTTTCTTCTTTTATGAAATCTGTGTCTGCCTTCTTTATAATGTTTTAAATTTATTCTGTTTAACTTTGCTCAAAAAGTAATAAAATGTAGCAAATCCTTTTGAGCAGAGTGCCTATGTGTTTAAGCTTCCCTGTTATCTTTGGTTGAGGAAAGAATGCTCCTTCTCTTGCTTTGGGTGCAATGCTTTGTTTTAATTTGTATGTGATGGCTATCTCACTCATAAGGGGATATCTTTTGGGGTTAATATCCTGCCATATAATGTCAGGTATACAGTGGTGCTAGAAAATTTAACTTAATAAAACTTCTTTATGTATATTGCTTATTAAACAACTTATATAACTGCAAGCATTATAACGCTATAATTGTTTGGCAATTTGTTGCATTTAACTTTAGTGAGACCTAAACCATTGTGAGCTGTTTCTTTCCATAGCATGCCCTTCCACTTCCTGGCTTCATCTTCTTGGCATCAGATATTTATGACCATGCAGTTCTGTTCAGCGAGTCTGGTGAGTTTGGGTTTATGTGGTGGGATTACCTGCTAAGTTTCAAAGCACTGTATAACTTTTGCTTTGACTTGGCCATGGATTTATCCTATTTTTCTCCAAATCATCTGCCCCTCCCCACATTATTCACCTTCCAGGAATATAGATAATGCTGTTGATCAGTAGGTACAGAAACAAGCAATTTCATAGATAGTTCTACATTTTTTTGCAAGTAAAATAAGAGAATATCTTGAAATACTCTTACTTTGCTTTTGAACTTGTGTGTTTGCATTTGAACATGGAATGTGAGGTATCTTGAAAGTACAAACATGTAATTGACATGACAGAAAGTGGAGCCTGTAAAGGTAACAGCAACCCAGCTCTCCCTGGTGCTGTTGATCCCGTTCTGCTGTGGCAGGCAGAGGTGCTCGCAGATCCAGGCTGCCTTGGCGCCAAGCAAGATGGAAGCACAGGATAACAGGGCTTGCTTTCTAAGTTAGACAGGCAGCAAGCGTAGCAGAATCGGTTCCCAGTGTCAGTCGCATAGGGTAGATGTGGTTTTTCAAAATGGCTACTAGATAAGTTAGCAATAGATTGCCAGTCAACTTGAAAAAAAACTTTTATGATATGATTATCTACTAATAGACATAAAGTGTTATACAGGCAAAGGAACATGTAAGCATTTTTTTAAAAAGTCAAGACTTTATGTTATGTTTAACATAACTTTAAGTAATAAATGTGCTTTGTGGAGTGGCAGTAGGTGCTCACCTGAGCATCAATTGTACAGTACAGTATAATGTGTCTCTGTGTATACAGTATTGCCTTTTCCATTTGTCCAAAAAAAAAAAAAGCATAGTAAAAGTAAGTAGTAGATAAAAGAGATTGTAAGACCCTGAATTACTCTCAGAATCATTGCTGAGCATCATAGCTTTGAAGATCCTCAGAGTCCTCACAGCTTGGACTCTTGGAGCTGAAATAGATTGGAATCAGGGCAAGTAAGGGATGCATGATCCAAATCTTTTTGCAAAGGAAATAATGCTTTTATGTCTACTTAACCTTGATTTCTTTGTTTAAAACACAGGATTTTTCTTTTAGAAAGTTAATGTTGGGGCTCGGAATATGGCTTAGCGAGCATGTGCAAGACCCCGCCTTCCATTCCCAGCATTACAAAAAAAAAAAAAAAAAGATGTAAAAAGAAAGGTGACGTAATATGACATGACTGTATCATCTCTTAATCTCTGCAGAGCTTTACCAAGTTCCAGTCATTGGTGTGTCAATGCCCATCATGTGGTTCTACCTACTCATGAATGTTTTCACTCAGTATCCTTTGGAACCCCATTTTATATTGTATCTTCTTCATGTAATTTTGGCATAGGAATGTTCATGCTTCTTTTCTTAATGGTGGGAAGTCACAGTCTGTTTTTTTTCCCTGATTTCTCCTGCCATAAATAGAAGACAGATACATCCAGAGAGCTTTGCAGAGGACAGAAGAAATTGGTGGTACCGTAGGTCGTTAAGTCAGTTAGCAGGGAGGAAGTGCTCTGGGTAGAAGTGGAGGAGCCCAGTGACTGGTTAAACCCTAGTATATGTCACCAATAAAGCTGTGATTTCTACCTGGGGTTTTCTAGTACTCAGGCATTTTCTAATTATCACTAGCTAACACAGACTTCTGAAAGAAATTTCGTAAGTTAAGACTTTTTAAAACAATAGTTCATTCGAATGACCTTAAGTTCATTATAAAAGTCATTGTGTCTTTTAAAAAGTGAAGCAGATTGACAGTGGCATCATTCCTCCAAAGGAATAGAATTCTTATTTGAAGGATTGGGCAGAGGAGCCAGGACAAGACAAAATAAAGGTAGATGAGATCACTCTCCCCCAGAGCATCGCCCTGTTTCCTTACACTGGAGGTGATCTTTGTTGTAAACCATACAAAGAGTTAGAATAAGAATAATGAGAGGTATTTAGATGGTTTCAAATTGGGATCTGTAAATGGAATGGCAGGACAGATCAACAGAATGCTTAGGAGGAGCCTCAGAACAGCCACAGCAGGCCCATGTTTTCTTAGTATGTGAAAATAGAAGCCAAGAGTAATGCCAGAAGTTTCCTCACTGACCTCCCAAGTACAGCTTACAGAAAATTGCCTTAACTCCACTGCCCAGATATGTGTGCATCCGGGGTGTGTTCATCCTTACAACAGAATGTGCCTCCCTCACGGTCACACTGGTTGTGACTCTGCGCAAGTTCGTGAGCCTCATCTTCTCCATCTTGTACTTCCAGAACCCTTTTACTCTGTGGCACTGGCTGGGGACCCTGTTTGTCTTCGTTGGCACCTTGATGTACACAGAGGTGTGGAACAGCATAGGGACCACAAAAAGTCAGCTGCAGAAGGGCGACAAGAAGAACTGAGGCCTGCCTTGTGAGGGGCCCCTGGTCAATCTCCTGCCACCACCTCACTTTGCTGAATGCCGACATACCCCCAGTATTAAACTAAACATGTTCCAGAGAACCCTCTGAAGAAGGGACTTCTCCAGTTTCTCCCAACTAACTGGACATTTGTAGACTCCAGATAGACATCTTTAGATCCTAAGATAGAAAAAAATAGGGCTGGAGGAATGGCTCAACGGTTAAAGTGCTTGCCTAGCAAGCACTAAGTCAAGCGCTAAGTAACCAAGTTTGATTCCCCAGCAACACATAAGCTGGGCATGGTGGTGCACAGCTATAATCACAGCTCCTGGGAGGCTGAGGCAGAAGGACTGCCATGAGTCCAAGGCCAGCCTGGGCTACATAGTGAGACCCTGTCTCCAAAAAAAAAAAAAAAAAAAAGATAAGGAAAAGGAATAGTAATGTACTATTGAGCAGCCTGTTGGTTTGCTATTTTTGTTTTGTATAACAGCATATTCAGAACTATACCTGTCTGTTGAATTCCACATCCCCAGAGCTTCTAGTTTTATATCTGTGCTCGCTGATAAGACATTTTTCTCGCTGACTGAGCATTCTCTGCCATGGGGATCATTATCATCCTGTGGCCACATCCCTTTTCCCTTTTTTCTCCTGTCACCTCTCAGGTCCAGTTTTCCTCTGATGGGGTTCTGTTGAGAAGGAGGAGTGCTGTCTGTGGAGCACGTGGGCCTTGTTGGCATGCAGCATAGCATGGAAGTCGGGGTTCTTTTTCCTATCGTAGTCCGGCTGCCTCATTAACGTCACCTGAGCACACGCTTTTCTGTAAACAGCTCACTGGCCACTTTGCTTTTTGCCTGCAGACAAAAGCCTTTCAACTTTAGCTGGGTGCAAACTGTATTCTTAATTTGAAATAGAGCTGTCTGGATCTCCTATCTCAATCCCAGGTACTTACTCTGCTGTCTAGGGATGGCTTTTGATAGGTTTGAGCAGGAGCAATGGAGAGAAGTGACTTGCTTGGTCACTTGGGGAAGACTTTCAGGCTGCCTCACTTATTTTATTACGTAAAATGTGGATACTGTTTCTCCACTTGAGTCCCTGGATTTGCAGACCAGTTTCTTCTGGTCATTGATACCTTCCCAGTGCCAGTACTGGTCTATTCTCAAATTGCTGCATTAGATGTGAACGCATTTACAGTCTCTAAAGCTATTTTCTTTGAAATTCATGAAGTTCCTTGGATTGATGGTGCCATAAATACCAAGTGTTAACAATCCTCTTATTTAAAAAAAGCTATTTTTTATCTTGCTGCTTAGTAGAAGAATCTGTTCCTAGAGGCTATTTGATTTCTATGTATCTGGGGTCTCTGGCAACTCCTCATAGGATATAGCCTTACAAAAAACCATACGATCCTTTTTATGTTGACGACAGATACCACAAACTGTAGTTATTTAAGACAAGTTGATATATACAATCAGGACTTAACTGGGCCCATTAGGTTTTAGATTTTGGTTTTAGAGTGTCTGTTTCTAGCAGTGTGAATACCTCTCCCAGTCTTGTTTATAAAAATAAAAGTATATGTATAGCCAGAGAATACGTCAGAACAATCACACAGCTAAGTGAGCACTTGTAGGAGCAGAGTGCCTGATAATTGGCTTTTCTCTCTGGTCATTGGATATAAGGAAATTATTTAATGGATACTGATACATATTTTTTAAAGCACTCTTTAAAAAGTATTCCTTTCTGTTAACTGATTTTGGAATCTAGTTGTGCTTTATTTCAAGCTTTATTTAAAAAGAAAAGAGCAAATAAACCATCTTAAAGAAGATGAGTCTTGCACATAAGGGGAGGAAAATATCTATTAAATGCCTTTTTCTCTGGGTCATGACTGAAATTTTGGGTTTCAGGGATATAGAGCATGCAGCTTGTTAATAATAGAGTTTCGTTTTTAAAGTATCCGTATCTCTACCCTAGAACAAAACTCAAATGGCAAAGGACACGAGCCATCCAGCGTGATGTGCTGTGTACCTGTGTGCCCATTGAGCAGCTGGGCTCGCATTGCAGATAAGGAAGGGGAAGACTGTGGTGTTTGCATTATATTAATTTAATATCTGTGTAGCCTTTACCAGGATTTTGTTACCATGTTATAGTACTATCTTCTAATTTATTTTTTAGTTCAGTGCTGAGGATTAAACCCAGGGCCTCGTGCATACTTTGTATTCTTTAATTTTCTTTTTCATTTGCCTAAAAATATTAATTTTGATGCATTCATACCAAATTCTAAAGTATGTGGACAGAACCCAAATAATTGGTAATGTTGTCATTTTTGGCTTGGTTTTTTTCTTCTTCCCGCCCAGATGAGGAAAATGAAATGCTGCCATCCTTTTAATTTTGTCAGTGCTCTAAGCAGAGGAAAACCAGTGACTTGATCTGTGCCATGCAAAACGCACCTCATCTGTTCTGGAGCCATTATATGGTATTTTTAAAGGCGCCTAATGGATGCCCTGTGGTCATCTCCTAAGCACCTTTCCTCTCTTCTGCTGCCCTGTTTCTGTTTCCTTCCCTCCTTCACCCTACTTCCAGCTTCACTGAAGCCTCAGTTCACTCATGAGGGTTCTACTGAGCAATACCTCTTGTCTTGTATCTCTGTATGTCTCTGCTCTCTGAGGCCTCTGGATGTTTTTGTGGATTTTTTTTTACAGGGTATTTATATCTATGTGGCTTGTATTATGTATGCATTTTTATAAGCACTGATAGTAAGGGTATGTATCTGTACAACTAAGAATCTGGCAGAATACATGAGTGTATGTGTAGATGTATATGAACAGAAAGGGTTAGTGTGGAAATGTTTGTATGTTCTGTCACAGCTCACAGGGGGGTTAGAATGTTTATCCCTTCTACATTTAAGTTTACTCATCTGGATCTTTTTACCCAACCTTTAGCTGACTTTACTCGCCAGTACCAGGTACCAATAGGAAGGATAAGTACAAAGCAGTAGACATAATTCTGAATGAATGACTTAGCTCTGGGTGCTGGACATGTTTGTCAGTGGACCAGTTGGCACTGACTTGAGCAGATACATAAATTCACTTGTAGAATAACCACACAATGGGAATCTGAAACCATGATCCTACATATGTTGTATTTTCTCTCTCTCTGGCTTGAATAGAGTTATGAGTAACTCTGCCCTTATTAAAGCAAAACATTTTGGTCTTAGTAGCTTTCTTCTAAAAATATGACTGAATCTTGTCTTTGGCACTTCATACTTGGATTGAAAGAACTATTAATATAAAGTCCATCCACTGTCACTACTGATGGGTGTGACATTTGACAGTGAGTATAAAGCATACTTGTAAATACAAAAGCTAGCACTGAGCCTTGGGATGTATTGTGTAGGACTGGAGCTAAGGTGGAGACTGGGCCTTCTGGGCTTCATTAGTGAGTTCTGTCCTACAGCTTCCCTGCTGTGGTCATTCCAGGGATCGAGGGACTAGCAGTCTGTTGATTCACTTCTCTGCAGCCAGCCCCTGGCGTGATGTCTGACATGTTACGTGAAGAAACGAGTACTGGCCAAGATCTCACCCTCAATTTTCTGAGAAACCTAGTGGTTCCTCACCCCTGCTCCCTGTCCTCACCAGACAGTTGGCAAGAAAGCAAATAAAGGGAAACAGGTTCCGAGCAAGACAGAGAAGCCAAGAAAGAAGGAGTGAGGGTTGATGGATACCACCTGAGACTCAGCTTTTACTCTCATGGTTGCCAGGTAGGAAGAGGGAAGAGCGTTATATATTTAACACCTTACATAGTAAGTGCTCAGGAAGAAAATTTAAGGGCATACTGATCAGATTCCTCCTGAGAGTTTCTGAATTGGCTTCCCGAGGTGAACAGCCTGGTTCATGCTCTGACTGCTAGTGTCTGTCTATTCCCAGAACCACACTGAGAGCCACTGCCCCCCCCCCTCGCCACACACACACACCTGAGCTTTACCTGCATAATTCACTGCTCGCCACCCACCCTGCCCCATGGCAAGCTGCAAGGGAACCGGAGATAGGAGAGCAAAGGAAGCTTAGGTGTGTTCAGAGAAATAAGGCTCAGGCTTAAAAAAAGTTGTGGTGCTTCCTCTGGCACACTGAATTATTTGTGTCTTTCAAGATACAAGAAATCTTTTGTGAACCAAAGAAGGTGGCAACGGTTACTCCCCAGTAACACAAAGATAACTGTGTCACTTCCATTTGCGTCAGTTTGGTGCTATTTGTTTTCATTCTGTAGAATAGCCTCATCTTCCAAAAAAGGGGGTGGAGATATGATTACAGAAGTACAGTTTTCTAAAAATTATGGGATGGAGAAGGCCAGTGAGGATTTTCCGTATTCAGCCTCTGAGCTCTTCATCGAGTAGTATGTTTTAAGAACAAAGATCAGGAGAGGCGGGGAGGTAGCAGCCACATATGTAGAACAGCCAAACGACATTAGTGAGTATTGAGACTTTGAGCTGTGTAAATATCAAACATCAGCTTCCAGCCTTATGAGTTATCAGAGCAGAGTTAAGGAGGAGAGGAAGATTTTGTGAATAAAATGTTTTGCCAAACTGAATGAGTCTTTTCACCGTCCTTTCTTATAAAGAGCTGTTTTTCTACCTTTAGAAACAACTCGTCAGACATCTGGTTTTTATCTTGGATTGTGCAATCATTGTTTCTTAATAAAAGTGATAAATTGCCTGCAGGTGTTCCAGTCACCATTACCTTTCAAGTGCCTGTGTGCAGTTTCAAAAGCTCTCCAATTTTTACCTTGCATAGCGGTGGAATATTTTACTATGAACCATCGTCAGTGGCCCATCTTGCTATTCCGCTAGGCCACTTTGCAGGCTACGGTCCATTGCTGCTTTGGAGATTTAAAGCAGAGCAGCCTCCATTTGAAGTTCTAGAGCATGGGTTTCCAAATTTTGACTTGGCTGAGCTGCACTGAGTAAAGACAAATTGTCTTGGGCTGCATGTAAAAAGACCTAATACAGTTAATACAATCAAGTTTTTTTTTTAATCTCATGATTTCTTTTTTTAATCTCGTATGTTTTAAGACAATTTACACACTGGTGTTGGGCCATATTCAAAGACATCCTGGACTGAATGTGGCCTACGGCTGCAGGTCAGACAGGCATGTTAAATGTAGAGCTTCCTGAGGGTAAATTTTTATAGTAAATCTCTCCAACCCACTTTGCCCTAATAGAAAAATATTGACTTTTATAATGCTGCAGTGGCCAACTCTCTTTTAATGCGCTGCTTTATATAAACTAACACGAAAGTAACCCTCAAAGCAGTTTACCTCACCAAGTCTATTTTTAATCATGTTGCCAGTATTCCCTATGGACAAAACACAAAGACTTTGGCACTAAATATAATTGAAATTCAGCCTTTTAAAATAACTTGTAGCACACTTTTATCAGAAGGACCTAGCTGAAGGTTCTGAACCAGCTCTGAGTTTAGGATTACAAGCAAGGAATGGTTTGTGTTTCTGAAGCCCTTTCATTCTCAAGTCAAAGACAGAGGCATGTTGAATTCTAAAATGTTAGGCAAGCAAGACCAGGGGGACCAAAAAAAAAAAAAAAAAGTATAATGTCCTTTGGGAGGTTAAATTTAGGAAATTGCATAATCCTATCAATAGGTAGTCTTACAGTCCCCTGGGATTCTAGCACTAGCAAAAGAACAAAATTGCAGATGATTTACTGCCCTCCCCACCCAAGATGCCCCTCATCAATAAGGACTTGCAAGCTTGTTAGCAAAGATCCAGTTCCTTCATCCTCTGTTGTACATTCATCATTCAGCCAACCATCACACATGAGTACAGAGCAATTAAGTTATTTTAATGTCTGTTTTTCAATCAGCACTTCAAGGAACCAGCATATGGTTCCATTATTACATATGACTCCGTGATGCACACATGCATTCTAAAGCTAAGTAAGCTTATGATTATAATTACTGGAAATTACTATGTCCTATAATAGCTTTGAACGGCATTTACTGCATAAATACACAGCTTTTGTGAAGGCTGCACATCTGTATCAGAATCTTTAATATTGTTAAAACAATGCTTCATTCCAGCAATTGAATGGAATGACGTAGTAGTAATAGTAAATATACCTACCACGTATGAGCTGTCTAACTCAACCTCCATAATAACATAAGGGAATTATCCCCATTTTACAGAGGAAACAAAGCACAGAGGAACTACCTAACTTACATTGGAGCCAGGATCTGAATACTCGAAAATTCCAGAATTTGTACTCTAATCGCCAACCTCTAAAAATCTGAGTAATAAGTCCATTTTCGTCTTTAGTCCCTGTCTCCCTGCCTGGTGTAAGTAGCTATATGCCGAATATCATTACTATTCTTACCATGTTGACTTGTGTTTGAATTCATACCCTGTTTCCTCTCTTTAGAATATATGATCTGTTCTGTATGGCAAACTAGGAAAGCAAAATCCAAAACATGGATTGCAAAATAGAAGTCTCAGACAGTCTTGTTCTTAAATGCTCACTCTGGAATGTTCCCTGGTTTTTCTGGTATCTGAAGCATTCAAGTTAATCAACAGTATCAACTGTACAGCATAGAAAAGGTAATTACATTGTAAAGCCTTTATCAATGATTTGCTTAAATGGCTGTAATTTACACAATGTTTAATGTCTGTGTTAAATTTTCTCTTAGCTACTCTCAAGTTCTTTGCCAGAAAGTTTTTAAATTAGTTACCTCATCTACCTGGAGAAATGCCATCCCTAAATTATACTATGATAAGAAACCTTCAGATGTTATTCAAGGGTATTTTTACAAGAGTTTTCGGTTTCAGTGATTCAGTATCTATGGCACGAATGGAATCTAATGCATTGTCCTTTAGATTGCCTAATCTCCCTCCGTTCAATCAAGAATTAGTGTTCTGATATTGTTCAAACTTTAGTTCCAGAAAAAACTTGTCTCTACAGATGTGTTTGTACTTGTAATCCTGTCATAAAATGAAATTTTTCATCTCTTTAATACAAATTGTATTGGGATTATGTTTAACTCTATGTAACAGAAACAGTACTTAAACTGATAGTGGGTTTTTTTTTTTTGTTTGTTGTTTTTGTTGTTGTTGTTGTTTTTCACATCAGAGTTGGTAGGTTGAGACGGGTTCAGCCACTCAGGGAAAGTGTCACAGAAAAACATGTGGAAGCTGCTGTAAAATGGGGACGTCTGCAAATAAAGCCCCATGTGTGCCTGCTGGTGCCGGGAGAGTGATCAGGGCTTCTCCTTCAGTTCTGCCTTCCAGACCTCACAAGTACTCGTCATTAAGAGGAATCTACAGTAGAACGTACTGGCAAAGATGATGGGAAAACCGGACCCTCTGTTCAGAGGGGAGAGATTAGATGCGGGCAGAGGTCTGAATGCCAACAGGCTCACTTCTCTGGTTGGATTATTGAATGATAATATTTAGCTTCCAGACCAAAAGCAAATTAGAGTTCACACACAATAGAATGCTTCTGGCTAACACGATGCGATGATTTGCGTGTCCCCCAAAAGGTGCATGTGTGGAATTTTGATCCCAAATGTGGCAATGTGGTGGAACCTTTAGAAGGTGGGGCTTAGTGGGAGACATTCAGGGCATTGTGAATATGATACCCAGAGGAATGAAGTTCCCATAAGATCCCGGTTACCTGAAGAAGGGTTGTAATACAAGAGCAGTCTTGACATATGATTCCTTCTATATGTGGCCAGCTATCTTTACATTTCTCTGTCATACTATGACATAACCTGGGAACCCTTGCAAGGACACTGTTAAATCTCAAAACTGGGAGCCAATAAGCTTTTCTTTATGAAATACACAGCTTCTGATTTTTTTATAGCAACAGAAAATCAATGTACCTGTCATCTAATCATCCCCAAACTAAGAACTTGACATCACCACGTCCATCTCTAGTTCAGTTGTAATTCCCCTTTGATAAAGCCGAAATTAAAAGATAATGACACCTCTTCAGTGACAAAAGAAGGCAAAAGTGGTGACAGTCTTTAACTCTTTCCTCATATGAATCTTTGTTGTGTTTCTTGATGACAGTGATCTTCCCTTGGGAACTAAAACTTCTAAACACACAGCATTCCAAGTTGTAGAAACAAGAAACAGAAGTTTTTCACATAAGCTATAGAGGTGGCAGTAGGAAGCCATTTGACTTCTACCACCAACTTGAAGAACCCAGGTGTTGGTTGCAGTTCAAACACACCACAATTTGTAGGACAATAGATTTCCACTGCTCCCAATCTGCCTACACTGAGGAGAAACTAGGAAAACCAGGCCATGACAATTTACCTAGATCTTTTTTCTCTGTTTACCACATAAGCAAGGAGAACTCAGGTGTTTGTTATGGGTTTAACATAACGTGAATGGCACAAAGAAATTTGGCCTAGCTTGATCTGTGTATGACATCTTCTTCAAAAGTCGCTTTAATAAATGCAGATGGAACACAGGAACATTTGTGTGTTTCTCCTGCAGCTCCTGAAAGCTACATTTTCTTTGTCTTTTTAAAGTTTCCCTCATGTGTGTGTGTGTGGGGGGGTGCATTTTAAATGTGTTAAACCTAGGAAAAGATGTTATGAAAAGGAGAAAAACAGGTGGGGAAGAAAAGAGATGAAAACACTCTGACAGTTCACTTCTGTTTTGCAGCTGTGAGAGCCATCCCGGTTTGAATTGTGTTACCTCCCTCACCAAGCTAATTAATTCTCTTAAAAAAAAAAAAAAAACGCATCTCCTTCCTTCAATCAGTGTCAACAGCCAATTACAATCTTTCATCACCCAAAGTGTAATAATGCAAATGTCATCAAGGAAAAAAAAACAGTTGGACTGACAAGATTAGCAATTCACTCCTTTCTTAATCTTGTAATCACATGGTATGCAACAGTTCACAATAATCCACGCTCAGGTTTCCTAGTAAATTACTTTCTAAAGGCCGTAGGTAAATTCTCTACCATGTGCTGTCTGCACTTGGCACAGACACACCTGTCTGCCTGTAGGATACACGGGATGAATTAACATCACCTCTTTGATGAGTTTTCTCCTCATCCATTATTACCCACCACAGAAAATCGTTCATTATGTAAAGAGAAGCATCCTTGGTACAATACATAACTATGAATGGATTTTAGGGGCAACAGACAGCCAAGGCAGCTGACAGTGACAGAAGGTATTTTGCCATTGCTCAGACGAACACTTCACTGTCATTTGCTGGAAGGCAAAAAGCTTCTGGCCTTATTGGGGGGGGGGGGGGGGGGGGGGGTTAGATTGTGTTGATGCCATTTGGAACTTGTCCCTAATGTCTTTGCGTCTTTGGGAAGTCCCAACTTTGTTAACAGTAGTCAAGTATCACCTCAGAGGGTGTGAATGTAAGGGGAATGAATTGTGTTCCATAAAATGGATTGTGGCAGAAATGACATATAATTGATATTTTAAAATTGACTACAGATGTGCTTCCCAACACCCATTCTGCCAATCTGGTGGAGCTCTCAAGCTCCATTTTGGCCAGGCTCTTTAATCTTAGGTTGGCAAAAAAAAAAAAAAAGTGATCTATGTGATGTTAGCAAGTGAACGAAGGGTTCTGAATTCCTGCCTGTTCTGGGTTATTGGAGTCCCTGAGGCATAGAGACCCTGCACCTCCAGCTTCTGACCCTGGAAGCATTGCCTTGACATCCCCTATGTGTGTTATTATTGTTACTTTCTTGGGTCTAAACCCCTGCCTACATCAAGTGAGGAACATAAAGGACCTGCAGCAGGCCAATGAAAGCCAAGGAAAGCACTCTGAAGGAAGAATAGTGGTGAAAAAAAGAGAGGCAGATTCATGGTCCATGAAAAAGTGGCAATGTAGACTTCATGCTCCTTCCCTGGCATCAAAAAATGTCCACCTGGCATTATTGTTTTAGTTTTCAAAAGAGCTCACTACCACCTCCAGCACCCCTAATGAAGAAAAGGTATGGTTCATACCCCATGTGGTCCATGGGCTCCTGCTGCCTCTGCCACTACACCCCTACCCATTTCTTGCCTCACGACCCTAAATGAGAGTTACTCCTCCCGGAAAGGCCCCAGAACTTTCAGCTAGTGTTAGAAGATCTTATCTGAGGGTGATTATACTTCTTTTAGAACACCCTATTCAAGAACTTGGGACATAGTCCCAGTTTCCCATAGTCTGTTGCACCATTACTCCCAGGCTCCTCTAGGAAGCCATTTGGAGAAGTTGGCAAGAAAAACAAGTGGAAATTACTACAAATCCTAATGGCAGGAGGTCTGTGACCTGTAAGTGAATATCACAGGAAGGCGGGCAGTAAGGCTTCCCAGTGATCACTGCTAGAGTCAAACACAGTGGATACTAGCACAGAGCTTGCCAGGAAACAGGTAACAAAACTCAGAATATTTCTTAATGAATACGTGTCCCTAAGTTCCAAACGTGTCCTTAGGTAGACTAAGTGTAACCATGGTAGATAATTTATGGAAGACAACATCAGAGAGCTCAGTGTGCTTAGTGCCTTGTGCTTGACAATCTCCCACCAAGAGTGAATGAAAACAACTATTTCAAAACAAGCAACACCACACACATTCTGCAGTGGATGCTGCATTTTGAGTCCAAATCACACAGCTGAGACATAGAGTCCGCAAATACACTTCACAACGACAGTCTACAGACACTTCAAGTGCTGATGAAAACCATGGTGCGTGCCTCTGTCATTTCCAGTACCCAAAATGCCTTTGGGAAAAGCAGCCAACCTGCTGTTTTGCAAATAGGAAAATACGATGACAGGTGAACTTTCAGAACACACAATCAATGAAAGTTATTAGTAATGTGCTATGAAATATAAAGAATTCATACTATTACAAGTGTGTTGTACTAATCAATTTTTTGCTGAGTACCACGGTTCACAAACACTGAGCCAAAATGTAGAAGCACAAAAGTGACAAATGTATTACTAACTTCAAAGCACTTGTAGTCTGATGTGTTAATTCTACTGTTGGTGATTTTCACTACACTGGACCAACTGCCGAGAAATACATCATTCTTTCTAGTGTTTTTTTTATGCCTGTACATCATATATCAAAATCAGAATCATAATATGCACTTGTACACTCTGCTTTATTTCCTTAACAATGTTTTGCATGTGTTTAGTTTTTTAAAATGTGAATTTTAATGGTTTCATGATAGACTATTACATAGGCATTCCATGATTAAACATTGTTGAATATTTAACATTTTAAAACTCTATTTTAAATAATATCCTCATGAAGTCTTTGTATATAAATCTATTCACATTGATCAGCTATATGTCTTAGAATATATTTCTAAAAGTAGATGTACTGGCCCATAGAAGATGAGCATTTTATTAAATTCCTAAAGAAATATGGTCAAAAGTGTGTAGTGCACACTTTACATAATTAGTCAAGTATTCACTGGACAGGCTACAAGTCAGGCTAAGGTGCCAAGCACGGGGAGTGTACTGGTGAACAAAATCAACAGGGTCAATGCTCTTAAAGAACTTATCAAGTGCCTAAATCTGCCTGGCATGATGGCACATGTCTGTATCCCAGCACTCTGGTAGGCGGAGGCAATGGAATTGTAATGTCAAACATAGCCTGAGCAACTTAGTGACTCACATGACCCTTAAAAAATGCCTATTATCTCTGAGGACAAGACTGTACAGATTTGGAGTTAAACTTCATGCAGTGCTAAGATCTTTGGATAAGAAAAAAGTAAACAGAATAAAAGCCCTGAGTCTTAGAGTGCCATTTATGCAAATAATTTCAGAAAATAAATGGTATTAAAATTCACCAAGCACTACAGCAACTGTCAAATTACCCATAAATTCTGCATTATATTCAGTTAGCTAAAGATATGGAGAAATATTAGAAATTGGTTTACCTCTGAATGGTACTCAAAGGGAAAAATAAAAAATAACTACTTCCAAATTTAAAAATTAAAAGGAATTCATTCACATTGCAAAGGGGTTGTCCACTTATTTTTCCACAAAGTTGTCTAAGAAAAACTGCCAAACAGGCTATGGAAGGAAAAATTCAATAGGAAAAAAGAGCATACTAGCAATTTCTATCTAATGTGATGGGCTGAGCCGACATGACTGGCATATTTGTCACTTTCTGGTTGCTGAGACAATACCCAGTACCCACAACTTAAAGAAGGAAAGATTTATTTTAGTTCATAGTTTAGAGATCTCAGTCAGGACATGGTCAGGCAGCAATGGAGGAAGGCCGCGGTGCAGGGCCTGCCTAGGAGAAAGCTGTTCCTCCCATCATGGCCAGAAATAAATCCTCCCAGGCCACACCCTCACTGGCCTGCCCCTCCCAACTAGGCCCCACTCTTAACAGCACATGAAATCTATAGATTAATCCATTTGATCCAACTGACACCCACAATCCCATCACCTTCCAAATATAGGATGCTTTGGAGGTCATTGTAAATCCAACCCATAGCATACAGATTGCCCTCCTGTTCCAAGTCTACAAGAAGTTGGGAGAAAACGCAGTAAGGGAGTGAAGAAGGAAAGAAGAAGCAGGAAAATAAAGGCACCAGCTCAGAAAACATATTCATACACATAACTGGTAAGGTATTAATATCCAACATTTGTAGAAGTTTCTTAAAATCCATTGGAAAATGACAGGCCACTCAACATGAAAGGATATTCGTTTGATGTCACTAATCAAAGAGGAGATGAATTGTTATCTTGCAAGTCTAAAATATGTCTATCTTGTGGCCAAAATTTCATCTAGTTATAAGAGTAGAAAAAGTGGCACATGGGACCCATGGGTCACAAACAAGAGTGTTCATAATAGAACTTCTTGTTTTGCAAAAATAACTGGAAAGACCAAGTTGCTTTGATTAAAAAAATCTAAAATAAAAGGAAAATAATGAACTATAGCCTCACTCATCGACAAAGACAAGTCTCAGAAACATAATGTTGATGACATAAAATTGTCTCAGGAGACAACAAAGAGAAAGACAGCATTTTCCTAAAGCTCACACATTAGCTGCATTAAGTAAAGTGTCCTATTAAGAAAACACACACAAAGTAATGGCAATCTGGAAACTCAGAATTGTAGTTAATCTCCATTTTCCCGGGCTTGCATTTTAATAGGAAAAAACAAAAGGGTAGAGGTAGAGAAGGGTAGATCTTTAGAAGGGGGATTGTGGGCAGCATTGTCAAGGAAGATCTGAGAGAATGAGTGACAAGAAGGAAGAGCAAGCCATGTTATCTGAGCCAAGAGTGTATTGGAGAGAGTTGCAGGAAGTGTGCCTCTCTCACCTGTAGCTGAATTATCTATGTGAAGGTCAGCTGGGGGAATGGATCCAGTCAATATCCTTCACCTTATGTTACCTTGCTGAACCTGTTTTTGTTTTTCCCTCTTATCTGGCTTTAAGAATCATACACAATATTGACTGGATCTTTAAGGATGTGTCCCAAGATCAAGCAAGTACAGTTATTCTTTAGTTGAACTTAGTGGCCCCAGTGAAATCTTCATTTTGCAGAACTCATAGTTTGATCAGGAATTTTGCTACGACTTATAAGTATTGAAATTTCAAGGTAAATAGATTAGATGGCTGTACCTAAGCTCAATGATCCAGTAAATATAAAATTTAAATATTCCACAGTGGCAACAGAGAACATTTTTGGCTGTACTATTGGTAGGAAGTACTGTTTCTTATAGGAGTTAGAGCATTAGAGACATGCATTAAGATAATAGAATTTTCAAGAGAACCTTTTAAACTAGGGTGAAAATTAGATTTGGGGCCTTAGTGGCTGGGATTCTAATTTAACATGCTGTGGAATTCACCTCATCAAATTGCTAAACTAATCTCTCATGCCAACAACTGCCTGACTTAATAAAAAACCTGGAAGCTTTTCACATGTTAATAAATAAGAGAAAATGTAAAACCGTAGAACCTTTCTCCTTAAATGCAAGCAAGTTGTATATGGCCTCAGTGGAGGCCCTTTGATTTGATGGAGGCACTCTAATTAGTGGATCAAATTGCTCTCATTTTTCATAGTTCTTGTTCAACTAAACTTGCTGCATATGCTTTTTAAAACAGTGATGCCATAGATTCCGCCAAGTACTAGGCTGATGATTACACTGAGTAGCTGTTCATGTGTTGATTTCATCATCTTTCGAAACAACGCCCCGTGCTATCACATACAGCTTGGGATTGAGTTGCTTTCATTAATCAAATACTTCAGGGAAGAATTTGCACATATGGCCACTTTTCAGAAAAGCATGAAAGCAAAAATAAATACGGTGCTTATGCATTTGGAAATCTGAGCAGCGCATACACAAATATGCGTGCTGTGCCTCATCCACACTTAGGAGAAGTCTTTCATTACAGGATTTAAGGAGGCTTAGTGGAAGAGAGGGAAGTCATTTTCTGGATACCTTCTCATCACTCCCCAATTCCCCAGGCTCTGTGTGGACTCTGCACTGTGGGACCATGTGACCACAAAGTCTAAGAGTTGTTGCTATTAACTGACTTCAACCAAGTCCTCGTTGTTATTTTCTCATTTCTCTTTTAGCTTTTGGTTCATTCATTTTTCTAAAAAATTAATATTATGTACATGTAATTATATAACAAATGTAAATGCAGACATGTGTGTGATGTGTAGATATATGTATTGTTTTAGTTTTTCCCAGTCTGTTTTTGTTTTCTACTTATATTCATCCATAAATTCAATCTTTGACAACTCTATTTTGTTCTGTAAGATTTATTATTACATGCCTTAGTGCAACTCTTTAGAAATGCTAATGTTGAGCTTTGAATAGTTAATGTTTTCTTTTAGCAAGTCTACCATAAAATTTTCTACACTATGATGTTCTTTATTTTATCACTTGTATTTTTGTGTAGTCTTGACTTCCTAGTGTTGAAATTCTTGTTTTTAAGGTATGTCACTCATTCAATCTTGTATCCTTCTGTAAGTTATTTACCTTTTCACATGTATGATTAAAATGGAAAGGCTGCCTCTCTATGGCCCACGGGCATTGTGATCATATGATTATGTACTACTAGAATGCTTTCAAGAGTGAAAGGGAGTTAATCATTTTTCTGGGACAGCTGGCATAAACTAGGACAACCCAAACAAACCATGTGCAGGATCACTCAACTCATACAGAAATGTGCAGATCCTCCCTATGCCAGTATTCTCAGGTACCAAAAAAGGTAGCATTTCTGGTTTCCCAAATAGATTTCTTTTGTTTTCTAAGCTCATCTTGCAAAACATACTTATAAAAATAAAACCCATGACCATTTATATTGGATAAATGCTTTACATGGACAATTACAGAAGGAATTGGGTTAAATTTCCCCTGAAGGTGGTTGTATCCTGTCATAGGATGGACCTGGAGTGGCCCCCAAAAGCCTCATGTACCTATGGACACTGTGTAGTGTTGGGAGGGCAGGTGCTCCAGGGCTTAACCGGGTGGTGGGGGGTTTTGGTTCTTCAGCCAAACTTCACTCAGTTCTGCCATGCTGCTGTGAGGATCTCTGTCTGCAGAGCACCAGCTCCAACTCTGGCTCTAACTGCGGCCCCACCATGTAATTCCACCATTTTCCAGCCACCCAGTTGCAAAATGACTGTGACCTTCTGAAACTAAGCTAAAATAAATTTTTCCTCCCTAGAGTTGTGGATGTCAAGTATTGAATCACAATGCCAAAAAAGTAACTAGAACATATCCTATTTCAAAATTGGGATGGGACAGCAATTCCAGCTGTCCCCCAGTGCTTCTGTGAGTTTCTGCGTGCTCAAAATCCTGTGGTCTCTGATATCCTTCCCAGTGGATTTGGGGCCAACAATATGCTATCATTCAGGAGGGAAGAGTCTTAGAAAGATCTATTGACAATGGTCTTTCAGCAGTGTGGGATGACTTGGTGAAAAAATATGTACTCGTAGGGAAGCGGCACTGGAGAAGACTCAATGACTCCCTCGAAGATGTATATTTTTAGATCATATTTTGAGGTTTTATTTTCTCCCTAATACATGAAATTTACTGTTTGTCTGTATCATTATGGGGGACCTGGGAAAGATGGTCAATGCAATAGTTAGCCCTAGTCTTCTTTTTATAAGGAGAGGGCCAATCTTCTGCTGAGTCCTTTCTTGTCTGAAAGAACCTTAACTGGACAGCTATGGGCCTCGTTGATGGCCAGGACTTTAGAGGGATCTGTTCTGCCTTCCTAAACACGGCCCCAGGGAGCAGCTGGTCCCTTGTAATAATCACTGCTACCATATTTTATTGAATCAAGAATGTTACAAATTATATGCCATCATCTCCTATTTCTCCAAGAAAGAAAAATAGTGCTGCCAATTCAGCTATGGCATGCCATCCATTAAAAAATGTGCCCTGATTTTACAGATACTAAAAGGTGAAAAATATGTCTCTTAAAGTCAATAGAATACTTGTTTGTCCTTCCATTTTCCACCACTTGGTTATTAATTTTCCTCCAAGAACGAGCCAAGGGGGATGGGGACTTCAGGTTAGAAGCTCGTCTGCTATTGTTCAACCTGAACCATTACTCCCCATCTGTGTCCCTTCGTCTGTAATACTGTGAAATGACATCTCTATCAGTTCTTCTGTGGCTGAGCCTAACAGTGCTTGAGGAGTTGGTGAATTGCTTAAATTCAACTCAGGAATTTTTGTCACAGTCTCATACAGTTAGCCATCATAGTGCCTCCTACATGTTTAGACAGAATCTTCCCAATAACTGCATTGGTGGTGTGGGAGGAGAACTGCGATTTTGTTATCCAGTCAACAATGGAGGGTATTTCAAGCAATGCTTCAATGACTCATTTAGAGCCTGTAAGCTTTGGAGAGTGCAGTCTGCCGACTTGTACAGTGCCTCCTTTGGGAGAACTGGGAAACTGAACCTGAAGCCGCCGTGTCATTGCCAGCAGCACTGGCGCTATTCCTGGGCAACTGTTGTACTATTCGACTTTATCTTAAGGTCACCATGAACGTGTGGAAGGGATTCCTTTTTTGCTGGGGTCATTAGGAAGCTTATTTTGGTGAACTACTTCTAACAATCAGGACTTGCTTGGGATCTGTTAGATACATTTCAAATATCATTTTTTCTCCTTGCTCAATATCCTTCCCTTTTCATGTTTTATTGGATTGAATTGAATTATTTACTTTAAGTACCCTCAAATCTTTTGCAGTCACATACATACTACATGAATACATACATTAATACCTATGTACATCTTTATTTGAAAACCATGTGTCTTAGGTACTTTTTCGTTGTGACTCAATACCTGACTTGCAAAAATTTAGGGGAGGAAAGGTTTATTTTAGCTCACAGTTTCAAAAGGTCACAGTCCATTCAGGGGTGGCTGGCAAGAGTGGAAGTACATGGTAGAGGCAGAGGTGGAGGCAGTTCCTTATGACATCACAAACAGGAAACCAAGACAAGTTGAGATTAGTCCTCCAAAGAAGGCAGGAAGTAGCTTATACATCCTTCCAGGGTTCAGCCCAGTGATCAACCCCTCCTGGATCCAGGTGTGGAATGTGTGCTAAGTCCCCACTACATGCCTGTAATCCAATTTACATGCCTGTAATCCAACCCTCCAGACTAGGCCCCAATCTCCCTACAGCACATGGTTCATAGACATTCTAGTACATGAGACTTTTGGGGGACATTCCAGATCCAAAACACAATGCCATGCTTTCTAGAAAATGGAATGCAGATATCCCAGTTAGTTGGCTGCACATTGGCAGTCACCTATCCCTGCCTTTCAGTTAATATGAATTAGGAAAAACATCTCGTGTAAAATCTCATCAGAAATATTTTTAAGAAGTGGTAACTGAAACCAGAAGTAAAAACTAAAGTCAATTCCATATGCCAAAGCCTTGATCATTTTACTGATCATACTGATAAGAAAATATATTCTGGGGTTAGAAAGATAAATATTTTTAAAAATGAGATATCAGTGGACTTTTCTATTACTGTAGAACTATTTTCTGAACATTTCTCTTCCCTAACCTACCCTTCTGGATTTAGGTTGAAAAATTTGACACTAAGAAAGTTATTATGTAAAAGAATTAATAATAAACATTGACACTGCTAAAAATTCGGAGAGAAATGAAATAATACAATATTGAGTATAATACTAAAATTATTCTTAAATATCACTTTGGAAAAAATGGCGAGGTTCTATAAACTAAATCTATAAGTCTTAATGAAATAGATCTTGTACTGTTGGGAAAAATAGAAAAAGGATTTTAAATTGTATGATTCACACCAGGATAAAGTATATATTTTCCGTGTGTGTGTGTGTGTGTGTGTGTGTGTGTGTGTGTGTGTGTCTCAAAAGGCATAAAGCAGTCATTGACACAAAAACAAATGACAACAAAAGAATACAATCTCAAACTCCTCAGGAAATATAAAACAAAATAGTGAAAATTGGACAAAACTTATCAGTATTACAAATAAGGAAAATAGTTTCACTCTATAACTAATGAAAAAGAAAGGCTCAGATTGTGCTAAAGAACAGTAAGATCAAAACTAAATTACATATGAATAAGATTCAAAGGCTAGGTGTGTCAGGCAAATAAAAATAAGCAGGTGGTGCAGATGTTATCAAAGGGAAGCTCAAAGCCAAACAATTCCTTAAAACAATGAACAAAAGGACCCTTTCACGTTGAAACAAGATAAAGTCTATAATTATGGTAATAGTCTTGAGTGTTTATGGGCTGATTAGCATAACATCAAACTTACACAGCAAAAAGCTATTTGATATATAAGAAGAAAGAGACAGAGACAGTTATAGTAAGATACTAGAATTTCAATATGATCTCTCTATGAACACATAAAGAGAATATATCTAGCTGGTTAATATGATTAGTAAAAATTAGCAAATGTCGCACAATTTTATACCCTAAATTTTCTCAATCCTACTGATGTTTTTAAATTGAGCAGATGGCAATGCATATAATTACTAACAAATCTTATGAAATACAAACTACAGACGCCATTTTTTCATATTTTTCATAATCCATTACATAAAGAAAATTTCAAAATAACTGTGGAGTCAAAAAGAACATAAATGTAATCAGAAACCCTTTAGTATTACAAGAAAGTAGCCACTAGATACATTGTGATTATTTATATCTAAATTAATTAAAATGAAATTAAAATTTCAGCTTCTCAATCACATTAGCCACATTGAGTACCACTCGCCACTTGAGGTTGATGGTTGCCATATTGGACAATGCTGACATTTCTACCCATTTCTATCAGTACAGAACTTTTTAAAGACAGTGTTACCTTTAGAAAACAAAATTCATGAACATACAGTACTTGAACATTACATTAAAAATATGTGAAGAGCTCCTCTATTTATAATAAACAACTACTTCTAACCAAGGGGAGGATATTTATAACAAATTGGAATTAAACAGCATTTAATAGATCTAGCTCTCAAAAACTGTAAAACACCAAAATTTCAATATAAAAATGTACCAAGGATATGAACAAGAGGTTCAACTAAGAAGTACTAATAAAAAATAAGTATATGAAAATTAGTAAATCTAACAGCAATATATTTTCACCTACCAAATTAATAATGATATAAAAATCATATTATGCTATGTCAATGGGGGTATATTGAGTCAATCACAAATTGCTAAAGGCAAGAAATTTTAAAAAGAGACAAAATCATTCTAGAAAGATCCCACTCAACTCTCCAGAGTCAGTGATTCTCAAGCCTGATTACACATTCAAATTATTCCAGGTACTTTAAAAAAAATACCTAAGCCCCATCTCCAGATCTCTAAATGGTTGGAATGGAGTCGGGACACTAGTGTTTCTCAAGTCATAAAAAGCCTGTTACACAAATGAAGCTATGAGACTTTACTTTACAGAGGCACAGCTTTAGGGCACAGGATAAAACAGACATTTTATTTGAATGGAAAACTCAAATAGTAGGGGCATTCATAGCCTCCACCTGGCTTCCTTTCTAGAGCTCTACCAAGCACGTGGTGAATGAGTTCCCCAATTGAGGTAGACAATTGTAAACTGGTTGAGAGTGTCCTAAATTGAGAATAAGAATGAATTCTGATCTATACATTTGACACAATTCCCATCAAATACAAATGACATTCTTCACAGAACGAAGAAGAAGGAGAAGGAGGAGGAGGAGAAGGAGAAGAAGAATTCCTACAATTCACATGGAAACACAACAGACCTGGAATAGCCAAAGCAATGCTTAGCAAAAAGAGCAAGGCTAGAGGCACTGTAATAACACATTTCAAATTGTACTCCAAAACCATAGTAACAAAAACTGCATAGCAGTGGCACAAAGACACACAGGCCAATACAACAGAGCACAGGAAACAGAATCAAACTCACACAAACACATCTGATTCTGGACATAGGAGCCAAAAAATATACAATGGAGAAAACAGCCTCTTTATCAAGGTTACTGGGAAAACCCAATATCCATTTGTAGAATACTGAAAGTACATGTCCATCTCTTACCCTCTACAAAAAGCAATTCAAAATGGACCAAAGACCTACATAACTTGTAGACTGTTAACAGAAAACTTTAGCGGGGAAATCACTTCATCATACACACAATGACATCTTTAACAGGACGCCAACAGCATAGAATAGCCAGAATCACCAAATGGCATTACATCAAATTCAAAAGTTTCTGCATAGGCAAGGAAACAGCAGAATAAAGAGGCGGCCTATTCCTGCAGAATGGGAGAAAATCTTTGTTAACCTCTTTTGATAGAGGATTAATATGTAGGATATATAAAGAACTCAAAAATAAACACCAAAAAAAAAAAAAAAATCAGGTATCCCAAGCAACAAATGAGCAAATCAATTGAACAGGAACTTCTCAAATGAAGAAATACAAATGGCTAATAAAGACATAAAAAATGTTCCACATCTTTAGTCATTAGAAATATGCAAGTCAAAATTACATTGAGAATCTCTTTCCCCAGTCAGAATGACTACCATCAGGGATATAAAAGATCAACAAACCAAACAACAAAACCAACCAACCAAATAAACAAAGCAAATGTTTTCAAGTATGTAAGGGGAAAATAAACACCTCTACACTGCTAGAGGGAATGTAAACTAGTACAATTACTATGAAAGTCAGTACGAAAGTGTTGGAGCCCTCAGGGCCCTAGAGCCTTTGCATCACCGACCTTGGCCCAGCTCCTACCCAGGCAGAGCTTGTTTACTGATTGTAATTTAAGTCAGGTGCTACATTGCTTACACACGAAAACACGAACTGCTCTTGGTTTGCTCTGATAAACAAGTCAAAGGGCTGAAAAACAACCGGGGTATCCCATCTTTCTTCCTCTCCTCCTTCCCCCCCCCCAATACCCCCCACCCACCTCACCAAACCCCCCTCCCGCGCGACCCCGATAATTGGACCAAGATAACTTCCTCAGTCTACTTAAGCCCCTGTACTTTCTAAATAAAGTGAGACAGCGGCCCTCACTGAAACGGCTCCCCGAGTGTGTTACTTTGTCCTCCGACCCCTCATCGGCTGTTCCGGGGGTCCCCACGGGAGGGAGACCCCTACACGAAGGTAATCTCAAAAAACTAGTGTTACCATTTACCTATACCACTCCTTGGCATATGTCTGAATGCCTTCTGAGTCATCTGTAGGTTTGTAAGTGACCCCTCCCCTATGCTCCTTTAGGGAGCCCTCATCTATGGCTCTGTAGATAACCCCTCACCCATACTCCTGGTAAGTAACTCCATTATACTCATTGGTTCATTGTATTAGTTTGGGTTCTTTCAGAGGCAGAATTCACAGATTTTATAACAAAAGAATCCATTAGGAAGACTTACAAATTGGAGGATAGAGACCGTCCAAGATGGCTGCTCAGCTGTGAAGTATATCTCCTGTCTGGAACTGCTGGACAGCCGGTGAGGTGAGAGTCCGCTGTAAATCTCAGTTGTTGGCAGAACAACAGAACAATGGTGAAGACTGGAGCCTGAAGATCAGTGACTGAAAAGCCCCGAGGGGGTGTAGCAAATCAGCGTCCATAAACAACTAGAAGACCAAAGCTTTCTCAGAGGAAGAAGGTAGAACAAGCGCCTCGCTTCCTTCCTTTTATATTGTTGGAGCTCCACTTGGACCACCCACATCTGGGTGGGTGCTCTTTCCTCATTGGCTGGCCCACGAATCACTCACACTCTAACCCAAGCTGGTTCTCAATTCCCAATTTGGCGTGGTTCGCAAACTCTAAACCAGGTGTGGATCCTAATCCCCTCAAACTGACATAATCTTTTCAACGGTCACATTCATCAAGTTGGGCTTCTGTGCAATGATACCTTGGCCTATCTGGAATGAAGAGACACTGTTGTTCATGTCACCCAGGAAAAACTATTCCCGCGACACCAAGGAAAGACCTTCAGCTAGCTTCTCTCTGAAGAATGGAGATAGGTAGAAGAAAGGAACCAGCACTGCAAACCACGGCACATTCAGGTTTTGAGTTTTAGAGAGGAGTGCTTTAAGGAAGAGGGTGGCTAATATTTTGTTATTGGAGGAAAGTCATTAGAGGGTTTTGATAATTATAATGTTTTAAGAATTAAGAGCAGTGCTATGGAGAAGCTCCTGTTCCCATGAGTCATGCTTTGTGGCTCTGAAGACACCACTTACCAATCCAAAGGGATTCATCTCAAAGGTTTATCAACCAGGATATCCTTACTGGAATGGTATGATTTGGATCTGGAATGCTCCCCAAAGGCCTCATGTGAAGGTGATTCAATCATGGAATTAATCAAATGATTTCCTCTGCTATTAAGAGGTGAGGCCTAGTTAGAAAGGGAAGATTATTGGGGCTTGACCTGGAAGGATATATGTGAGCTCCACCCCTCCTCTCTCATTCACTTTCCTATCTCATCAGCCATGACCAGCCAGGACCCCAAAAAGCCTTTTTCCAATTTCCTATCTCCCATGCATAGATTAAGACCTTCTGAAACTGAGCTAGAAAAGTTTTTTCTTCCCATAAGTTGTAGGTGTTGGGTAGCATGTCCCAGCAATTAAAAAGTAACCAAAGACAAGGTACATACCAGCTGAATATCAGACTTGTCTATAAATATTCAGTAAGCTTTTTCTGTGAAGGATGGAGTAAAATCATGACAATGATAACAGTAATTTTAAATATTTCAAATAAAAACCTACATAGTAGAATCTGCAAAGGGTAAAATCAAAGAATCATCACGTACTTTTTATTCCTCATATTGCTAAAGCAAGTCAAGAACTCCCCCCAATTACATTACTTTCCTTTGAGAGATAACAGCCAATGTCATGTTGGTCACAATTGAAATGGATCTCTATAATCCTTTCATAATTAGAACAAAATAATCCAATCCCTTTGAGTGTAAATCAATATTATAAATGGATATATTGAATTTTTAAGAGCACAGTTTCAGTTGGATATATCCAAAAATCACTATGCACACAGCAAGCAGATATTTTGACACCTGGTATTTCAGAGTGGGATGTAGCAGGAAAAAATCATTTATAGTTATGGGAAAAAACTGAGATGACTTTTTAAAAACTAATAAACAAGAACAATAATAATATAAAAATACTATGCAAAAAATGCAATAGAAATTGAGGGAATGAGGGCAGGTGAGACATTCTTTTGTAGGTTGTTGATTAAATGAGAAACAGCTGAGATTCACGGCCAGCCAGGACAAAGGAACTGAATAACATCAGAGTGTGTTTTCCATGGTTAAGATCAGATGTCAAGCGCTGTTCTGAACGTTGCGACCATAAGGAATTGGAGGGAGAGTAGGTGTGGTGTTGGAAGACGGGCGACTTGTGACTGTAACAGAGGGTTTACTGTATTGGCCAGACTCTTTTTCTTGTGAAAATGACTGCATATACAGTGCTGTAAAACATTAAGAAAAACAAATACAGAACATATAGTTAATCCCTTTGGCTACTAAACAAAGAAAATAAACATTATGTGATATAAATTCCAGAATAAATTTTAGAATTCATTCATGACAAATCTATGAGGAGTAAATGACATCCAAAGAAGAAAAATAGAAAAAGAAAAAAGGGACAAATCAAGGTTGGAAAACAGCAGCTGAGTAACACAGTAAGGCAGTGTCTTCTTGGGGACTCACTTAAAAAGTTGAGGTTATAATTTAAAACTGCCTATTTAACTTGTCTAGGAAAGGAAGGAGTGCTCCAACAATTGCAAGGAGACATGGAAATATCAGAAATCCTGAAGACACATCAGAGGGGAGGAAAACAGCAGCCCAGGAAGCTGCCCCAGGCCAACTGAGAGCGACCCCAAGCTGCAGGCATCCACAGACGGGGGAAAGCCTGCCCGGAGCCTGGAACCTCTGACTGAAGTAAGCCGTAAGCCCAGATCCAGAAGTAGGCATTGACAGCAATGGGTAGCCCCAGCCTTCAAAACAAAACAAGACAAGACAGAGTCGGCAGGTAGTGCAAATGTGATGTGAGCTTCCCCTAGGCAAGGCCTCTTACAGCCTGGACTATGAGCAACACTCAGCAGCCATAACAGGCAGCGTTGAAAGCAGGAGCCATTTTGAAAAAAAAAGGCCCAAGACTGAACCGTCTAGAGTAAAAGCAGGCTCAGAAGAACACATTAGAGTTTTTGGATCACTCTTAAACTGTTCTTAGGAAGACACTGGCACAAGAGACAGGTGCAGAGAAGAGAGAAAGGCTGCTGACACCCTACACTGCTCAGATGTAATGGGAGCATTTCTGAGGATAAAGAGCCTCACCCTCAGAGGAGGGAGGTCAGGATAGGTAGAAGAGTTTTGCTGAGGAGGCTGTGAGTAAGCAAGATACCTCAGAGGCCATTGGACTTTAGGCATACCCTCACTGCCTATTCCCAGCACAGGATTTGGGGAATTTTAACTCCCTCAACATCCTCAGACCTGTTCAAAGAAACCTCTCAGCTAGGCTTTTAAAGTGAAGTCCTTCAACAACGGAAACATAGGAAGAAGACAAGGCAACAGGACAGACACAGAAATGCCTCAGACCCCAGAAACTAATTTCATGGGCACTGAAATAGTGGAACTCGTGGGAAAGGAAGTCAAAAGCAAACAAAGGAGTCAAACAGCCAGTTAAAGAAGATAGTCTCAAAGAAATGCAAGTAATGATCAACAGGCTGAAAGAGGATCTAACTAAACAAACATTGGTTCTCATAGATACAAAGCTTACTGAAAGCCACAAATAAAAATCTGGTTGACTTATGTAAGGAAATGCAAAATATGAAGAAATATTTTGATAGAGAAGTGGAAATTTTGAAAAGAAATCTAGCCAAAATTTAGGATATAAAAAATTCATTTGAAAGCAGGGGAAGTTGACTCAAACATTATGAGAACAGAATTTCAGACCTTGAAGACAAGGCTGAGGGAAAAAATGCTATAATTAGGCATGACTCCAAAATTAGAAATGAGCAAAGCAGCTAGATACAACAGCTGATGGATAATTCAAAGAGAACTAACCTCAGAAGTATAGGTGTGGGAGAAAGAGCAGAAGACAGCACCAAAGGTACAAAGAATTTAGCCACTGAAATCATGTAAGAAAATTTCCCAAATCTAGGAAAAGAAATTAATTTTCAGGTACAAGAAGCTTATAGAACACCAACTAAGCTCAGCCAGCAATGCAATTTGCCAAGGCATATCATAATCAAAGCCTCAGAAACACAACATAAAGATAGAATATTAAAAGTAGCAAGAGAAAAAAAATCATTATTTTACCAAAGCAAACTCATTCAAATTACTTCAGTTTTCTCAATGTAAAATTTAAAGACCAGGAGATCCTGAAGCAAAATCTTTCAAGCCTTAAAAGACAGCTAGTGTCAACCTAGGTGCAAAATTATCCCTGAAAATTGAAGAGGAAGTAAAAATTTTTCATGACCAAGAACCGTAAAGTAATATGTGACCAATAGTGCAAGATTACAGAAAATACTTGAAGGAATCTTTGAGACAGAGAGATAGACAGCACCAAAGGACACAGAGGAAAGGAAATATCTGAAGAGAAAGTGTAACAAAAAACAGACATCAATCATTTGATTGGTGTCCCACTAAATCAGTGCCAGCTTTCTCAGGAATTTGTGAAACTTCCCTCATAATTATTATTTTCATTATTATATTAGTTTGCAAAACATAATAATTATCTTCAACTCAGGAAATTGGTATGAAATATTAATCTGTGAAACTTTTTGATGTGTATGATATCTATATAGATATTCAGCTGGTGGTGGAGTGGCAGAAGGCAGTGGTTTTGATTTTGGATATTATTAGTTCTAAAAACAGTAAAAGTTGTTAAATAAGTGGTTTTGGGTCTTTTCCTGACCCATCCCGCAGTGCAGCGGCAGCTCACCATTACATAAGAGATTCTTAGGAAAATCCTCACTTCCTGTGAGGTGACATATAAAGTCTACTTGATCATTTAGGCTGACTTACTAGAGCTTTGACTTTGGAATTCTAATCTTTATGTTCTGAACTTACCAGGTAAAATTCCCGCAAATATTGAAAATATCTTTTTTTTTCTGAACACTGACCAGAACACAACTGCAGCACCAGAGGAAGTCTACTTGTGACTTGTTTAGAAGATGCCTCCCCTTCATTTTGGTACTGCCACCATAGTGTCTTCTTCTCCTGGGTAACCTAAGTGTATCCTCTCGTCCTAGTTTCTCTGGTCACCTGAGCAGGAGGGGACCTAGCAGAGCATTCTCCTCTGAGTTCAGGCACAGTATTCCCCAAAGGTTACAAATAGTTGCCCCTCTTGTCCTCCACGCTCTAGAGAATTCTCCCAACTCATTCTTCTGTCATTTTCTACCTGTCACCCTGACACTGGGATTATTTTCTCCACTATGATTTTAACCTCTACACCCCAGTTTCCTCACTGTTTAAGACCCATAGTCATGTGATACTATTCATGAACCTTGCCACGAAGCCTAGAGAGAAAAATGCAATAGCCGTCGGCTTCTGGCGGGACATGCATATCCACCACATTTTTGTTTTGGAAACCAAGGGCCAAAAAACTGAGGACACAGGAAGAGGGCTGGGGTAGATCCTTCAGTCCTAAAACCCTCAGAATTTTGCTGAACTCCCACAGCTTAGAATGATTTGAAACCCTCAGTGCTTCCCTTCACCTTCAGTAGGGGGAGCTGAGTCACCGCTGACGCCTCAGACTGACTCAGGTGCGTGACTCCCCCACCCCAGGGGGTGTGGTCAGGGGGCAGAGCTGAGGCTCCTACCCTACCTTGCTAAAGATTATGGGCATGTTTCCAATCTTTCTTAACTTTGTTTCACATCTATAAAATTAGGAAGCAAAATAGTGCATCCTACGTTAGAGATAGAGTCTGATTTAAAACACCCGTTTATATAACGGTGAACTTTCAGAAAGAAAAAACAGTGGGAAATAAATATATATTTATATGTAAAACAGCATACCCTGTAAGGCCTGTTGTGCCGAGCTGCCCTGCGCACACGATCCAGGGCATGAATACATACTGCCCTCTGCAGACGGACTGGGCAATTCATTTGACCACAGATGAGAGCGAAGTGATGATTTTGTAGAACTAAGGGGTCTCTTGCTATTGAAAAAAGAAAAAAAATGAAAAATTCTTTTGAGTTGCAAACCTACTAAGGACCATATCTGCTATGCCCGTGGATTTGCTGGGTCACCTTCATCAAGTCATGTAGTGGTTAACACGTCCCTGCTGAGCTAGTTTTAAGTGGTATGCATTACACATACTATGAAGCAGCTGACGTATCTTCAATGTACAAAGTACTGCATATGTTCTTATAAATTCCCAATCCATTGCATAAAACATATTTGAGTACCTATTAAGAGCAAGTTGTATGAGGTGGTAGAGCATAAAACAAGATGAGTACAGTACAAATCTCCAGGATTTCAGAATCAAGTGTAATTTACATGTGGAAGGTCTTGCTGCTGCCTGCTTGGCTCCTTTGGGAGTCACTTGTTTCCTGGTTGTCTTCTGGGAAGGCACCTTTACTATGGGAGCTGTTGGAAAGCCACTGAAATTTGCTTACACTCTGAGTGTCATGGTCTGGATGCTCTGTCCCTACAATAGTGTCTCATACCGATTACATTTGCTGTGACATAATCTGATTGCTCTCATGAAAGACACTAAAACCATTACTGTTTGGGTGAAATCTTGCTTTTAGCAAGGGCCAAAGTCTTTTTTTTTTTTTTTTTTTTTGAGACAGGATTTCTATCTATAGCCCAGGCTACAGTCGGGTCCTGAACTCACTACATAGCCCAACCTAGCCTTGGACTCCCAGCAATCCTCCTGTCTCAGCCTCACGAGTGCTGGGATTACAGGCTTGTGGCACAACGCCCCACCTTATTTGGTGCTGGGGAATCAAACTCTGGTACTTAGCATTTGCCTAAGTGCTTGGTAGGCAAGTGCTCTAATCCCTGTGCCATTCCTCCAGCCCCAGGGCCAGAGTCTTAAAGGATAGAAGGTGCTGTGGTCAAAGCGATTCACCTTCTAAGGCAGGCCACGGGGGCATGTTCCAACCTTTGTTTCTGGGTCTCTTGGGCCCTTGAATCCATGACAAGGAAGTGACTGAGTTAAGCATCTTGTTGTCCATTGCTTGGTCCTCACCAGCTATATTACTAACGGGTACACTTGGTTACTGGGAGGATGTCAGTGGAAGATCATGTTTCATGTTGAAGCAAAGAATGAAGCACCTTCCTCTCCTGAACACACCAGAAGGAAGGTTTCCAGTGAACACAGTGCCAAAAAAAAAAAAAAAAAAAGCTTGTACAGCCAGGCATAATGGTACATGCTGATAATCCCAGCTAATTGAGAGATTGAGGTAGGAGGATTATAAACCCAAGCGCAATCTAGGGCAATTTAGGGAGATCCTATCTCAAAAAGAAAGAAAGAAAGAAAGAAAGAAAGAAAGAAAGAAAGAAAGAAAGGAAGAAAGAAAGGCCTGGGGTGTGTTTCAGTGATAGAGCGCTTGTCTAGCATGGGTTCAATAATCTTCCACCCTCAAAAAAGAAAAAATAAATAAATAGTCACAAATGCGGAGTATCTCTGACTTAGAGTTGAAAAATGAATGTGGGGTCTTCATATTTTAGAAAGTTTAATGGGGTCTCTCTGAGATGCATCAGAGAAAATGACTCCTCTATCCGAGATGTTGAGAAGACATTTCAGGATTTAGAAAACAGAAGGTGGTTTGGGGAGAAAATAGAAAAAGAGATAAGAAAAAATTATTGGAAAAGACAATGAAAATCAGTCAAAAAAAAAAGATGTCTAAAACTAGTTTTACCTCCATCATAGACTTTTCTGTATCTGGGTATTTGCCTCATACATGTCTGATTTCTTTGCTTAGGTTGAAAGAGCCCAGTGGCTCAGCCCGGAGTCTCTAGAGCCCCCTGGCCTGGTTTCAAACCTCAGCTCTGAGACTCCACAGCTACCTGCCCTTGGGCAAGTCCCTTAACCTCACTGAGTAATGCTTCAGCCCTCACATTTTTAAAATGGGGTCATGAGAGCATTTACCCTGATGAGAGGGTCCCAGGGTCCTTATAAATTAATATATGTGTCAAGCTAACATATCACATTTCCAGGATGGAGCCTGGTACCTAGTAAGTATTACAGAAGATTCTAAAAAAGGAGGTAGATTTTTTTTTTTTTAATTGGGAAGGCGGCCTACAGGAGAGGAGGGGAACCAAAAATGATCAAGACACAATATTTAGGTATCAATTCCCAAAATAAATGTAATTATTACATATTACAAATATACGCTAATAAATAAAAACCCTGTGGTCCTTACTCTACCTCTTATATCCTATGCACACTTATGCTTTTTTAGGTCAATAGCTCATTGGTTTTATTTCCTTAAAATGTTTGCTTGTTGGTTCTTAGTATAAAAGTGAAACATATGCACTATAGACAATTTAGAAAATATAAGAAAATAAAAGAGAAGAAAATCTCCGCAGAAAGCCATTCTTTGGTTTAACCATTTTGGGTCTTTTTCTACATATAGTTTTATTTTTATTTTCTGTGATTATATGTACATTGTGAAGGAACAATTGTGTTTTATCAATTGCTCTCTGAAATCTGATATTTAATGGCTGCACAGCAGCCCATCAGGTATACACTTTATTTCACAATTCTTTATTTTTTTGGACATGCAGGCTGTGCAAATTTTTCTGCTTATCATGAATTCCTGCATGTGATTTTCCACATTTTCACCTTTTATTTGCATTTGCTGTGAGATGAGTATTTGTGTCATTGACCCCTATTCATCTGTTGAAATCCTAACCCCCAACATGCTGGTAGTAGAGGGTAGGGCGTTTGGAAGGCACTTCTGTCAGGAGGGTGGACCCTCCTGAGTGGGATTAGGGCCCTTATACAATCAGAGACTCTGGAGAACTTCCTCATCCTTTCCATATGTGGAGCCACAGAAAGAAGGGGCCATTTGTAATTTAAGACACAAAGCTCTCACTAGACATCACTGCTGTCAGGACTTTAATCTTAGAATGCAGAACTAAGAGAAATAAAATTCTGTTTTGATAAGCCATGCAGTGTGATGGGAATGATGGTACCAGAAGTTAAATAACTGCATCAATAAAAAGTTATTTTTTGGATTTTGATATGAATTTCTAGATTGATTTTCAAAAGATTGCAATATTTTAAGCCTCCAACAAAATCTGGACCCTCTACGACTGAAGAAATGAAGAAAAGTTTTGCTAATTCAACAAGCAAAAAGCGATATATTGGTTGAAATTGCTTTCTAATTGCAAACAAAATAAAGTATTAAGACATATTTATTAATTAACCTTGCTCCCCATTACTTCTTTCGCTCATGCTAATCACTCTATGTAAAATCCTTACGCATTGAATGCTAGCAGTTTTGTCATATTTTCTATCCTTTGCTATTTTCCTTCTAAATTTGCTTTGAACCTTTGTATTTGTTTATCCCCCAAACTTTTCATCAACATTTTAACAAACTTAGTACATAGAGCTTTAAAATCATATTGTAATATGTTATCATTAGAACCCTGCAATAGCCTTATATATGTTGAATAACATTTTGAAATATCTCATTGTACTAAGCGGTATCTGTTGCAAATTATAGACATTACCTCTGGATAATTTGAATATTAAATTGGAAGGCTATTGCATAGTATGTAGAATTAATAGAAAATAAAGAACCAGTTTAAAAACTGGACAAGAACCAAGGTAAACTAAAAGTCACAACATAGGAAGAAATTGCTAGAACATCACTGTTTGTACTACCATGATGGATCTCTGGGCTATACCTCTGGATTCTTTGTTCTTCCACTACTCATGACTTTAATGTCTCTAATTGTCCCTGTCTCTTTGTGTTCCTCCCTTCAATATTGAAAATTCAATTATGTGAACTTAGATTAAATTCCTGTTCCCTTTCTAGAGGGACAGTGTCTACTCCATTCAAATCCTACAATGAATGAATTAGGGCCCTGTTTCTCAGTTTTAAGATTCCTCTGCAGCCTAGAGATAAGTATCATAATTTTAACTAACCAGCAGAAATTGACCAATTCCATCCAACAAAGCTCCATAACTCACCTCTTTTCGGAATATCTTAAATAAGGAAATCTAAGATAGTCATTGCAAAGCTCAAAATTTTTCTGTAGTTCTCCTAAAGTTGTAAAGTACTGTAGATCACTGATCACAGGTGCTGGAATTGGGCCCCTGAAATTGGAAATTGAAAAATAATCCAAAATATTTTACAATGATATCAAACATATACATATATGCAGTATCTAAATACAGAGTATTGTATACCACTTAAATGTAAATACCAATAAAATCTATTTGGAATGATGTAATATATATCACTCAGGAGCATTGACTTTAGGCACTGGCATCATTATGTCATAATGTGAAGATCAAACAAATTTGTATTATTGCAAATATTCCTTACCCATTAAACCATTAATATAGGCGAATCACCTTTCTTGTTATTTGAATGAGCTTTATTATAAACCTTAGTCCATTTATGATGTAAGGTTCAGCAATATACCAATGGCTATAAAAACTGAAATAGATGTTTTCTGGTTTTGTTTATTATCTAATGTTTTGAAATGGTACTCAAGTGAAATATTTCTAAAGATTTTAATATCCTCTGAAATAATCCTAGTGAAATCTTCTTTTCCATGTATTCATACGTAGAGAACATATATGCCTCTTCCCTCAGAGTGACCTGAAAGAAAAAGAATTGTCCTGCTGTGCAAATGGCCGGAGATGCAAAGATTACCCCAAGGCCAATTCTTGGCGCAATGAGAGGCTGAAGCAACAAACAGTGAAGTTTGCTTTCGGCGGGAAGGAGAAGAAGCCAGGAATCATCCCGAACAGGGCAGGATCTCACACTTACTGGGGGTATAAGGATATGACAGCAAAAGTGAGAACCAACCAACAATTATGAAGGGCTTTAAATGGGGCTGGCCTGATAATCACCATATAGCTCATTAACTGAGCATTTACAGGAGCAATGAACAACATTTTTTTTCATTGATTAATTCAACTTTACTCAGAAAGAAAGCATATATGGATAACAGAGAACTGTAGAGAATCCCTCTAATGTCCCAATAACCTAGAATGATAACAATATGGGCCACAGGCTTGTGTTGTTTATTACACACATTACTTATCACCCACTGCATTTTCCGGCCGTTGCCTAGAAACAGTTGGAACTGCATTCCTTGGTCTTTCCATGGTACTTTAACTCTTTCAGCTCCACAATCGTTAATCATTTTCAGTGAGTGAACCTAGCTGCAGGTCACCCCAGACTTGCTACGGTTGCTATGTGCAAAGCAAACAAGTTTCCTATAAATGCACATGAATCCAAAGCCTCCACCTGCCCCATTATAATCCATTTGGAGCGCATCCTGAGGACTGCTTAGTTTCTCTGTGTTGGAATAGGCATAGCACTCTGCTTCTCGGTGGTCACCCAGGCCCAGCTTTAGCTGCTCTGGGAACACGATAGACTGACAACTGCCTCTGCAACCCGTCACCACCCGTGGAACTCTACATGTACCACGGAGCCTATATTTCGAACCAGATTACCCAAAGATAGCCTATCAACTTAGAGAACACTTATCACACTTTCTTTATGGTAACAAGCAAAATTTCATTTAAATTGATTAAAGATTCCCAACAGATATTACAAATCATAAAGAGAATTTAAAAATTAAAGAGATTTTAAAATTCTGCTTCCTAGAGTCATTGCATTATTTACTACAATTTTTTTCTAATGCTGTAATTAAGATTTATCTTCGCTTTTAGTAGCTTTCTGAAAATAGGGACTTTCTCCACTTTCTTTTTCAGGTAGTATAAAGGGTCACACAGAAAGGAAAATTTAGGGGCTGGAGGAATGGCTCAGTGGTTAAAGTGTTTGACTAGCAAGCACTAAGACAAGCACCAAGTACCCAAGTTCGATTCCCCAGCACCACATAAGCTGGGTGTGGTGGCACAGGCTTGTAATCCCAGCACTCGGAGGCTGAGACAGGAAGATTGCCCTTGAGTCCAAGGCCAACCTGGGCTCCATCATGAATTTAGGACCAGCCTGGGCTACATAGCCAGACTCTGTCTCCAAAATAAATAAATAAATAAATAAAAGAAAGGAGAATTCAGAACTCTGAAACACAAAGCACTAATGAGAAAATATAAAAGCACTTCATAACCATGCTATGATCTGGTTATTCATTTTGAGTAAAACCTAAAGCCTAAATGTACCTCTTAATTATTACAGCGACTAATGTCCATGGAGCCCTTCCCATGTTACAGGCATAAGTGATACATTTTGTACCCAGGCCCAACAATTCATGTGTTAAGGTAGAATGGCCCACACACTCATAGAACTTACATTGTAACAAATGACCTCACAAATAAATATGTTTGTTTTGAGAGTCCTGACAAAACCAGTATAGGAAATTGAAGAGGATTTGATTAACCTTCAGTCATGAAAAACTTAAAAGTGATATTTATGTCCAAATGCCACTAGAAATATCATTTGTTTGAGTCTGCTTTAAAAAGTGACAATATGTAGTAGCCAACATCATACCGTACCTTTTAAAACAATGTAGACATGACAAGGAAATACAGCTTGTAGGATTGGGCTCACCACTGAGTAACTGAGTCCACTTTAGTACAGCGGTCTCAGTTCATTTTGGTGAATTAGGATTCATTTAGCACATTTGGACACTGGAAAATCGATCTTAGATTGCTCAGGTGCTAATCCACTGCTACCTTTGAAATAGGAGCACGTGATCAGAAGGTGTCTTTCCTCTGAGGGCTTGCTGGGCAGTCTTGTGCTGTCTGCGCCAAGATTCACCTTCCTAGGCAGAACATGCGATCAGAACATTATACTGATGTTAAAGTAAGTCAGATAATACTTCTTACTAAAAGTTGAACAATGCATGGAAAGAGCGAGGGTAAGACAAAACATAAAACTGACACTTGCCCAGTGGAAAAAAAATTGCAAATAAAAATCAACATATTTTAGAGATTTCAATTTAATACATACATTTTGACTCCCAAATGAAAATGTAACATTTTCATTACCATTAGTGTTGGCATTTTTTTAACGTTTCTAATGAAATTTTGAATTTTTCAAGGGTGCAGATGATTACTTGTGTTTTTAGTCTTCCTACGTCTTACCACACAGTGGTGAATTAATTGCATAAACATAACTCAGTTTGACCTGAAAATGGTACCAACTGTGACATCTTTCTTTGTGTTTACACTATGCTATTGCTATCAGTACCTAGGAAGCATCTGAAGGTAGTGCAGAAATATAAAAAACACAGTCTTTATATTCAAAGGTTTATAATCTGGGGACAAACTGGAATAGGAAACCAAGACAGTACGTGCTGTTTTGTGTACAGTATAACATAATATTTATACTTAGATAATCTGAAGGAATATGAATATTTAGTAACAGTCCATATTCTGGTTTTCCTTATTTCAAGGAAGCTTAATACATAAAATTCTTAATTTACCAAAAAAGATAAATTGACAAGTGTTTATGTGTTTTAAATAAAAGACTCTTCAATTTACAAAGAGATGCATAACATTCATTTAAACAACAAGTACATTTAACATGCACTAATCTTGCTAGGCATGAGGTGCACTTCCAAAACTCAAGCATTTTGGAAGCTGAGGCAGGAGTATCAAAAATGTGGACCCAGCTGGAACAAAACCTTGTCTTGAATATATGAATATGTATGTAAAGAAAAATAAAATACAGTAATATCTGCTAAAATAAGCCTAGCTATGTTGATGTTTATTCATTTTTAATTAATATCAGGCTTGTTTAACTTACATCACATAAAATTTAACAGAATAAACAACAAACCAGTATGCAAGGGAAAGGACATATGCTATCATCAATGGTGTCGAGCCACAACTCCAGGCTAACCAGCTGTCTTAGCCTTAGGGGCTAGCACACGTTCAAGTGCCGCATATCCTTGGGGGAACATTTTTAAGACTAATTTTTTGAGAATGTAAAGTGATTCTAAAATCATTTTTGCAGTATTAAACCTTATCTGTACGAGCAGCTCTGCTCAACAGTGATGCCAAGAGTGGGCCGCTGAGCATCTCTGGAAAACAAGTCACATCATAGACACCAGAAATCCCTTGGGTCAGTATTGTATCCCTTGCACACAGGACATGCATCATGTAGCACAAAACAGGAGCTCAATAAATCCCTCCGAAGAACAACAGCATAAATTTGGAGACACAGTGTAAAGAGTGAATAATGCGTATCATTCTTTATAATTTGGACTAGAACTTGCTGCCAACCGATCCTAGCCTGAAAAAGTCCACATTAGGCTTTTCGACTTATTCTTTAGAAACCATGTCACTTGAGAGCTGATATGGACTCATGAACACAGACTTTCAGGTGGCTATTAGATTACTCAGACTCTTTTGTTCTTTCCTTGAACATTAGTTCTGGGGTTTTATTCAAACAAGAAGAGAAAAGTATATATGTATTGAGAGGCAAAGAGAAGGTGTAATGCGACAAGGAAAGAACCAGCCTTAAACTTCTCCATTAAAAAACCATATGTTCAAATAACTCCATCAATAAAAAAAGAATAACTTTACATTACTATAAAACAACTATAAGTTAGCCAATCTACTGCAAACATGTTATTATTTTGTTTGCACACTTATTTTCTTGCCCTCAATCATTCTATACTAGTAGGACATAGTAGAACATGCACCATGATAATTTTATTCTACACCATCCTTTTTTGTTTTTTTCCTGGTTGATGCTCAATTTAAACAATACCACAAGTAGAAAAATGACAATGGTAGTAGGGGCATAATTTTTTGTTCTCTTCAAATCTCCACATAAAAATAGGCATAGCAACTGAATAGCAATATGAGGAGCTTATCAATATTCCACAGCAAAAGTAGGTGACAAAATATCCCTTCAAACCCCAAAATACTGGGAGGGCTTTCATATGCACATGGCCTGAGTGGTCTCAGTGTCTAACAAGAGGCGGCGAGAAACCAACACAGTGACTGAAAGATCTGAGAATAACAGAATGCCAAGAAAACTAAAAAGTACACTGGATAGTAAATCAGCACATCTCGGGAGCCATAGCTACTATGGTTTGGATCTGTAATGTCACCCAAAAGCTTCATGTGTTTTGATATTGTGCATTATCAGTGGATTTCATGTGCTGTTTGGAAGAATGGCCTGGTCAGGAGAGATGGATTACAGGCAGGTGGTAGATTATAGATGTGAGGCCTATTGCACATGTGTAGCCTGGAAGGATATATATATATATATATATATATATATATATATATATATATATATCCATATCCCAGCTTTTTCTGGAGATCCCCGATTCTTCCTCCTGTGATGCCATGGGCAGCTATTGTCCGCCAGACCTTCCTATCCTTGCCAGCCACCCAAGAATGGACTTAAACATTCTGAAACTTAGCTAAAATAAACCTTTCCTCCTTTAAGTTGTGGGTTTTAGGTGTTGTATCCCAGCAATAAAAATGTAACTAAGACACAGCATGATCGGGAAAGATTCCATTCATATTTTAGAAGAAGGCCTTGCAGGCCAGGTAGTGACCTTAAGAGAAAAGTGCCTAAATTTGGGAAGTTGAAGTCACAAGTACAGTGGAAAACCTCCAAATTTTGGAGATGCTGGGAACATGGATCTTCTGCAAAGGAAGGCCACAGGCTGTAAGAGGAGCTACTTTTAAAAAGAAGCCATGGAGTTTGCAGCTAAAGACAACGTCACAGGAGCAGGGCCACCGGATAGCTTTGGAGCTCACATCTCACCTCAGCTTTCCCAAGGTGCCAGATATGCAACTAGAGGATTTAAAGGAACTGCAGGATTTGGTGTTTGCTTTGGTTTTCAAACTTGCTTTGGTCAAATTTCTATCCTATCCTATCCTATCCTATCCTACCCCTCCTTTTTGGAATGGAAATGTTTACTCTGTCCCATTGTATATTGAAGTATTTAGATTTTCTTGGATTTTCAGAGGAGCTATTAACCAAGAGTTTGCCTTGAGTCTCAGAAGAGAGTTTGGACTTGAACTTTTTAATAGTGCTGTAACTATTAAGAGTTTGGCAACTTTAAGAGGAGGACTAAAAGCCTTTTGCATAAGAAGGTGGACATGAGAGTTTTGGGAGTCAGGAGTGGGATGTGTGGTCAGAATCTAGAATGTCTCCCTACAAGTTTCTTCAAAGAATTTGAAACAACAATTCTTAAATTCATATGGAGCCAAAAGAGACCAAGAATAGCCAAAGCAATCCGGAGCAACAAGATCAAGGCAGGAGGCATTACAATACCAGACATCAGGCTTTACTATAAAGCAATAGTTGTAAAAACAATTTGGTTCTGGCACAAAAACAGACAGATAGACCAGTGGAACAGAATTGAAGATGCAGAGACAAACCCAAACACCTTCAATTACTTAATCTTTGACAAGGAAGCCAAATGCATACAATGGAAAAAGGATAGACTGTTTAACAAATGATGCTGGGAAAACTGGTCATCCAACATGCAGAAGAATGAATCTAGTCACACACCTATCACCATGCACCAAAATCAAATCAAAGTGGATCAAAGACCTAGACATTAAAAGTGAAACACCGAACCTCCTAGAAGACAAATTAGGCAAATATCTAAAAGACATAGGAGTAGGCAAAGACTTCCTTGACAGGACACCAAACGCAAAAAAAAAAATTATCCCCATTATTAACAAATGGGATCTTGTCAAATTAAAAAGTTTCTGCACAGCAAAGGAAACTACCAACATTGTAAAAAGAGAACCAACAGACTGGGAAAAAAATATTCACCACCAACATCTCAGATAGGAAGCTCATAACTAGAATATACAGGGAGCTAAAGAAAAGTAAGACTACCAAAATAAAGGATCCTATTGAAAAGTGAGCAAATGAAATGAAGAGGCAATTCACTCACGAAGAAGTTCAAATGGCCAATAGATACATGAAAAGATGTTCAACATTCCTACATAAGAGAAATGCAAATCAAAACAACACTAAGATACCATCTCACTTCAGAGAGAATGGCCTATATCAACAAGTCAAATAATAATCAGTGCTGACGAGGCTGTGGGGAGAAAGGAACTCTCCTGCACTGCTGGTGGGAATGTAAATTCATAAAACCCCTTTGGAAAGCAGTATGGAGAGCTCTCAAAAGAACGGAAATAAATATCCCCTTTGATCCAGCGACACCTCTCCAGGGAATATATCCAAAAGAGGTCAAAACAACACATAACAGAGATATATGTATACCCATGTTCATAGCAGCACAACTAACAATAGCTAAAACATGAAAGTCACCAAAATACCCATCAACAGATCAATAGATATACAAACTATGGTATTTATACACAATGGAATACTATGCATCTATAAAGTCCAACTGCGTGGAGGCTTTTGAATGCAAATGGAAGAAGCTTGAGAACATCATGCTTAGTGAAGTGAGTCAGAAGCAGAAGGTGAAACATCAGACAGTCTCTCTGATATGAGAAACCCAGACTTCATCTATCTCATGAAACTTAAAACGAAAAACAAAGTGAACCAGGGGGGTCGGGTGGGGAGGGTTGGAGGGGTGGAGCTGGGGGGACAAAAGGAGAGTAGGGAAGTCCTTGTCACCTTGACAAGATACATATGTGCACAAAATGCTCTACTTCATTGTAAACCTTAAATTTTGTGCTTATACATATCAATAAAATGGGGAAAAAACAACTACAAAAACAAGAAAATTAAAAAAAAATAATAAGAAAATGACACAGACTGGGGTTGTATCACAGGATGAGAGCACTTGCCTTGTATGGGCAAGGCCCTGGGTTTGATCCTTACTACCACAACAACAGCAACAATGAAAATCTAAAACAGTAGAAGAAAAAAATGACAAAAAATTAAATAACAAATTATAATTAAAAAGCTCATAAAAGAGGTGACAGAATTCAAGAAAGAATCAAAAATATAAGAAAAAATCACTGCAGAGATGAAACTAGAATACGACAATGAATTAAACACAAAAATAATGACCAAGTAAAACAGAAAGTCGAGAAAAATTTAAATCAAAATGAAGTGAAGAAAGAGGTTAAAAAAGAGATCCAGGAGACAATGACTAATATTTAAGACAGACCAAGAAAATCCAACATGCAAGTAGTAAGAGTCCTTGACAACAAAACAAAGAAATGGGTGGATGATAAGAGACACAATTCAAGTATAAAGTACAATAGTGTCATAGACTGTTATCAATATTCAAGAGCCCAGGAGAAATTGTTCCCACAGCCCTCTCTACATGCAGTAAAAAATAAACTCAAACAATAAAACAACTAGACTGACATTGACCTGGGGTCTAACGATGACTATTGAATATGTATGCATTTGAGAACTAGGATGAGTTAAAAGGGAAAGTGTGTGATGAAAACATGCTCTGATAGTGTAGCTATAATACGGCCATAGACAATGACAAAAGTTGTAAAACATTTTTAACTATTTTTCAGTTGTAATGGAGCTGTTAGTATCAGTTTTATTATTCTGACACTGTTGGTTCTGTGATGTGGAATAAAGTGAATGAGTAATTTAATGAGACATTGTAATTCTATCATCTCTGATGTCTTTGAAAAAGCAGGTTCTCTGTGGATGAAAGATAAATCTGTAACAGAGAAGTTAATTAAAAATCCTGAAGTCATGAATTTGAATTGAAACATTCACTTGGACATATGAAATATTTCATCTTTGCACAAAAACAGCCTTAAAAACAATGACCACCCCAATGGCAATGAGCATTTCCTGTAAACACAGTGTGCTCTTGAGTGTCCCCCATCTAAAGACACCCTCTCTTTAGAGAGACGATTACAGGTCTGGGCCAAGTAGACCACTAGAAGGCATGGAATACCTTGTCATACTAGACTCAAGACTCATATACCAGGCTAAAAGTTCATAGAAGGCTCCTTACAGAGCCTCCTACCAACTGATAGTAGGGTCATTTGAGCTTCAATAAAGATTACAAATGCAATAAATGGATGTTCTCCAAAAATGCTTAAATCAAAATTACAGTCATCATAAATGACAATTTAAATGTAACTGGTCACCTTCAGAGACTAATAGGAAATGGTTCTCTTCTTGAAAAAGTTTTTAGACGACTGATCCCATACTCCAACACTTTGTAACAAAGGGTAGATGAGAAGAGCATCTCTTTGTGGTATGATTTCAGGTAATAAGTGATAATGAAACCAGAGAGTTACAAAATTATCATGTTTCAATCTCTAGCATATTAATGAATGCAGACACAGAGCAACAATGGCTACTAACATCACAAAGAGAGAAGACCAGCCATCAGCTGCCTAGTCATGAAAGAATACGCACCACTCATTGCCTTGATGAAGAAACAGACCCTGAGTCTGAAAGAACTGGATCCAGCTGCCAGTTTGCAGATCGCTCAGCAGAAGGAGAACATAACGACAGCATCATAGGCATTCAACTAGCAAAGCCTAACGCCTGGAAATCCTATAGATCAAATCAATAGGTACTTCTTCAATAGGTAATTTGCAAAGAAAGAAAGTGATGGCTGCAGAAATTGTAAATTAAAGATGTACTGTTTATTAGTTTATTTTAAAAATAGAAAGGGCCTAATGATGTACGTGTCAAAATGATAACAGTAATAATAAATTAAAAATAATCAAAGATATATAAGGAATATGGGAGGAAGGCACAGTAGGGTGGGTTCCTGGAGTCTGTGACTGGCAAAGTTCTCACCTCAGCATGAAACATCTCAACATGGGGGAGTTTGTCTTATAATCAAATGTTTTATGTACTTTATAATTTTATGATAAAAAGGCTAAACAAATTGTAGCATGGTAATGTTGAACTTGAATAAGCAGCAAAATATTTGATCTTGAGGAAAAATAGGAATGTCATTGTGTTTACTACCTATTAACATCTCATTTTTGAAAATATTTAATATCTTAATATGTTCTTAACATTTGTTCTATTATGGTCTTGCTTTAGTGCATAAAAATAATCATAATACTTACTTTAAGCACTTAAGATATTCCAGGAAATTTACATCAATTAACTAGTCTTTTTGACAACTGAGGAAAAAATTATTATTATAGCTATAGGAAAAAAACTAAAAGTGATTTAGATGTGTGATATGTGTATGTGCCAGTTCCCCAATGTAATTATTATGTTTTACAAACATATAGTAATAAAATAATTATGGGAAAAACAGAGAAGAAAACTAAGACTTGGAGAAGAGATGTGACTTGCCCGAGTGCTTCATATGCCTTTTATTCCTTCATTCACTCAACAAATATCAGTGAAGCACCTACCATGTACCTGGCATAGCAATAAGTAATTAGAATATATCAGGGAATAGTAAAGATTCCTACTTTTGCAGGGTTTGTAGCCTAATGAGAGAGAACAAAAGCACACATCAGAAAACAAATGTCAATCCAATTTAATCAATCTGAGTGCTTTTAAAGGAAAGATAGAGCACAGGTCTCCTAAAGGATTCAGGGAGGGCCAAGGAAGGGCTCGGTGTGTGCGCAGTGGGGGGTGCAGGTTGAAAAAACCCATTGGGATAATAGGGCTGATAGCATCAAGGTGATGACATCAAAATTTGAAAGAATTAGTGGAGTTAGCCAGGTAGCTATCTGAGGAAGTGTGTTCCAGGAAGGAGAAACAGTGCAATGACCTCAAAGCAGGAGTGCTGGCGCCACGGCCCAAGGTGGGAGTGTCAGTGCGATGACCTCAAAGCAGGCGTGTTGGTGCAATGTCCCCAACGCCGGAGTGCCAATGGGTCAAAAGAACAACAAGACTGCACTGTCAGTGGAGCTCAAGTTGGAGCAGGAAAGGCAGGAATGAGATCAGAGACATCTGGTAGACTTGCATCCCCAAATACCATGGTTGTAGTATTATCATTTTTTTTTTTTTGAGACACACTCTCACTCTGCTGTCCAGGCTGGTCCTGAGCTCACTAACTAGTCCATGCTGGCCTCAAAATCTTAGCGATTCTCCTGCTTTAGCCTCCTAAGTGCTGGGACCACGGGCGTGCACCACCACACCTAATTATTATGTAGTACTGGGAGACTGAACCTGGAGCCTCACGCTTCCCAGCCAAGCACTGTAATAACCACTGAGCTACACCCACAGCCAAAGTATTACATCTTCTTCAGCTGTTCATAAATGGAACCATACAGCATGCCTTCTTTTGAGACTGGTTTCTTTGGCTCAACAGTATGTTACAAGATACTTGTCCAGTTACATTATTGCACATATTTTGTGATATGAATATTTAACAGCTTACTTAGCCCCACTACTGTTAATGGAGATCTGAGTTTCTTCTGGTTGAGAACAACTATGAATAATGCTATTATAAACATTTTTGTACATGCCTCCTGGGGCATATGCCTCTTTTCTCTTGAGTATATACACTGAGAAATATCATGGTTGAGGCATAGAGTTTGTGTCCTACTTCAGTATATAATGCCCAAGTGTTTTTTAAAGTATAAGGATTTAACTTTCGATTGACTGACTTATGAGAATTTTCACTGTCAAATGTTAGTGGTCTCATTTTAGTATGTTAGCACTTTTTTGTTTATTGGTAGTATTATATTATTATGCTTATAACTTGTCTTTTCATTTAATTATTGGTCATCTGGACATTATCTTTTGTGAGAAGATTCTCTTATGGATTTTCTATTTTATAAGAGTTATTTATGTAATTTGGACACATAATTTTTTAGCTATAATTTATGCAAATAATCTGCTCTATGTGTTTGTTTTTTCGTGTTTCATGCTGTTTCATGATAAATAGTTCTTAATTTTAATACAAATCATTGTGTCAAAAATTTCCCTGCCAATTAGTGGTTTCTACATTTACATTTAAAAATCCTTCACCCCTTCATGGTCATAAAAGTATTCTCATGAATTATATTTTATATTAGTTTTGATTCTCACACTTATGTAAACAATCTACCTTAATTTTTATAGTGTGATATAAGAGCTAAATTAATTTTTTACTGGTATTTGATGCTACATAAAAGAACATCATTTTCCCACTGCTCAGCTCTGCCGTTCTTTTTATAAATCAACTTATGTACATAGGTCTGTTTCCGGCTTCTCAATTAATTTGTCTTTATGATGGTACCAGTATTTTCATATAAATATTGAAATAAACATTAACATCCATAAGAAAATTGTAAGAATTTTTTATTAGATTGCATTGAGTCTGTAGACCTATTTGGAGAGAAATGTCATTTGTATAATTCTGATTCTTGCAATTCACCAATGTGATCTATTCTTTCATTTCTATAGTTCTTCATCTTTTTCTAAATGACATGTTTCATGTTTTTCTTTGTAGAGGTACTATATCTCTCTTATCAAATTTATTCTTAAATAATTGATTTTTGGACGCTATTGAAACTTTGTTTAAAAATTTTAAAATGCATTTTAAAGTGTTGCTATTATATTGAGATCCAATTTATTTATTTATTTTTTATCATGTACTAGACATTATTTTTTCAAACATCCTTCCAGAAATTTTCTTCTTCCAGGGCCATGGAAATGTCTTGTTGGAGATAAACAAGTGTCATTTCAGAGCTGAGAGTGTATAAGTGGCAGTTCCTATAAAGTCCAGAGCACTTCTTGGCCATCCCTACTCCAATGTTGCAGTCCTTCATCTACCAATCCAAAGCAAGCGTCACTGGGCTTGCCTTATTGATGGGTCACAGCTTCAATGCAATTGTCTTAGTTCCACAACTATCAAAAAACATCAGTAAACCCTCAGTTGTGCCTACCTCCACTGGCAACAGCCCACAGGAGTACTTGCTCTCTCGTACCAGGCTCCCCCTCAGGATCTTCATTTCAAATTCTTTGTCAGATTATTTTTCACTGCTTTATTTCTCCTCTGATATCTTAAAATTGATTTTTGAAATCCAAATTTTTTAGTTGTCTTTGGTGGGAAAGTTGATCGAGATTACTACATCTGCCATTATGGCATGTCAAGTCCAAGAAATCATTTTTCATGGATTGGAAGGTTATTCATGATTCTCCAAAAAGAGGTGCTATTCTCAGATATAAAAAAAATACATTTCAGAGCCTTCACCCTTTCCTCCCCTCTGCTAAAATAATTAACATGTTTTATGGTCAATGATTTTTTAAGTTTCATATTCATTTAATACTATGATGTTGTAATTCAGGTATTATCTCTACTTTGCAGGAGAGAGCATGTCATCTCATAGCAGATACGTGACTTTGATAAGAATATTCATTCAGTAGAGAGGCTGGAGGAATAGCACAGTAGTTAAAGTGCTTGCCTAGCAAGTACAAGGCCCTGAGTTCATTCTTCAGCACCAAATAAGCCGGGCACAGTGTTCTACTCCAGTATTCCTAGCACTTGGGAGGCTGAGGCAGGACTGCCTAGAGTTCAAGGCCAGACTAAGCTACATGGTGAGTTTAGAATGAGCCTGGACTAGAGAGTGAGATGCTGTCAAAAAAAAAAAAAAAAAAAAAGGAAAGGAAAGGAAAGAAACAAAGAAAGAAAAGAAAACAATATCCAGTAGGGAGCAAGACTATTGCACAAGCAAATACAATTTCTTTTTGGGGTCAACTGTCTATGGTTAAACGGAGATAGAAACAACCATAGAGCACAATTATTTGTGTACATTTATTCAACTAGTTATGACACATCCCAAATGTGCCAACCATGGAATGGGACTGGTTTCCATAAGTAATACACAAAACCAGTCTCATTAATTTGTAATCACACATCGACAGTGGCACACTGTGGTCAAGCACAGAGCAGAACACAAGGTGAGCGTCATCAGGCTGAAGAGTCCTCACCGATTGGGAGAACTGAGGTGGCTTGGGCAGGAGAAGAAGAACACAACTTTCAACACAAGTGGGAAGCATGTTGCAGAGAAATGGAGCCAAAAAATAAAATTAAACTGTGGCGTCTTCGACCAGCAAAGACACCACACAGACTCTCTCGCTCATGGAACGTTGACTCGACTCGAGGACTGACTGGACTGGACCCTCAACTCCCTTTATTCCACAAAGCCCAAGCTTAAATACCCTTCCATACCCACATTAACATACAAGCAATCTAACAGGCTAACATTAGCATACAAGCAATCTAATAGGCTAACATTAGCATACAAGCAATCTAATAGGCTAACAAACTCTCCAGACCCATCACCCCACCTTGGGACTTCCTCTTTAGAACAGTCCCGGGGTTCAACACCTGATCCAAATTTCAAGCAGAAGAACACCTGACTTAAATTCCAGACAGTAAATGCTTCTTCGTGGAAAGGAACGTGGCCAAGGTCTGCAATGCTGAGGCTCTCGGGCCCTGAGGGCCCCAATATTAAACATAAGAATTTCTACTTTGTCTAGTACTGTCTTTCTTGATAGATCCCAAAGGAAAATATAAACATATTAAATCTACAATCAAGACACCCCCCCCCAAAAAAAAATTAACCTTTATGTTCACTGTAAAGCAATTTAAGATAGAGGGTTTTTTTTTTTCAATTTTGACAGAGGAAGTTGTAATTGCTTTATGCATTCCTCTAAAATGCTCTAAAAATACATGGAAACTTATGTTAGAAAAGAGAAATGAGGGAACTAGCATCTCTTTTGAGTTGCAGTGAGGGATGTGTGAGATTTACTGCACAAAAGCCTGTGATAAATTATGAATTTCTGTATAAAGACAATTTACGTTCCCTAACATGACATCATAACTCTTCAATGAATCTTTTATTGTGATCTCAGCCATATATGTTGCTCTTTTGGAATCATTGTATCTGCTGTTATATAGGTTAATAATCTGTGAGCTCTCCCACAATTTTGTAAAAATGCTTGCAAACCTCACGATAGCATTGTATTCATAATCTTTAAAAAGAAAAATAAGGTGCCAAAAATAATCACCAATGAATCAACCACATATACGACCACAGCAATTTAGTATAATCATTGCAATTTCTCCGGTGAAGTACCAGTTCTCGCGGGATGTGATTAGCTCTTCTACAACCCTGTCACATTGTATCTCCATTTACATCATCAGCATTGAGAGGCCAAAGTGCCGAAACCTCCAGGATTTGTGGCCTGGTGTCATTATGGATCAGTAACTGCCAACACCAAGAGGTGACACAAAATATTTCCTATTTTCACACTGGGTTCTAGATGCCCTGAATTATGGGGGCTGAACAGTTTTTCAGAGAAGTTCACTGCAGACAAGGCATGACCAGACATACAAACCTTCATGAAACCCTGAAAACAGGTGGTCTGTGATGCCTGTTCCAGTCCACCATCCACCTCCACCTAGAGGTCCCTTCTACTTTCAAGTTGCCCTTTTACCAGACCCTCTGCTCCCTGGATCTCTCCATGTTGTTCGCTAGTTCTACATTCAAATGTTAACAGTTGAATCACAGTTAGGAACACAGCATGCAGGTTCTTTCTGCTCTGTCTCTGCATCCCCAACTACTAATAATGCAGTGCCCTTCAACAACAACAAAAAGCTGTCTTTAATAAAAGCTGCAAGTTTTCTAACAGATAATATCCAGATTAATCACGTTTAAATATGATAGTCTATCTTCATCAAAAGGCCAGGAAAGTGATGGGCATGAATACACACTCGTGTCTCGGCTACGAATTGGTGGTGCACATTTCTGCCTGCCTGTGTACACTAAGTTGTACGGTGGAAAAGCTAAACTGAGAAACGTGGAAGCACAGGCTTATCAAGAAAGTAATAAGGTGACAATGACTATGTGTTCTGGAAGTTTAAATTTCCCCAAAGGCTAAAGAACTTGTATTTGCAAGTCTAAGCCCTTTAAAGTATCAAGTCATATCATCCAAGAATGCCAGGGTAGGAAGAACACAGAATGAAACTGTAGACTAATCACAGTAGCTTGGAGGCCAGAAGCCCACCTGCAGTTTGCCAGAATGGTGTAGGCCTTAGAATTCTTGAGCTCTACTTAAATATGGGGAGTGATCCTATTTCTAATGACTGACACTTGATCTCCCACAAATCCTAGTGGGTAGGAATAATTGTAGATTTATTTTGGATAAGTAAGTCTGGCTTTCCTGCTGTCCAGAATCACGGCACCAATTCCTGCTATTATAGATGTCTGGAGTACCCACTGCTGTTTCAAAGAAGCCATCATCAGTCCCAAGTACCTCTGACTTTTGCCCTGTCACAGGGGGACCACACACAAGCTGTTTCATAGGACCTATCCATGAGGCATGGCTTCAAAAGTCAAGCTGGACAACTAAATCTTCTTGCCTTCAACAATATGAGCTAAAGAGACAGAAGGAAATTGTTAGAAATATTCGGCACAGAGCCAAGAGGTCATAGGAAATCAGGGCTGGACAGTGCACACAAGAGCAATAGTTGGGGTCAGGGGCTGTTAGTGAGTAGAAGAGACCATACCATCAGAGAGAAAGGAAAACAGAATACAGGAAATGGAAGCAGACTTATCTGTTTCTTGCACCTAGAATATCCAACAGTTATTATGACTTAACATAGATTGCACAGCTGTGCCTGCAGGTACCGTATGTAGCCTGAGCCTCTGCGTGGAAACAACCAGTAAGCAGTCTGATTCTTTTGACCACAGCTTGTGCTCCTTCCTTTGGGAGATGATGCGAATATTTGCTTGCGATAGGCTGGCCTTAAAGAAACACATACACAGAGCAAAAATCCAAACAAAAGTTCAGCCACTTCTACAACTGCAATGAGTTAAGCCTCTTTAGACTCCCAGATCATCCAATAAAAATGATTCTCCAGGGAAAATGAACACAACCTAATGTGATGAACGTGGGCTCCATTTGCATTCAACACTTTGCCGCACTCCGACTGTTTGATGTTCCCAGAGAACTGAGGAGGAAACAAGTTTACGACTCATGTAAATAGTGCTATGTTATAAAACACAGACTGAGTGGACTCACTTTGCGGTGAAAAAATACTCAAAATTACATCCCAGCTACGGAGCCAATTTTCCCTTAAATATATTATTTAACTGCGTTAATTTTACTATAGAGCTTTTCTAGTCTCATAAAATCAAAGTGTTGAATATCAGAGTTTTTACTGGGAGACCGAGGGAAAGATACTCAAAACTTCTTACATTAAATACTCTATTTTTTTAAAAGCCAGAATCTATTCTTAGAGATGTAGAAAGGGAGAGAGGATCCTGTGTTCAGCTCACACCAGGGACAGAAGGGGTTTGGGGAAACTGAGTGGTCTCTAAATTTTAAGTCCTCTTTTGGTCTGACATCATGTTAGGCTCTGTTGTCACTTTATCCCTTCTGTCCATCCCTTACCACTGGTGTTTTTTTGGCTGAAAGTTTACCCCATAATTGGGAAAAGTAGTTTCTATCTGTAGAATCCAGGAAATCACTTGTGATCGAAGACTTCCTATGATGTTCTTCAGCTTTCAGGAAGGGTAGCTTAGCAGCTAGTGGGAAAAAAAGAAAATTTAAAATACAAGGCATGATTTTATAATAAGAATAAGAGAAACTTCTGAAGGGATAGACATGTTTTATACTCTTATTTGCTCAAATACAAGAAACTATAGATGATCTGTGCAATTTATTAAATAAAAGTCATGTCTTACGAAGTATCACATAAGACCAGATGAATTGGAACAAACTGAGATAAAAGCTACAGAATAGTAAGTATCCCCTTCAATTCAGTGATAGCTCTTCTGGGAATCTTTCCAAAAGAGTTAAAAGCACAATATTAAAAAGATATGTGTATACCCATGTTCATAGTAGCACAAGTAATAATAGCTAAAATATAGAAGACACCAAAACATCCATCATCATTCCAATGGATGCAAAAATTGTGGTATATGCACACAATGGAATACTACTATTCTATGAAAAAAGACAGCTTTGAGGCTTTTGTAGGCAAATGGATGCAATTTGAGACCACCATACTCAGTGAAGTGAGTCAGATACAGGTTAAATATTAAATGGTTTCTCTAATATGAGAATCCCAGAATACAGTCACTATATAAAACCAAACTCAGGGGATAGTGGGAGTTAGTGGGAAGGGGAAGGGTTTGCAATTTCGATGTGCTGTATATGTGCACATCATACCCAAGCTCAATGTAAACATTATGCATCACATATATACATATTAATGAAATGGGGGAGTTACAGAACAAAAGCTACATTTACTGAAATACTTTCCATAGCAAAGACTTTATATATATATATATATATATATATATATATATATAATATGTATGTATATATATAATATGTATGTATATATATATATATATATACACACATAACTTATATACCTATGTAAAACTTCACTCAAAACATAGTCTTTTATGCTCATGTTCCTTTTTTAGCTTTCTGAGGCATAAGCCACCTGTGCTATGCTGTTATGAATTAAGTTCAATCTAATGATAATTCAGCAGCTGTAACTCCAATAATAAAAAGTTGTAACAATATCTCAACAATAAACATTTAGGGTGAAGATAATGTGTTTAGATTATTATCAAACTGCTTTAAATGCCACCATGTTCATGATGTGAACTTCTGTAAGTAGTTTTCACAACTCTTAATATATTTTCTTATATCTTATTAATACAACAATGGACAAAAGCTCTTACTAGCCAATGTTTAAAAATAATCATAATTACCAATGTTATAATACCTTGTCACAAAGATTTTAATTTTTTAATTTTTCCCAGAAAATGTATTCTCTTTTACTAGTATCTGTTTGTGATACGTGACAGTTACATTCCACATAAGGCGTTGGTACACACAAATATCACATCTTCATCACTCTCAATTCCCTTCCTCCCTTTCCATCCTGACAGCCCTTCCTCCCCCTACCACCCTCCCTTCCCACCAACCCATCCCACTGTTTCCTACCATCTCTCTTATTTGGTTCTTTTACTTATTTATACTTTGGATTTCTCATATTAGAGAAACTATGTGATATTTAATCTTCTGTGTCTGATTCATTTCACTAAGCACAGTGGTCTCAAGGTGTTTCCATTTTCCTACAAATGACTCAAATTTATCTTTATGACAGAGTACTCTACTGTGCATATATGCTATGCCTTCTTTATTCAGTGATCTGTTGATGGGCATCCTGGCAGCATCCATGATTAAGTTATTACAAGTTATGCTGCTATAAACATGAGTATGTGTGTATCTCTATCATACGATGACTTTAGCTCTTTGGGATAGTCCATTTGACCTAGAAGAGGTATATCCTACTCCGATGGAAGGTTTACTTTCAGGTTTTTGAAGAATCATCATGTTAATTTCTATAATGGTTGTATTAGTTTGTAGTTCTTCCAACACCATAAAAGAGTTCATTTCTCTCATATCCTCACCAGTATTTGTTGCTTTGTGAGTTCAGGATAATAACCATTATTACTGGGGTAAGATGGAACCTCAGTGTTGTTTTGATTTGAATTTCTTTAATATCTACTGACACCAAACACTTTTTTTTCAAGAATTGTTGGTCATTTTTAGTTCTTCTGAGAATTTTGTACCATTTTTTCAATTGAGATTTTTATTTTGGGGAGGGCTTTTTCAGTTCTTTGTATATTCTTGATATTAGTTCTCTGTCTAAGGAGCAGGTAGTGAAAAATTTTCCCATTTTGTTTGTTTTCTCTTCACTTTGTTTATTGTTTCCTTTGCTGTGCAGAAGCTTTTTAATTTAATATAATCCCAATTGTTGAATCTTGATGTTATTTCTTGTGCAACAAGAATTCTATTGAGAATGTCCTTGCTCCACCACAAAGTTTTTTTTTTTTTTAAAGTGATCTTATTCGAAGTATCTAAGTTAAAGTCAACTTTAAGGCAACACTTAAATAAATGTGTGGGTGTGGGTGTGTGTACACTACTTTACAGTTTACAAAAAAAGAAGCAAGTTGTCTAGTATGTAGACAAGTTAAATTTATTTAAATGCCTGCAATGAAGTATAAGTGAATTTAATGATGCATGGCAGATTGTAAAGTTCTTTTATGGATTAGTATCACTACCAAATACAGGAAAGCTATAAATGAAGTACCTGGGACAACTGAAACTGTATTTCAACATAATTTTAAATGGCTTAGACCTTTTTTAAGTAGAGACTTCAACCCAGATAACGAGTGCAGTAGAGGCAACATACCTACAAATAAAGCATCTGTGTGTACATTTAATGTCACACCATCACACAGGCTAAATGGAGTCTTTTGCTGCACAAAGGGACGAGGGAACCAAAGATGCTGATGATCTATACCACAGGCACATTCAGGTCAGTAGGTAGTATAAAATTACCATTTGAGGGTCAAATTTGAAGTATTTTTTAAAATCCCAATTATATTTATTTATTTACTTTACACTTGGCACTAGAAATTGAACTGATGGCCTTCATATGGAGTGACATCTTCACATGGAATCATAATACATCCCCAGCCTATAATTTGTATTTTGAGACAGCATCTCACTAAGTTGCCAAATTGCCCAAGTTAGATTTGAACTTGTAATTCTCTTGCATCAGCATCCCAGAGGGCTGGGATTACCGGCCTGGGCCACCAGACCCAGCAAAAAGTTGATTTTAATGACAATGTTTTGGCATTAATAAGATTATTTGTATCACAAGGCAATTTAATTACTCCCCCATGTAAGAGCATGCTATTTATCACTTTCCAATACGAACTTTTTAAACGTATAAAAATATACAGTGAAGGTTTAAAAATGCTAGTTAAAGCAATTCATACCTACTTGATTACATGCACATACATAGATAAAATGTAAAGATCTATAAAATTTTCTACACTGAAATATGCAACCACCAAAACCGCTAAAAAATTAAAACACAAGAATCTGCTATAAAATTTAAAAAATATATCTTAATAGAATAGTTATGTAATTTCTGGTAAACAATTAAGAAGAAAAATGTATTTTATTAGGAGCTGCTGTCACAAAACTGAAGGTACCAAAAGAAGCTATTTTTTTCAGGATGGAATTACATCTTAGAAGTCTTGTCTGTTTTCACTTCTAAGAAAGAAAACTACAACTAAAAAATAACTTCACATAGTATCCATTATAAACTTTTAAAGCAGAAAGCTATCACAAGCGTCCAAGGAAACAGTCATAATTTCACGTGTATATGGTAAAATGAATACACTTATTAAACTATCCTAACAGTAAAGTACCATTTTCTTCAGTGCCCAGAAGAATGATCAACTATTTAAACAGAAATAAATTCTACAGCAAGAAAAAGGAAAGCATGTGAAAATATATTGATACACCAAAAAAAAATCAGGCATGAGAACATTTTTCTCTACTAAAGTTCGTATTTTGTAATGTCTTCTGTAGAAGTCATGGTTAATGTTCAGGCATTGTATCCAGAATGTTTCAATTAAACTATATGATAATAATAATAATACAGGCATATTTTTTAAAAGATAAGTTTACCATGAAGTAGTTAATTGACACTTTGAAGATAAAATAGTGAGCAGGTAAACTTCAAGAATGAAATTTGTTCTATAAGATCGTTACATAGAAAAATCAGAAGGAAAGAAGAGGGGTAGTAATGATTGGCAGAAAATGAGGCAGAAATCTCCAGGGAGCTTCAATATGTGCTCCAAGTTTCTTCTCATCATTGACCGACACATTCAAGTAACTGTAGTTCTTATGTGACGTTCACCCAAGCCCAGACCTGCCACCTTTTGGTAAGTGTGGCTTTTGCTTGCTAACAGCTTTCTGGACTCGTGATCCTCCTGTTTCAGCCTCCTAACTTGCCAGGACCACGGCTGCATTTCGTTAAAATTATCTTTTTCAAAGATGTTATTTCACTAGACACTTTCTGCAGCAAATACTGTTTTCCTTTATTCTGTTTTTCTCTTTTTGTCTTTGGAAACTGACCATCTGTGGATCTGTTGTAAGCAGGAAAAGCCAGTCTTTGCCTCAACCTACTTTAAAGAGAAAACGAAATGCCCGCTATTGACAAGTGATTTGGTGGCACTTACTACCTACCCAATCTGAAACCCAGAATATACTTTAGCTTGATTTTCTCAGTGATGAAATAATGGCAGAAAAAAACAATAGATAACATCAATTGAGCGAGTACTATGTGCCACATGTGATTCAGAGTCTTTGATGTCTACACCACAAAGAAATGCATAATCACCTCTGAGCTGATGTTCCCCAATGAGCACCTACGGAGGAATCTCTTGATTTCAGTAAGTTTGCTGAGCTACTATTTCTTCCCTATCTCATTCTAACTTTGTCTAAGCCCCTTAATTCAATCTAGGCTGCCAACATTTTTAAAAGGACTTTCAGGGAAGACCCTCTTACTTATTAAATATTTCCTCATTTGAACAGTGTTGTCCCATTTCAATTAATAATAAATTATTTTTCTGCTTACATGTTACTACTAACACCCATTTAAGGATCTACTGTGTGTCAGACATTATTCTGGGTGCTTTTCAATATATTAACTTGTTTAATCCTCATAGTAATCCTGAGTTAGGTACTATTATTACTGCCGCTGTATACATGAGAATGCCATAACTGTCCCTGATTACATAGGTGTATCACCACAGAATGGGAACTTCCAGGGACTGACTTTTAGTATTACATGCAATCATGAATTTCTAAAGTTGCAACCTTTAATAAATGGACATCGGCTTTTCCCATTCATGACTGCCCTTCCTTAATCAGCTCTAAGATTAAAGGCTTAGTCTTTAACATTATTTATCTATTATCAACACATATTGGCATATAAAAAGGGGTAGGTTCTTCCTCCTCCTCTCTGTATACCTGGTCAATAAAGAAAAGTGGTTTCTGTCTTCTGGGTATTTTCCCAAGAGTTAAGTCATCATACTATAGTGATACATGCATACTCATGTTTATAGGAGCACAATTTATAATAGCCAAATCTTGGAAGAAGCCAATATGCCCAAGTACAGATGACTGGATAAAGAAGATGTGGTATATATACATGATGGAGCAGTACTCTGACATTAAGAATGACAAATTTGAGTCATTTGTAGGAAAATGGATGCACTGTGTGACCACTGTGCTCAGCAAAATGAATCAGACTTAGAAAGTTAAATTTCATATGGTTTCATTAATATCAGGAAACCATACTACAAAAAATGTAAGAGATACAGAAGAAAGTTAGTAGATGGAGTTTGCGTAGAAGAAAATGGAAAAGGGGGGAATGAGAGGATGGGAAGGGGAAAGGGAGATGATATATAAATAAAGAAGAAAGAAAACAAGAAAAAATGAGCAAAAGAGAGAAAAAAGTAGTTTTAAAAATTAACATTTTTTAAATTAAACTAAATAAGTTCATATGCAGGCATACTAAGCTAGATCCTATATCAACTGTGCAATTATCTGAAGTGAAATTTGGAGGATCTTTTACGGTAACAAGATTATTTGGAGAATTATCACAGAGCAAAAGGCAAAGAAGTTGACTGGACTTTGGGGTATCTTAAGCTTTACGTGAAAACTTATTATTATGCATACAAATTTTATATAGATCTTGTCCTGAGACCCAACCTAAGGACCTAACTGTCAACTACCTTAGCGAAAAAGCCAGCATGAAGCAGGCTAGCTCACATACCCTCGCGTGAAGGCTCCCAGCGCAGGAGGCGGCTGGCCAGCAGGCCTCCAAGGACTGCACACAGCAAAGCTCCCAGGTGTTCAGCACAAGGTTTTCAAACTGCAGTTGCAAACTAAATTGTGAAATCAATTCAGTAGGTCACAACTTGCACTTGAAAAATTAAAACTCAGCATTAGAGAAAGCATCAGTGTATCATCATGGTAAGGGTGTCTTACGATACTATATGTATGTATGTGTTTACTGGGTCGTGATAGGGTAAAACATATTTCTAGTAATGGATCTCGGTCAATACTATTTCAAAGCCAGCGATCTAATGAATATTAAGTGTGTGCAATTTTCTAGTACCCGGCATTACATTTAGTAAAACAGACAGCTCGATCCTTCATGGCCAACAAGTATATCCAGGTGTAGTAAATGGATCAGAGATCATAAATAGAAATTTAAATTTCATCCATTCTAACAAATCACCACAACATAAGGAAACTTTTTGTAAGATTCCTGTAACAGAACATCAAACTTATGGGGGAAGGCTGTTATTTCTCTCCAAATCACCTCTGACTCTTGGAAGGTTCTTCATTAAACTGGACTAGAAGGCTGCTGCTCTTTGAATTGTGTGTGAATTAAATTACATTTACTTTTTTTCCTCAATAAACACAGGTTCATTATAGGAAATATTAAAAAGCACAAATAAGAAAATAAAAATTATCCATAATCTAATACCCCAAACCTAACAACTGCTATATATACCACCTTAACCTGCTTCCTCCCTAATATGTCATGAATACATTCCTCTATGAAAATATTTTACAGGATGATTATAATGACAACACAGTATTCTACTATGTGGTTATACCATGATTTATTTCTAAAACCCTATTTAATGGCTACATTATTTCTAGATTTTATTATAAAAAATTGGTATGAACATCTTTTCACATAAATGATTTTCTCATGGCAACTGGTGGATTCAAATTACAAGATTACCAGCATGAAACGTTTTAAATCTTTGACAGATATTGAAGAGGTTCTCCCAGAAAAGGTGTGAAAAATTTCTTACCGATGACAGAGAAGCCTCACTAAAATAGACATTAATCTGTTTTTCATACTCGCCAAGTTGGTGTCCAAGAAAAAGTATACTCTGTTTTAACTTATAATGAGGTTAGATATACTTTGACATATTTATTGGACATTTTTACCTCCTCTTTTATAAATCGATATGCCCAATCATGCCCTTTTCCAATTATCCTTTAAAATTTTGAAAATAATTGATTAAGCTCTTTAAATAGTTGAAGACCTCTCTCATACCTGGCAGAACTACTGTGTCTATTGATTGAAATGTTAGGAGCCAGAATTTTTTAAGGAGCAGAAGATGATATTATTAATACAGTGATTTTAAGTCCACAATGTCTTTCCCTATAAATATCACTTCATTGAGAATCTTATCAAGGGAAAGTGATATGAACTTTGCTCGCAAAGGTAGATGAGAAATGCCAATTTTTAAATGTTTACATTTTACAATGGAAAATTAGAAATTTCTCTTACATTAATCAATGACAGTAGAAAAACTTTCCACGTTGACTATCTTTTCAACCTCCTTCTTTGGGCAACAAACAAAATATTGTCTATCTGCACTGAATTTGGGCAAAAATGTACAGTATCCATACAAAAACACAACTAAAACCTTCTACTAACCTTACAAATTCCAGAGAAGGGGCAACTCAAAATTCCTCCAAATCAAATGGAAAATAGTGATTCCCACTAGAACACTCATGAAAACAAAGGTCCAAATGCCTCAGAAACGGTTGCCAAAGAGGATACGAAGTACATTTCTGAAACTCTTCACCTAGGTGAGGCTTTGGCAGCTCCAAAGTGCCTCTAAAAACTCATTACCTCTTTTTCAAAATCTACCTTCCTTCACTGCCAATCTAAATCCTTAATGGGTGCTGGCTTCCTGCCATACTGCCTTCTCTTAGTCCTTTACTGTCTTGTTTCAACTATGGTCACAGCATGTCAGCCATTATTTCTGCCTCCTGTGTCACCCACCTTAACTCTGATCCCTCTGTCACCTTCAGAAAGATGCCTCTAAGAAACAAATTTAACTCTCCAGGGGCCTCTCTCCTGTTGCTAAAACACCAAGTTTTCAAGCTCTTAGAAAAATTTCATGGCATAAAAAGCCCTTTGGATCTATACAGACCTATAATTCTCTTGGTATTTGGGTTCTTAGAAGGTGACAGCTGCTCTTAGACATATGCTGCTCCCTATTTTAAGAGAATTTATCTTAGTTCTTAGTTTGGTAATTCTGCATCCTTGAAGGTTCACCAAGAGAGATTTGATCCCTGGGAAGTGTTTCCTGACCTAACTTTGTTATGCCAGGCTGAATTCAGTACTCTTCCTTGGTAGTCTTACAAGTCTGACAAAATTAATAAGTGTGTTTTCTTGTCTTTGGGATGCTAAATACAGCTTAGCATTCTGCAGGCCTCCAGTTGCTCTAATGACATGGTACTGTAACGAACCTCTTGTCTGTCTCTGTTGAGTGGTGCTTGTGGGCTCACTATACCTACCAACTATCACAATATGGCATATCAAAATGCTCAATAAAAGCTTATTGGTTTAATGGCCTAATAAACAGATTAGTATACTTTTTAAACCACTCTATTAACTTCTATCTTGGGCAAAACAGATATATCAGGGGATAGTTACTAACAATAAATAGTTACAAGAAGATTCTTGTTGTATAGAAGGATTCCTACATACCAGATTTTTTAAAAATACCAATTTCCTCTACTGTGCTTTCCTTTATTACACTGGCTTATATACTTTTGTGGACACCTTTCCCTTGGGTAAAACAAGATGCACCTATACAGGCATTGAGTTATCAGTAACATATTTTAAAATACATTTTTGCATATCAAATACAGCTTTCATGTTGCCTATACACACAATAGGTGCCCAACAAATACAACTTCTTAAGAATGTACGTTTGAATCAGCTGCCTGGTTCACAGCTATTCTCCCTTTCCTGGGAATGCGGTTTTTTCTCACAGAGTGGGCCCGATGGCTTATATTTAAAAGTAACTCTGTCTTGGCCAGAGTAGACTGGCTTAAAAAGGAATGCTTGATCCAAGCCGGGCCAATCAGTCTTGTCTTCTCCATACTTTTTCTTTCTTTGTGTGTATATGTGCGTGTTTTAGGATCAAAGAACATTTCAACTAGGCCCTTTATAGAAGTGAGAGTCAACAGGGGTAAAACCAGATGTAATCTTGAGCGTGGACATACTCCCTGCCATGCATAGCAATAGACAGTTATCTGTAGTCTAATGAATGAAGCCAACATGGGAAAAGCAACAGAGACAAGAAATGATGCAAATTCCAGACATCTTGGAAGATGACAAGAGTTCTGGAGATGACAAAAATCCTGATATTCAGTAACTGGTCCTGTCTCTCTGAAAACCTGTTCCCCTGCCATTCCCAAAGCTGCGCTGTGTGAGATGCTCCACGCCCTTCCAGCAGGTGCACATAGTGGGCTCCAGGGCTCTCCTGTCATTTGCCAGCAATAGAATAGAATAAACATGAATAGATACATGAAAAACTGACTCATACGAATTTTCTCCCCACTAATTCTTTTAACTGATTCAACCAGATGGTTTGGCATAATGAAGGCCTGGGCAAATCTACATGAAATTTCTGTTCAAAGAGAAGGAAGGCGTTCATTTTGAAATACATTTCAAACAAAAGTAAGTCCAGACAGCATATGCCAATGAAAATCTGAAGCCCTTGATCACAGAGTCATGCATGCAGAGATGTGTCTTCATCCCTACAGATGATCCCCACAAAGTAACTGTAGGTTGGGAATCTTCAGAAACAGAACTTCTTCAGAGTTCTCTTTGTTTCAGGACCCCTCAATAATGCAAGAGGCAAGAGAATATTTTCTAATATAGAAGTAACTTTTTCTAATGAAATGAACAAATACATATATATATAAAATGGAAGTTTGGACCTGCCTCAGCCAGGGTTGAAACGGCTGTTGGAATCTGTGTCTGGACAGAGGAGCTCTGTGCTCAATGCCAGCCTTCCGACTGGACTACTGGGTGGCAGCTGACCAGTGCCGTCTTCTCCTCCTTCAGCTTCCCTGCGTAATGGCTTCTCTTCTTGCAGCAGTGGAAAGTACACAAACATAAGTACAAAGACCAGCTCCCTCTGGCTGGTCAGCAGCGATGTCCCGCTTCCCGACTGTGCTGACCTGTGGCTGTAGACACAGCCTGTATGTAACCCACAGCACCCTAGCCAAAGATTTACATCTGCTGCTTGCAGAGGTCCAAGACTTTAATGTCAGGGCGGCTGAAGGGAGCGCTCACACCTTGGTGCTCTGACTGCCCCTGGCACGCAGTCGTCCCGTCCGGCTGTTCTGGTCTTTGGCAGATACCTGATCCTGGGAGGCAGCAAGGCTTTTATCCTGTGGTCCATCCCCATTTTTTCGGGGTCGTTTCTCTTTAGTTTGCTGCTTGGAAGCAGGTGCACTGTCCATTTGGATGGAGCTCTCTCTGATCTGACTGCTGCTTTGATGAGCTTGAGTCTCTCGGACAGGCTGCTGGGAGACAGGAGTCACACTTTCCTGCTGTGGGGGTTCTGACACAATCTCTCTCATCTGAGATCTTTTCTTTTTATGAACCTGGTCCCTTTTCCCTGAATGCTCCACAGGCCCAGAACTGTCCTTTACGGACTCTGCAGAGAATTTTCCACTCTGGAGGGATTTCTGTGGGTGCTGACCATCTTGGATTGGTTGATCATCACTAAGGGAAGCTTCATTTTCTTGCAATAATCTTTCTGAGCTCTCTTTTTTCAAAGATGGGGCATTTTTGGACGCATTTACATCTGGAACTTGGTCATAAGGGGGAAAGTTGGCCTGGGCCTTTTTTTTCAAATGATGCATTTTCCCCCTTTTCGTTCCCTGTGACTGGGGGTCACTGGGTGGTGGCTTAGTGTAGGGTAGTTCAGAAACTTCTGTTATATGGGCCCCTGGCCTCTGGTTCCCCTGGGAGTGTGCAAGAGGGTTGGGGTTGGGAGCTGCTTTATTATGGGACTCCAGTGGCAGGGCTATCCGCGGGCCTTCAGGTGGTGCCTTTTGTGGATGTGTGAGTCCTCTAGCTGCCTCTCTTTGCAGAGGGAGTTTTTTTTTCCTAGCTCTATTCTGCGGCACGGGCTCTTGAGTGTGGGGTGAGTCCTGCACAGCTGGGATTTTCTTGCTGGAGGGGTGGCCTACTTTGGGAGCTTTCTTCTCCTTTGCAGGCTTTGAGTTAGAATGAGACCCCATTGTTCGCGACAGCTGAAGTTCAGTGAAGGGAGTTTGAATGCGAGGGAGCCTGACTTTTGGAGCCTCCTCTTCCTGGGATGAGCTGGGGATGGGCTGCGGTGCTTTCTCCTGGGCAGGGGGACTAATAACAGGGAGCTTCACCTCACTGTCCTTCTCTTCTTGGACTTGCTGAGGAGCCTGATCTGCGTAGGGGCTCAGGCTATGGGGCAGTTTGGACTGGAGAGGGCTGATGGCAGGGAGCTTACTGGGATCTGCTTCCTGAGAGGGCAGAGTTCTGGGATAAGGAGTCATGGTTTGATCTGAGGTTGTTCCTGTAGCCTCTTCCCTGTTGGGTGAGAGCAGCTTGGGAGAGAGCCTCCTGCTCTGCAAGGGAGCCAGTTTCTGAGGCTGGGGCAGCCTGGTGGGAGCCAGCCGGCTTCTAGTGGGCAAAGCCACTGGGTGTTCCCCGTCTTGGCTCTGTGTTGTATTTCTGGGTGAGTCTTGGACAGCTGGCAACTCAGGATAAGGAGTACTGACCCGGGCCACTCCTGCTTTGGGGGTTCCCTCCTTCAGAGGTGGTTGAGAGTTTCCTTCAAGTTCTTTCACTGAGTCCAGGTGAGAAGGATCTTCTGAGGAATCACGGTGGGAACTGCTGGGTGGGGCTTTGAAGGACTCAGTTTCTTTGTCCTGGATTTTCTGAGGGCTGAGGGAAGCTGGGCCAGGCTCCTGTGGAGGCTCAGGAATGGGAGGAATGTTCGGGGCCACGCTGGCCTCCCCTGACTCCTCAACCTGGTCTGGCTGAGGCTCAGACTGTGCAGGAGCATCAGGGGGCTGAGGCGGCATGTGGGAAGCCGTGGGGGTAGGCTGCTCCCCCGCAGCTGCTTCCACCTCTGGGGGCTGGGCCTCACTTTCAGAGACATCTGTTTTAGTGGTTGCTATTTCTGAAGAAAGATCTGATTGTTTGACGCCCTCTTCCATCGGGTTTGGGGACACGTCCTGGGCTTGCGGAGGAACACCAAGTGCTGACAAGCTGGGCTGCTGAGGAGGCTCTGAAGTAAGCAGGGTACTGGGAGGCAGCTCTTTCTGTTGGGTTTCTCCCTCCTGGGTCGGCTCTTGGCTCTGGGAGGAAGCTGGGTTCTGACTTTCAGGAACTTCTGCTTGAGCCTGCCCTCCAGAGAGATGCTCTGTTATCTGACTATCTGCTTGCAGTTTTGCCAGTCGCCTGGGGGAGGGAACCAGGTGTGCTGGTACCCCAGAGATGGTCTTCTTGCTAGAGGAAGCTCCTGCTTTAATGTAAAAATAAGTTAGCTAAAATGGGCTTCATTGTCTAGAAATTAATAACCAAAAATTCCTTTCCCTTTTGTGATGTACATAGACCTTGAAAAAAATCACGTAAAAGGAGGATTTAACCTCCCATTTTCCTCAAGGATACTAATTGCCTACAATTTTCTTACTTAATAGACCTTAGGATGATTTTAGTCAACATAAAGCATGTGCTCTAATGAACAAATATAAAGAGCCTTTTTCAAAGAACCTTGTTTGAAAATGCGGGTGTCAAGGAAATTTTCCACATAAATGAGATTTTAAATTTTCACCACCCTTACAGATGGATGATTCTTTGGACTATCAAAATCAGGATGGATACTGAAGCCAGATGAAGCTGCCTTGTTTCCTTGTTTAACGGCGGTTCCCGTAAATAATTTATGATTATTAGAATCTTTGAAATAATCTTCAAGAAGTTTACCAATCAGTTTATCAATACTTATCAAGGGACATGAAGCTCAGCAGGAACTTATTACGTAAGTGATGAATGAAGAAGGAAAAAAGAATAGGTCCAATGAAATAAGGCACGATGGTTCATGGAAGCCACTCCAGAGGATCTGCAGACTGAGCTGCTGCCCTTGCCCCAATCCTGAACTCCAAATCTCCCCTTTTCCATCAAGTTCAGACTTGTTTCAAAAATGGCTCTCTGGGGCTATTAGTGATTTGATATTGCCGAGAGGAGTTACTTTCTCCAACTACCGTGGGACCAAGCTCTCAAAGTAACTGTAGTCTTGTGAACACAATCAACCCAGCAAGCATTTAAAAGAGAAGTCTTGATATAGTCTGGGTGACCTAAAATTTCACCTTATCCCAGCTATGAGGATTGGCTAAAAGTTAAGTGGTCAGCAAGTGACAAACTGGCTAGAAATAGCCTTGAAGAAACTGATATCCAGAGATTCCAAACCAAGAAAGATCCGGGAGGTGATCCCAGAATGGCCCACCCCCGCAGCAAACCAGATTCCTAGTCACTCTTTTCCCTCCCTTGAGGCAAGATGGGCTTGCAGTGCTCTGAGTTCACATAGATCCTCCTCATCTGGATCTCCTCCGCATCTGATTAAGGCATCTGATTAAGGCAGATGTTCCCTGGGAGACACAGGAGATCAGTGGGAATAAGGATAACCTTTCTTCTTGGTAGTGTTTCTGGGGTTATACTCTATTTATTGTGCTCTGTTTACTATGTTCTCCAGTTTATATAACAGGCAGAAGCTAAAATAATACATCAGACAAGAATCAAGGTTAAACAAAAATAATGCAAGAGTGAAAAGATCTAGAATAATAGTTAAGATTTGGATTTGGAATGCTTCCCAAAGCCTCTGTATTCGGACATTGTAGAGTATCTATGGACTCCTTGGCTATTGAGAGATGGGGCCTGCTTGGAAGGGTGGACACTTGGGGCTAAACCAGGCAGGAGCGGATCACTGGGACATGACGGGGAAGGGTGTGCACACTAGCTCTGCCCTTCCTCCCTCACTTGGTTCCTGTTTTATGCTGTGAATAGCTTCTTTACTGCTAGGCTTCTGCCATATGCTTCCACCATTGCCAGCTGCCCCTGAATAGACTGAGACCTTCTGAAATTGTGAGCTATAAAAACCATTTCCTCCCTTAAGTTATAGATGTTGGGTATTCTGTCCCAGCAATGAGAAAGTAACTAAGACACAGGGCTCAAGGGATTTATTATTTAATGGCTACAAGGGTTTTATTTTAGATAATAGAAATTTTTGAAAGTAGTGGTGATGAATAAACAACATTGGGAATGTAATTAATGCCATTGAGTTGTACTAACATGGTTGAAATAGCAAATTATTTGTATTGTATATTATATAAGATACAAGACACATGCACACACAATACATATATGTATGTTTTATGCTTAAAATATTTTTGTGTGTACATACTCATACACACATACATATGAATATATGCATTGTGTGTGTGTGTGTGTGTGTGTGTGTGCTTACCACAATTTTAAAAAGACAAAACATATAAGAAAGGTGAAGCCCAATGAGGAATGCTTTTTTCTCCTTAATCCTTCCTGGTTTCCTATGATCAGATACACTGATTTTCCTACTTTCATGATTTAATGATTTATATAATTTGGCAGCGAATATCACGGCCTTTATTAAAGATAAGACACTGTTTTACAGGCTGGTAAAATGGTAAGTTTTTCTCTGTTTGACTCATTAATTTCATCATTTCTAATATAGTTAGTCAGGATTCTGAATAATGATTTACAAATATAATTTCATTTAAAGATCTCTATAGGAAGAGCTCAGAGTGACAGCTTTCTACAAGCTTTGTTGGAAACACTGACCATCCCAGAATTAGGTTGCCCAGAAACAGAGAAGAAAGACATACCTTACAATGTGCTGTGAACATACTGAATTTTTCCTTATTAAATAGAAAATATTTTGTTTACTAAGATTTTTTAAAGACTTCATACTTTAGTAAATACTATCTACATTCTGTAGGGAAAATAATTCTACACTTAAATTGGTATACATTTTAAATTAATAATACATCAAAAGATCTCATGAATTTATTATCACTCGGTACCTAATGCTACTATTTTACATATTTTATAAATTTAATTAATCTGTTCATTGGTAAAGATTCATATTTCTGGATTTAAGGTGTCAGATGGTATACTCAGGACTGAAAGACCTTGATTTTATTGCTTTGTTCTATTTTCATTATTAAGAACAAAAATTACAGCTGCATTTCATTCTCAGTTACAAACTAGCAGCATGTAATTACTAAGGATAAAGCTATATCTTACTATTTCAAATATTTGGGAATTATCTTCAGTTTACATTGACATGGGATTATCTCCTACAGAAAGATGATGCTGCTGGCCACAAGATTTCTGTATGTATCAAAGCCTAAAGACACAGATGGCTTAATCCAACTGGGAAAAACCTTGGCTCTGGAAAGCCAGATTCTAATAATGTCCTATAATATTACATAGTTTCATTTTTTAAAGAAAAAGATGGTTTTCTGATTCATTTCTTGAATGAAATTAATGGTCACTGGTTAGACTTAGAAAAGTCAGATTTCATTATTCCATTCTAATTTTCTAGTTTCTGAGACCAAATAGTCTTTCATAGAATTAATTTTTAAATTACACTATACTAAAATCATTATTTTTATTTTGAGGAGTCTCATTTATATAAGTAATATAAGTATTTATATAAATATACCTAAACCATAAAACTTAAAATCAGAGTGACCAGCTCTGAGCAGAGGCAAAGAGGCGAGGTGCCAACCAGGACAAGAGCAGTGGCTTTGTTGGGGCTTGAGCCCCTTCCCAGGAGTTTTGAATTTTATTTTTCACATAATTATAGTTGAGGTCCATTCTCATACACTGAACCTATAAACATCTAGTACACTTCCCTTGGCACAGACTTTACAATTCTGAACCTCAGAGAGGTCACAGTCTCCATTTCTTGGGTCATTAGGGCACCATGAAAACTTAATAAAAAGGCCTACATTCATTAAAATTTTTATAATAGTTACTTGATTACTGTCTGGATATTACAATGTCTTTCTATGGGCAAGCTTAAACCATCAACAGCAAAAAGAATGGGACTGCCTTTGCAAATTAACTGTACAAATAAGATAAGGTATTTGGCTTAAGAGAACACATTTTTTTTTCCAAAAAATTAAACTTGCCAGAGAAACAAAGGTCTGTTGAAACTAGTGATTTAATATATTACTTACAATCTTTCCTATACTTTTCAAGCTGAAATTCTATTAGTCGATAACTAGATGGTTCAGTTTTGGTTATTAAATGTATCTGAGAGTGATAACGTTTTTATAAATTCTATAATTCATACCTTTCATTAAATCAGACAGGCTTAACCTAATTAGTCCAAATAAATAAAGTTTTGTTATACCCTTTAAAATGAGTTCACTTTCCTCTGCTCACATATCTGGTCTATTAATTTGCCAAATGGTAACTGTATTCAGTAGTCCCTGTCCCTGTTCCCTGTTCATTTTAGAATAAAAATGGAAAGACATAGCATCTAGAGATGGAGCCTTGCTGGTTGTTTCTCCTGTCCCTCCAACTAGAAACACGGTCCAGAAATGTACATTTCTCAGCTACAGAGAACTGGTAAGGCACAGGGGACCGACTTGTGTTTATTCAAAACCACAGGAGGCTGATGTAAAAGCTAGCACACCAATTTATTGATTTACAATAAGAGATGGGTCTGGCTTAGGGAACAGGGCAGGGTGTTCTAACGTAAGGTACAATCTCCACAGGGACAGGTCTACCCAGAGGATCAAATTAAAAATCAGAAGGCTGCTTAAATAACAAAGAAATAAAGCAAAGAGAGCCACATTTCCTCAAGAGAATGGGACACCATGGAACCATAGAAACCTCATTAGGTGAACTGAACTCGTCTTCTCAACAGTTTTGGCTTTGTAAATAAATAACTGGTGCTTGACAGAAAGAAAGCAGGCTGAACAGATACACTCACACAATTCCTAACTTGTGAACCCTCCACTACAGATGGACAACTGCATTTCACTTCTCCATTAAGGCCTATTTTCAGACAGGTAAAACTTTCTTTGGCTACTTTCCAGTTGGAAGATGATACTCTGGTCATTTCATGTCCTGAGAGATTTGCACAGAAGGAAATTTTCAGCCCTTTTCTGATGATTTTTTTTATCAGTTTCACAATGACCTCCTTCCAAAACAACAAGGATACTTAACCTGGGAAAAGTGTGCAAAATTGAAAAATAGCACGGTTGGTTTGACCTCTAGCCAAATTATAATCTGGACTTCCTCTGTCTGCCAGAACGCAATCAGGCAAACAAAATCACATTGGGGTGGTCACACAGGCTAAGCCACAAGCATCTACAAGACAGCAAGAATCTTGTGCTCATACTTTATGAACTATGAATGAAGTCTAATCTACTGAGGGAACTTTCTTTTTAAAAAAATAACTCTTACTGTAATAAAATACACATCAAATTTACCATTTTACCCATGTGTCAGAATTTCTTCCTTTGGAAGACTGAATAACATACCATTGTATGTATATGCCAAATTTTGCTTATTCATTTATCCACCAGTGAGTACCTGGGTTGCTCCCACCTTTTCACTGGTGTAAATGATACATCTATGAACACAAAGGTGTATCTATCTCTTCAAAGTGCTTTCAATTCTTGTGGGTATGTATCCAGAAGAAGAGTGTCTTGATCATACAGTAGATCATGTTTAATTTTTTGAGGAACCTCCATATTATTTTCCATAGCAGCTACACCATTTTACATTCCCAACAACAGTGCGCATCCTAGCCAACACTTGTTATTTTCTATTTTTCTTTTGTCCTATTTTTCTATAACAGCCATCCTAAGGAGATTGAGGTGAATTTGGGGAAACCTTTTACACACATCTTAAAATAGCTGTGTATCAAAATTCTAAGGTAGGGCTTTAGAAATCCTGGTTCCAAGAGAATGAGCTCTTCTATGTTCTGCACCATTTGGTGCTCCTGACCCACTGGGCAGGAGTGGGAGAAACCCGAAGTCCATTTAGCAGATGGTAAACTGAAATACAGAGCAGCTAAGAAGCCTATGTAAGTGAACACCAGGACCAACACAGGGTCATCTGGCCAGTGCTCTTTCTACTTGAGTCCCCAGTGCAACATTTTAAAGATTGGGACAATTTAAAGAAAAGGGGAAAGAAAACTCCTAGACTAAATCCAAAACTGATGAGGAGACTACACCCCATCCTTGTAATGGAATAAACTTCTGGAAGGCTGAGTTCTAAACCAGGAGTCTATCCCTAATAACTGCCCAATCCCAAGGCACTGCCCAGCATGTTGCTGCAGGGTTGCCTCCCAAATTCCATTACAGTCATGGACTCATATGACTTGTTTGTGGGAACAATCACCCTAGAAGTATAAACCTTAAAGAGTTAGATTCATCTTTAGCTTTACTGACAAGTACTCAAATAACAACTCATAGATTTGCATTCTTCTCCCTGGGGAAAAAAAAAAGAAAAATTATGGCAAAGGGAAATAGAGTCATACCTGTAGTGGGTGCCAAGCCCTTGGTAGGTTCTTTGGTCAACCCCAGGTATTCTTGAATGAGCTGACTCAGCTTTTGATATGCAGCATCCATATCATCTACAATAAACAAGAGACATCCTTCAGTGTAACAGGATTGTATCAAAATGCAGTCTATGTTCAATTTCTAGTAGTTCTGATTTGACTGCTCCATTTAATTTTATGAATATCATGGTAGGCAGAATTCTAATAAGACCCAAATGACACTCCACTCTTGTATAACCTCTTCCCCTGAAGTGGGGCAAAACCTGGGAGGTACTGGGATGCCGTTTTCATGATTATATTACAGTATATGGCAAAAGAGATTTTGCAGATGTAATTAAGATTTCTAATAAATGGGAGCTAATCAAAAGAAAGATTGCTCCCCAAGCCAATTAAAAGGAGAGACAGTCAGAGACTCAAAGCAGAAGGAAGATTGAGTATGATATGGTTGGCTGATGGGTGATGGGCACCATAAGTATAAGACCTGGAAGCAGCAGCCGGGGACTTTGGACAACCCTTGGCAGATAGCCAATCAGGAAACCGGGCCCTTAGTCCTACAACCACAATAAACTGCATTCTGCCAATAAGACTTAATTTGGGGCACGTTTTCCCCCAGAACCTTCTAAGAACATCACAGCCCAGATGACACCTTCATCTCAATCTCCTAGTACCCTGAGTAGAGAACCCAGTTACACTGTACCAGAATTTTAACTCAGAACTGGTACTAACAAAGAGGCATTGCTTTAAGCCACTAGTATGATTATTTCTGTGCAGTAATAGAAAACCAATATATAAATATGTAATATATTAATATATTTGAAAGATAAATTATTACCTATGACCACATGAAACTATTATTTTCATAGGTCAAACTGGTACAATATCAGCAATTTCATATAGTTCAATTTAATGTCCCCAACTCCTCCTGTCTCCCACCAGAGATGTAACCAGTGTTTAGTTTTTTGAGGATTCTTCAAGAGATATTCTTTACAATATAAAAAGGCAATTACAGTTTTTTCTTTTACATAAATTATGGCACATTATAACTGTGGTTATGGACCTGAATTTTTTAAGTAACAGTATGACTTAAAGATATCTTCTTATATTTCCGTATACAGAGTGTTCTCTTATTTCTTGTTATAGACATATAATAACAAACAGCTCTAAAATATATAGAAATTTCCTCTTGCAAGAAAATTTCCCACTGACTACTGTGTCAAATAAGCAGCCATTTCTAAGTTCATTTTTGAAAATGTTTTTACATATTCTTCTGGTTATATTTTTAGTAATTGGATTTTCATATATAGGTAGGTGATGATAAAACTGCTTCAGTTACATATACCTTCCTAAAATTTAAATGTATATTTCAAATTATATATTACCTAGATTTATTCTCATACTGTCCCTACGGAAGAAACTTATTCCTGATCCGTTTTATAGTAAATTTTATTTGTTAAGATATATATTATGAATTAATAAAGATGATACTCTGGCTAAAGCACTGGAAGTCTAGATCTCATGAATTCTCACCCCTCTCGTAGCTCTTTGCAACTGACTATTAGAACAACTGCTATTTTCCCTACAGTTAACATGGGACATATTTCAACGAAACAAACTTTTAATTTTACTTCCACAAAACAAACTTTTAATTCAAGGACCTCACTTTAAAAGTAAAACTATGCAGAGGGTTACTAACCTGCATTGATTACTGCATCAAAATAACCTGGAAATTTCTGATTAATTTTAACATAAAGGTCCACTCTGGAGACAGCAAATTCAATTTCTGCACGACTGAATAATCCTTTTCTCCGCAAGTGTCCCTCATATTTTTCCTTGTTCATGGGTACCACCAAAATATACCGAGGCTCAAAATAGGAACATTTCAAACTTCTTACACCCTAGGCATTTGAAGAAAAGGTAATGAGCTGGAAGCAGACACATGACTTAGAAATCATTTTGAAGACATTTGGCAACAGAGGTATAATAAGTAGCATTATACTAAATAATTTATTTTATCTGTAGAATTAGACACTATTTTCCTATAAATATTTCAAGGTTCGATTACATTTCTCTCTTCATCAAATATTAAATTGTCATTGCAAATACTAGAATTCATTCTACTTGGTTGTCCTCTGATTAATCATGCTAATGAATATAACTTTCAAAAAAAAGGAAAATTGTTAGATATAAAAATGGTACATTCACATCAGCTCTCTCACTTTATTACTGAAAAGTAATTTCAATTTTGTGTCTCATAAGGCATCACTGAAACACCAGAAGACCTCATCAGGCAGAAAAATCACCTTTCACCATTACTTTGGACCTTTTCCTGTTACTAAACCAACAACCTCAGTTGGCTGGTTCTGATGACATCTCATGGCCTCTGTTCAGAGTTAAAGAGGACAAGCTCATGGTAACATGCTAACCAGAAGACCAAGCATGAAGCCACGTAAAGTACTATTTGTGAGCCTGGAAAGGCTGGTCCTAGAGATTCCACCCAGCAAATTCCCCAAAGCTCTCTGGGTATCAGTTTCCTCATCAGTGAAACAAAAGAGTTGTTCTAAATGAACTCCACAGTCCCATGCATCCCCAATTTCGTCATCATCAGTTTAACTCAAGCTCCAAGCTTTGTTTTAAAGATTCACTAGGCACTTAAAACAGTTCACTTAAAACAACTTCTGGAGGAGTCTACAACAAGGGCAGTTTAGAAAAATCTTTCAGCTTGAGAGAACCAGGGGAATAAAATGTGGTTTATAGACTCGACCTCCTGGAAATGAGTAGCAGTGAGCTCTCAAGGAGGAAGAAAGTAAAACAGGAGCCATCACTCAAATAACTGCTGAAGTGGAAAAAGGTAGACACAAAAAGATGAAGTGTTTCTGCACACAAAATTGCATTAGTTTTTGTTTCTGCCTTGTCTGAGGAAGAAAATTTTAAAATAAGTCTTTTTTTTAACTAATTATCATAAAAACAAAGAAAATCTTTCTTAAAGACAGAAAGCCAGTCTACTGCAGAAAAACAGAAAATGGAAAGATTGTGTGGAAAGCTAAAAGGTTAGAAGAAATGTAATCAGTTCAACTGAAACTAGAAAAGAATTAAACCAGTTTGCAAGAAATGAAAAAGGAATGAGTCTCCTGCTCTGTAAGGTTACAGAGAGAAACGTGAGAAAAATTCAGAGTCTGCAGGAAAGGGATAACAGATTTTCCTACATTTTGCTTTTTCTAAGTCTGGTATACTTGAATCATTTTCATAAATTTATTTATAAGAGTATTATAATGATCAATAAAAGTAACTTGAATAAACAGCTATCTTTGAAGATTCAACGCATTTAATAAAGTTATGCAGTGCTGTACATAGTGGTGCATGTCTGTAATACTAATGCTCAGGAGACTGAGGCAGGAGGATTACCATGAATTTTCAGGACAGCCTGGGCTACACAGTGTGTTTGGGATGAACCAGGACTATAGAGTGAGACAGTGCCTCAAGAAAATAAAAATAAAGATTAAAAAATTACAAATCTAAAAAACAAAACAAAAAACAAGTGAATGAGAAATACATGATTTCACTCTGAATCTTAATTTTAGAAACATTTTTTTCTATAATTTCAGAACATTGCTGGGGGAAGATGAGGTACCAAGGAAAAGAAAAAGAATAATCTTCTGAGACCTGCCGAGTCTAAATATCTGGAAACATAAAAATATTGCACCTCAGGAGTCACTGAAGTCAAAATGACGACAGGGCCCACCCATATCCGGCAAAGAGCAAAGGAATGAGAGTTAACACCCAGCGGGGCCACTGTCCTGAGAGATCACTAAGCCAGTAACATAGTCACACTCTGCAAGAATCAGGTATTATCTAACATCACTTTATATAGACAGAGACCATGCTGTAAAAAGAAAAAAGCAGAATTTACTAAGGAAACAAAGTAGAAACCTTAAAAGGCGTCTCACACTTTGGTACACATTTCTCTCGTGCCAGGCAGTGTGCTGCTCGCCCATTTCAGACCCAACTTCAAACACACACATGTGCGCGTGCTTGTGCACGCTCACACACACACATTTACAATAAATTCACGTGACGCTGACTGGATAAAAACCACTTACTTCTATTTCCATATGAATGCAGCTTGCTAAGCCATCTCTTGCGATGCCTTCCACGGTGTCCCTATTTAATCCATACTTGTAATTACCATAGGCAAATGTTAGAATGAATTTTCCCTGGAATTTGAGAAGTAAAAAGATTTTACTTAACAGTAGCCATTATGAATTTAATATAAGTAAGATGATTTGATGTCTTATTTTAATAAATATTAGAAACTGTAAGAATGACAATATGATATGGGGTTATGAAACTTAATATCAAACTGTGATAGAGACATTTATTCAGGTTTCACAGCTGACAAAAGCAATGTGCTTGAGGAAATAATCTGTTGACACAATGTTAGGAGATGGGTAAGCACTGAACTTTATGGTCTAATAGACTATTTGGCTCTTCCTACCAAAGCCATACCACAAACCTTCCACACAGAGAATAGAACTAATAGCCTGCCTTTTGCTTCTGCCATTTCAGCTCTACCAATGCCCCAGGTAAGCCCAGAAAAGGCCCCAACCCCTGCAAAGCCTTGCATGCCAAAAGAAGCCATGAGTTACAGATAATTCCTGAAGGCCACGAATTACACGGACAATCCAAAAAGCTTTGAAAAACAGATTTATCCTGGTTTTCCACACAAAGATAGCTTTTTATTGAAACTGCCTCAAATGTTATTCAATGGAATTGCTGCCGGCCCTATAGTCACCAGAACTATAAATACCATCCTCTTTGTATTCTAGAAGGTCACTTCTTCCCACAGCTGAACTCAATTGCAAAACATGCAAGTAAAAGCACATTTCTCAAAATTGCCTGTGACTTTCTCTCTGATAACACTGTATTAACTAAACCACTAGGTTTAATCTAAGCTGGGAGGCAGATATGACAACACAAGGAAAAAGCTGTGGATGGTGATGGTCTGTGCGACTTCTTATATACATGACTTAAAAAAAAATAATGAAGGCTTCTGGTCAAGATGGCGGCTGAGTAACAGCACTGCACAGTCTCCTCATCAACTCACTTAAAAAGTCAAGAAGATACTTAGAAAAAGCATGTTTGGTGTAGCTAGGAAAGAGAGGCGCATCACCAGAAACTGAAAGGAGACCAGCGGGAAGCCAGAAACTCCAAAGGATCATCAAAACTGGAGGGGGGAAAAATAAATAAATCCCTGCAGTCCAGTAAGCTGCCGCAGCCTGTGGCAAACTGCAGGCAGCGGCGGACTGAGGAATGCTCCTGGGGACCTGATCATCTGACTGAACAGAGCTGGAAACGACGGGAGCACACAACAACGGGAGAAGAGGCTGTGGGCGGATCAGAAGCAGCCGACTAGGCTCGGCGCCTCGCTGCCAGCACCCACAGATCACAGACAAGGTCTGGAGGCCAGACCTCAGCCCAAGGTAAGCGCGGACCCGGACTAATCGGAATCATTGGCTGCAGGCAGCCTCAGAAGCACCAACCCACTGGTGCCTGTACTATAAACACAGTGTGCGCTCACCCTAGAAAAGATCCCGGAATCCCAGATCAGGAATGAGACCCAACAGCCATCGGAGGCAGTGACGTCAGCAGGAGCCATTCACTTTTCCTGTGCACCACAGACAGAGGTAGCAGTACCATGGGGAAACGTGGTAACAAATCTCATACAAAAGGATCTGATTCCCCAGGGGAGGGTGCAAGGGGTGCTGAAATTGCAGAACCCAAAGAAAAGGACAAAAATGATGGTAAGCTCTGGGCCCAGATAGTCAGTGAATTAAAACAGGAATTGAAGGAGGAGTTAAACCGGGAAGCAAAGAAGGAAATAAATCAGACAGCGCGAGAACTACAAGAACACTTAACTAAGCATAAAGCAAGCCTTGAAAAGGAATTAGAGGAGACCAAAGAAGAATTGGGGAAGCATAGGCACATATCTACAAAAAGACCTGAAACCCCAGGAGATTAAGTCAGGGTAAATAAAGATGAATATGGCAAAAATGATGGCAACTTCTGGGCCCAGAAATTCAGTGAATTAAAGCAGGAATTAAAGCAGGAAATTAAACAGACAGCAGAAGAGCTACACCAACACATAGATAAGCAAAAAGCAAGCCTTGAAAAGCAAGTAGAGGAGACCAGAGAAGAAATATACCAGAATATAATGAAGACAAAAGAAGAAATCAGAGATGAACACAACAGAGATACAGAAAAACTGAGTGCAGATATTCAGGAAATGAAAAACACACAGGTAATAATAAGCAACCACTTTAAACAACTTCAGAATAGTATGTCAGACCTAGAAAATAAAGTGACTAAGATGCAACATACAGGCCATGAAGAATACAAAGTAAATAAAGAAAGCGAGTCATTACAACGACTGATAGATGATTCAAGGAGAAATAACTTCAGAATTATGGGAATCGAGGAGAAGACTGAGGACAAAACAAAAGGCTTAAAGGACATGTTTAATGAAATAATGGAAGAAAATTTCCCAAATCTAAGAAGAGAAATGAACATGGAACTTTTGCAGGCATATAGAACACCAAACAACTTTGATCAGAAGAGACCCTCATCATGACACATCATCATTAAAATTCTAGAAACCCAACACAAAGAGAAAATACTAAAAGCCGTAAGAGAAAAACAGAAGGTGACCTACAAAGATAAACCGATCAGGATAATGGCAGATTTTTCAGTCCAAACTCTAGAAGCAACAAAATTGTGGAGCAATATCATCTAAGCACTAAAAAAGCATAGATGCCAGCCAAGACTGCTATATCCAGCAAAATTATCTTTTAACTTAAAGGGAGAACTTAAAACTTTCCATGACAGAGACAGCTTAAAGGAATTTGTAGCTACTGAGCCAGTGTTGCAGAAAATACTTAAAGGAGACTTGGACAGTGAAAGGGAGACCAGCAACACCAATGACCCCAGAGAAAAAGTGACAACAGCTAGAGGAGAAGGAGCTGAGAAAAAAGTAGGTTAGTAATCAGTGAAATATGAGTAAATAAGAGATGAAAGTTAGGAAATTAAGAAATAACTAGATTTGCCTACATGTTTGTTGCTTTAAGTATATTTATGTGGTATAGATTTAAGTTCATTGAATGTAGCAATGTGATATAGTTTTTAACTTTGTTCGGTTGTAGCAATTCACTTATTAGGTCACTAAGGAAAGTTTATCCTAAGGAAACTGATTGACGTAAAGATAACCTTGTGAATGTACAAATATATGCACCTTCCAGTATTCAGCTAAGGCAATTGAATTTTATTTATTTTTTCTTCTTTCCCAAATTAACTATCCTTTTGAACTACATGCTTATGATTATTTTCTAGTGTGAACTGGTGGGTAAGGCCAGGTTTAACATTAGCAACAAAGATGTAGGTAAATATGGGAAAAAAAAACTTTTGGTGAATATCCCAATGAAGGGATTGGTTGGATTCACTACTGTGAACCCATTAGAGGAATAGGAAGCTGGGGTAGAGTGGTGACTTGAGTGAAATGACTTAGGCGTGGAAGATTAATATGTTAAACACCGTATGGTTTCTCGGACTTGGAAAACCCAGAACACAGACATTCTTTGGAACCATATGAAGTGATAGCTGGAGCCGGGGGAAGGGACAGGGAGGGGGTGGGAGGGTAGAAGATGGGAAGGGATTGTGAAGTCGATGTGATACATAGATGTACGAAACACCCAAATTCATTGTAAATACTATGTATTACCTTTGTATATTAATAAAAATAGTGGGGAAAAAATAATGAAGAACTTGCAGGCCTGCGCTGAACCCCACCAAATGGCATTCAGAACAGTGAGTGGTCTACTGCAACCCTCCAGGGCTCAGGTGTTCTGCAGATATGTTGCAGACAGGGGGTGGGCTATCTGTTAGGGGAGGGGTGGGACAGGAGGCACAGGATGTCTCTTAGGGTTGGCTGGTTCTCAAGAGAGTAAGTGTGCTCTGGGTGACGAGGAAAAGCAGACACCCCAGAATCAAAAGAAGCTTCTGATGTGTGTTCTCAAAGTTTAAAGCTTAACAATAAATATTCTTAACATTTCACTCTTTGAATATCACACTGTCTTTATTCTTTGGAAAAAATAATACTGTGACTCCATACAGATAGATAGCTGATAGAATGATAGACAGTATCTACATAGAGAGACATCTCTCTCTCTTCTTCCAGGCATAGCTCTATCTTGATTATAATATATGATAGTTTATTTCATGTGTCAACCTGGAGTATGTCTGGGAATGAAATTAGCATTTAAATTGGTGAGCACTGAGGCAGCAGACTGCCCTCCACAGTGTCGGGTGGGCTTTCTCTAACCAGTGGGAAGCCCGCAAAGGACAAAGGGTCAGCCTTTGAACATCACTTGCTTCACCTGCTCTGCAGGCCACCTGGACCAGACTGCAGACTTGAGCCCGCAAATTTCCATAACCACATGAGCCAACTCCTCACGTTAAATCTCTTTGCAGATAAGCCCATACAACCTGTTGGTTCGGCTTCTCTGGTGAACCCTGATTAGTATGCTGTCACTTACCCTGTTTTCAGAATGCATACATATTTGAATTACTTTCCACATACATAAGTTTGTTTACATGTGTGTACAAGGATCTTCCACAGTAGATCCCAAAAACATTTTCTCGGTGGATACACAGTTGGAAGAAATCTTTCATTGCACAAATATATAAAAGCAATCCCATTAAATTGATTTGTTAAGGACTGAAATGAAACAGTCTCCCTGTTCTGGCTGGTAATATTCTCTTCATTTCTTGGATTTCCATAAGTAACAACTGTCATACTTCAACAGCTTCCAGATCTGTGGCTTTATTTCCACAAGACAGTGTGTTTCTGTGGGTAAGTGACAGCATATGTGCTTTTAAAAAGGATTCAGGTGTCAGCGAGCACATGGGAGAATGATCTGTGGGCTGGAGGAAGGGTCTGTTGGAGAAGACATGTGGATGTGGGAGGGTGCACAAGCCCCATCTGTTGTGCCTGTCACTACAGGTAGGTGCGACTGTCCACAGCAGGTGGGGAATGCCAGAGTGTCTGTGGAGAGGCGCCAGGCTGCCTGGGTTGAGGGCGTGTGTGTAAGTAGAGATTAAATACAGAAGGCTGAGTGTGTGGGCATGGCTGGTGAAGCCAACAATGTGTCATGAATTTATAATCTCTAGGTTTATTTCTTTTAGTGAAACAGTCCAACACTAATGTTAAAGAAAAAGAGACCAGAAGCAAAAATCAAGTCAGAGAAAATTACAGTATATTAATGTAATAGATGTTAGCAGAAATAGTAAAACAGTAAGTACTTCTCAAATACATGAGGATTTTTGTAGAGGGTGTAAAAGTATAAGGCAAATAGAGTATAGAAGCACCGTGATTTTTTTTTTTAGACATAGAATTGAACTTGGTTTCAGAGCTGATAAGGTATGGAATACCGGGGGAGCATTTCAGGTACCCAGGATAGATGAACAGAACCAAAAAGAAGGTGCCTCAGACTCTAAAAGGAGAAACTAAAAGTAACTTTGGGAACTAGCTGTCTTCAACTTGAAGAGTCTTAAGAGAATGCTGCTCAGCGATACCAAGATAACTCTTTCAATCTCTATTGAGGTTTTGGGAATAAGAAACTTCAGAAGACTCTTAGTAAATCAAACTGAGCTGCCAAAACAGTTTTCTAGGAGAGAATATGACAATGTCTAAAATGTCCTTTTGGCCAGGTTAGAGTTAAAACTGCCCAGGGAGCCTCTCACTTTTCTTTCTCTGGTGAGTAACAAAGTCCCAAAACATGCACTGTATGCCGCACTGGTCATTCAGAATTGAACAAATGGAACTTGCAGAGCTGATGCTTACATGTCCTAGGATAATGCACAAGCCAGGTCCACCGTGTGGGGTGAAGACAGGTGGGGAGAAAGGGGAGGGGAGGGAAGATACAGTTAACCTCTATTCCTGGGTGGGTGGCAGTCCTTCAAAGGTCATCTCCTTATCCAGTCTTTCAGTAGGCTTAAGAAGAAAATAAAAATATTGTGTAGGCTACATTTGATCACAGAAAGAATTATGATGTAAATAAAAATAAGGCCCATGGTGAAGAAAAAATCAAGAAGCTCACAGATTCATTATTAGCAATGAAGAAATTATATTCTACACTTACTCAAAGTCACAGGTGAAAATATGTCAACATTTGCATATAACCTCTATACAGAAAATGTCCTAGGGTCATAACGGATCCCAGAAGGAACAAATTGGTTTTTTAAAAAACAAATACATTCAAAGACACAAATGTTGTGCATTACTACCAATGACTACATCATCAGGATTTCAGTAAACACAAAAAACCAACTTGAATAAGATTTATAAGTACAACTTTAACATTTCCTGTTTAAAAGTTACTATTTCTTTTATGTTTTGCAGAGAACGGGTATTGCATGTACAATAAAAATAAAGAAAAACCCACTTACCATGCTTAGCATTTCATCAAAAACTTCTTGAGAGATAAAATGATAATCAACTCGATCCCCTTCTCCAAAATATGGAGGTCTTGTAGTGTGACAGGCCCTGAAATCATAAAATAGGTGACCTGGTCTGTTTATGTTAACTTGGAATTCAAAGTAAAGGCTTCAGTATAAAAACTGTCTTTAAAAAATACTGAAATTTATCCACAAGTAATAAGTCATAAAGTAACCAATTGTGAAGACGTGTGGTTTGGAGGCTATCACATACTAATTCTTTAGAAGTATAGCAACATTCATTACTAATTCAACTGCTTTCTTGTTCTCTGCTCTAGGAGCACCTTCTGCAGCAGCTCTCTCCACTCCACCTGACTGGCCCACTTACTTTTCAGGACTCAATTGAAGCATTACCCTTCTCAACACTTTTCCTGACCTCCTGTGTCTGCACTGTGCACTCCTCTACTCCCATGCTTCAGCCTGCACTACCTGCAGTGGAACACTCCTTTAAGACCCATCTCCTCCATCGCTTGGGGGTAGAGACAACTCATTCATCCTGTGCTGTGGGTCCATATCAATGTTATAGGAGACTTTCCTATGGGAATCCACCAGTCCAGTATATTCTGAATGGAATTCTCAACTCAATCAAAGAGGCCTCTCCTGTCTACTGCCTGAAAAAGCATCCCCAACCCATGTCATCCCTGATTATTGCCAACGTTACTAGACTGCCTTCTTTCATATCCAATTTTGTCTAACTTCTCCAGCAGAACATTTAATTCATGAGGGGACAAATTTAGTCCCATTCATCTTGTGAATCACTACATTCCCAATGCCTGGCACAGAGCAGGTATTCACTAAATATTTATAAAATTAATGAAAATGAAACATATAAAGTGGGTTACAGCTGCTAGAAACTTCATTGAATAGATGACTGCCTAAGGTCATCAGCTGGTGTCAATTCCAGAATTGAGAATATGGGATCTCCAATATGTAGGGCTTCTGATTTCATACTATTCTAACTTCTCAGTGTTATGGGGGAATGCTACCTGATATTGAGATTAGCCTGCAGTTTTAATGTAGGAGATGAGAACGGCTAGACACTTGGCATGTTAATTCATTTGTTTCTAACAAAAATCAAGAGAAAGATATTTATTGCTATTTAGGCACAGTGATCATATATGTTCTTAAGCAGCAGGGCCAGGATGACATAGAAGTCAACTACTTTTAACAGTACACTCATTAGGAGGGCAAACTGCAATATCAAAACCCTCCCGATTACAAAGTCAAAGCCATATAAGTATAACTCATGTGACTGTTTGCATGGTATTACGATCAAGCATTAACTGCACTAGAAATTTTTAAGGTCTTCATATCACAATTAAGTTGCAAATTCAGGAACAAGTATACATCCTAAGAAGACTGCCAAAGCACGGTGACATTTATTTTGCAGTTTGAAAACACTGGCACTTCTTCCCTGCCTTGGTAGAGATCTGAGACCCCCTGTCTATTGGTGTCCCTGACAGTCAGGGAACATAAAAATCTGTGGCCTGGCCTCCTGTGCTGTGAACCCTTAGAGCAGTCTTTACACGCTACACTGAATTTACATTTCCCAACAAAGGAACTGGGCGGCAGGCACGTTTATTTCAGAATTTTTAAAAGGAAGACAAAACAAAGAAGCGATTGGAAGTGTCTAGGCAGGTAAACAAAGAGATGGCTCCGCTGATGTGGAGAAGGCTGGTGACAGAACCTCAGCTGCCGAAACACTTTCTATTAAGGAGGATCTAAGACAACTGTAGATTTTCAAATCTGTTGTCCAATTTTCTCATATAGAAATGTCTGCTGTGTAGTACACTGCTCCAAATGTGAAAAGATAAAGAGGAAACACTTCAGAGTGAAAATAATGTATTCACCAAATCTACCTAGGAAAAGAGAATGTGAAATTTTGACAAGTTTAATTGAGCCATCCCTTTCAATATCCTTCCCCTCTTTGGCTTGAACATGCCTGTGTGTTTGCTATTTACTAATTAATTTACAGGTTAAATCATGATGGGAGCCATACCCCTTGTAGCTTTATTTAACAAATACAATGTCTGCTTTAGAGACTAATCCCAGATTGCAATTTTGGTCCTAAAAGTTTAAGGGTAAAATTAGATATCTCTAGAGCTATTCTATTGGTATATTGTCATGAAGGCTGCTAAGAAACCAAGTTCTTGCGAAGAGATGATGAAGACAGAAAGGAGCATGGAAAACCAAGCCAAATAACAGAATACCAGGGAAATGCAGTAGGAATACAAGATGTCTAAGAACAGCTGGAGGGTGGAGGAAGAAGTAGACTTTTTAAAAACTGATTCAGAACCTTACCGATTCAGAATCTCAATTCTAGGCCAGACTACATCGGGGAATACTGGACCTCTGCATTCTACCAATATGTAGACAGAGGCATGGCTCTCAGGGCCACTGAATGCAAGCACATCATATGGTGTCCTCAAAAGCCCAGACACTCCTAAACCATTGGAAAGTGAATTAAATTGGCCTTAACACCCAAGGCAAATGTATACTAACAAATTGTCAGGCACAATTTAAGGGACCATGAACACAGATTCCAGCACACATGGTGTCTGAGATTCAGGTTTCATGAAGGTACTACTTCACTTATTTTTTTGGTAACTACACACCACAGCTCAACTCATGTCCTCAGTGGCTGTCACTAAATGCTAACTGATTCTCTTGTCTCCAACTTTCCTTTCCCAGCCCTGCTGACAGTACACGACTGGGCACATCCCATTCCCCTGCTTAGAAGTTCTTTGTGACCAGATCCTTGCCTCTCATTTCAGTCCTGCTTTCTACCGTCTCTGACCATACTTCAAACTCAGCCATGGTACTATGAGCACGGTCAGTTAATGAAACATGCCTATCGTTCTCTCGTTGGGAAATCACCCAGGTCCAATTTCCATATCCAGCTTCTTTTGATTGTATCACGAGGCTCTTCATATCCCTCACAGTAATACTTAGCAAACTGCCTTGTTAGGTAGAATTTCATGCCCAAGCTCCATATTAGAAGGATTGGGAGCTTCCAGGAGGACAAGACTTTTGTTTGTTCATTATCAGCACACAGCACAGGGACTGTGCTCAACAATTATTGCTTGAATGAATAAATGAACCATTCTACAAGTTTGCTATATTTGTACAGACAGATTAGATTGTACTTAGATTGCTACACCTCCTACTACCACACCTCTGGCCACCAAACAGCTATGATCACTTACTTCATTACAATGCTATCATGTTAAAAGGAAAAGAGACTCAATACTCAACATCAGGAGAAGGCTATGAAAAAAATTGAGACTGCAAAAAAATAAGAGAAATAAAGAAGAATAAAGTTTTTCTCTCAGGACCACTCAGGTCAGCAATGTGGCCTTAAGTCTGGATGATAAATAGGCACTTGGGTGTTGTTTGTGATACCCTGATTCTCCCCTGCTTCTTCAGAAAGTTATTGATTTGTGTAGTGAAACAAAGTTAGAAGTAAATAGAAAGACTTTGTAGGCAGTAAATGGGTATCTCCAGGCTGCTCGTAATCAATGCAGTAAAGAATTTGTTTCCAAAGACAAGAACAAATAGGAAAATCAAAATCTAAAACGAGAGCAAAATTCTCAGCCATAATACCATTCCTTATATGACTGAATTTTGTTTTTAATCTATCTAGATATGCAGCTTAGCATGTGAAAATTTGACTGAATGTCTTGATCTTGAGCCAATGCAATTTTAAAGGAGGTAAAATACCAGCAGAAAATTAAATAAATGAAGTAAAAGAAGAGATTCAAGCAAATGGCAGAGAAAATGCCTTTATAAGTGCTTTTATGTTTCACAATGAGACTGTATCTATGCCTGCTTTCATTTAATTAAAAATCAATAGAACTTATGTTGGATAAAGAGTTTAAAAAAAGAAAATCTAAACAAGAGCAATAACTTGCCTCTGAAGATGTGCTTTATTTTTATCTTGACTTTTAATTAGGAAGTTGCTGCACATAACGGTAGAAACCTTTTAGTTTCTCAACGAATGAAATTATTATGTAACTAACACCATTTTTTTAAAAATCCAATGACACTGTCTTTGCTCCAGGCCTTGATGGAATTCTTAGAGTGATCTGCACCGAACAAGAGCTGATCTCTGCCTCGTGGCCTCAAGGAGGCTGACAATGTGTAGTGGCCTAGGTTTCCAAGCCTGTGAGGGAGGTGGATGAGTGAGAATGTAGTCAGTAGGGAGCAGTCAGGACTATTTTTCCATGGGACACTAATTCCAGTCAAAGGAGGAAAACTGCACGGGCAGCGCTGACAACAGTAGAGGACAAGAAGCTGATCTTAGGGGCCTCTTTTGCCATCTTGTGCCTGTACACAAACTTTACATAGCATCTATTATCTAAAGTCCAAGTTCCTCACCAGACTACTTGTTTCCTGAAGGCCAGGACCTTACCAGTATTACATCTATTGTATCCTTAGGGATTATTAGCAAATGAGAAAACCTCAATAAATACTTAGTGAATGAATAAATCCACCTATTTCTCCATGTAAATGCAAGGAAAATCACAGTGCCTCTCATTACACCACCTCCACTGAGCATTGTGCACACTACTGTTAGTTATGGCACCCATTCACTCCCTCCATCACTTAGTCTGGTGCTTAACAGACATTTATCACATGTATGAAGTGCCTGGCCATAAACCAGGCATTGAAAACTTAATGGTAAACAAGGTCGGTACAGCACCTACCCTCATCGGGCTTACAGAGAAGCAGGGCAAACAGATCAAATGTGATGGACAAATATTTTAATAAATAAGCTTCAGTGAAAATGAATAATTGGAATGGAGGGAGGGGAAGCCAGATGAGAATGTGGGGACAGATTAGATCAGAATCTTAATGGTGAGTCAAAAACACTTGCAATAACACATCAGAGCAAGCATGCCTTTGCAGCCCATATCACAAGGAAATACAAAGGGCTGGGCTACCGACTGCTGGCAATGCAATTCATATCAGAGCTCTGAAAGGCACCAGAGAAAGCCTTGGCTCCCCAAGTCACTTATGGCTTACTAAAAGGTTTACACATCAGCACAACAGTCAGTATGTACATTTCGCCCTACTTTGACCTTCTATCCATTGCGTTCAGCTTATCTTTTAAAACAGATCCAGTCACTCTATATAAGCACAATGGCACCATATATTTTAAATTCCAAAATTAGCTTTTATTTTTGTTATTTGAGAGTATTTAAAATATGTTAATCAAATTATTCTCTAGAATGTGTGCCTTAGAGTTGTCCAAATATAGGCTGCAACTTTTAATATCTAAGTGAATAAAAAATGAAATGTAAAGTGAGTAACAGCTGCTAGGACCACCATTATTGGAACACATGAAGCTTAGGAGAAGAAAATTTTTTTTAAAAATAGCATTAGAAAACAGTTTGCATTTCTTTTTGTTAATGCCCTACATAACTTGTGGTCACATTCTCAGTGCATCTACATATAACACTAACCAAAAAGTAATTCTTTTACCATACATATATATATATATATATATTAAAAGAGGAAAACGGTTTTAAAAACCATAGCAATAATTCAAAATTTGATTCTCAGAAACCTCTAAAAAAAACTTTGTAATTCTAACAGGATAGTTTTCTTGAATAGTTCTAATTTGTTTCAGAATACTACCCTTTATTTTAATGGAGCCATTAGGGAATCATTCACCAAAGTATTTGCTCCAGGAAAGTTTGAGCGCACTGAATGTCACTCTGAAGGGAAGGACTGGAAACACTTTTGCTGTTCCTTCTCTGTCCTGTCTACTGAATTGTACTTCAGAAAAGAAAGATCTGTCTGAAGACACAGAAACTTTATTGTTGCCAAATGCCTCCTAGATGGTACAAGGAAGAGGAGGAGTTGGGGAGAAGTCCCTGAAGACCTGCCCCTCTCATCACAGCACTGACACTGAAACTGTCACACTGCATGTTAACAGCAGGAGAATCCTACCTTCAAACACATTCTGCTCACTTAAAAATTTTGAGTATTGAATTTTCAAACTCTGGAGGGTGATTTGGGCTGGTATTGAAATATGTGAAACCACAGAGGATTCAAGTTTTTTTAAAAAAACATTAAGAGTAGTGTAACAAATGGCAAAAGAGCAATTGTATCTGCCCCACAAAAGACAAAACATTTTGTTTCTTCTTGCTACTTCATTAAGTTCTCTGTAACTAGGAGTATATTTTAACAATTATCTCTAACATATCAACAAGAATGACATAAAAAACAAGATTCCTGGTCTTTTCTCAAACCATCTAATCACACTGATCCAATTTTAGCAATAAGTTACCTTCAAGGGCTAACATTCTCAGGCTGTTCTGTCCTTACCAAGGGTTCATATCTAGTGAACATTCACTTTCCTTACTCCTTGTAGATCTGGTATAAAATGTAACATAAATAAGTTGTTTTGTGTAGTTGTACACTTACTTGAAATTCATAATTAAATTAGCAAATTCTGAGATTTTAGTAGGAAGGGACTATTGATAAACACAATTTGGAAGAGTTCTCGAGGCTTACCAGTCAATAAACAAACTTACCCATATCTGAAGTAAGTACTAAACTGTCTGCAGAGGCGGTGGGCAAGTTCACGTTTCCCACAAGCTTGAGGACCAGCTAGTATCAGCATAGGATACGGGGTGTCCAGGCTGGGAAGAGTACTGCAACACAGGACCACAGTCAGTACTGTCTCACTCCCCTTAGAGGTGCAACATCCTAATTACAACCGTTTGGTAGAATTTCTGTATCACAATCATAGTTAATGAGACTTGCTGCATGTAGGTCTCACATAAGGATGCTTTCCAGAAACAAAGTGATTATTGATTATAATATGTCAAAAATAATTCAAAGCACAGTTTACAAATAGGGCAAAATACAAATTTAGGCAATATTACTTTCCCACTTGTCTTAGCAAATGCAAGGCCATGAGTCAACTCCCTAGCACCACAGAAGCTGGACATGATGGTGCACGCTTGTAATTTCAGCACTCAGGAGATGAGGCAGAGCTGCTGTGAGCTTGAGGCCAGGCTGGGCTACACAATGAGCTCAGGACCATTCTGGATTATAGAGTGAGACTGTCTCAAAAACTCAAAAATGTTTAAGAAAAGTATCTGAGATAAAATTATAAGTATTGAAAATAAGTGAAGGAAATTTTCCTAAAGAAGAATATCAAAGCAAAGAAACAGAAAAATTATTAAAGATTAATTCAAGAAAACTTTAATAAAATTTTAAAAACTACACATAGAATACCAAGATACAGTTTTAGTAAAATTACTGGACTTCAAATAAAAAAGAAAAAAAACACAAACTAGAAAAAGAGAGCACATGACTTCATAACGGAAAAAAAATTATCAGATTCTGATAACAATGTTCTATGCCAAAGAAAAATGGAGTAACATCTTTAATACATTCAGGGAAAAGGGGTGTGAGCTGTGATTTTTATATTTAGCAGAAATGACTATCAAATATGAAGGGCACAAACTATGAATATGCAAAAACTTAAGAGAAAATGATTCCATAGCCCTTCCTAAGGAATCTGCGAGAAAATGAGCTTTACACAACCAACGTGACTCAATGAGCATGAAGACAAGGACTACTCATGAGTATCAAACGTGTAGTTACCTGAGAATTATGAGAACCTAGGTTACATGAGAATAAAGAAGGAGAACGCATCGTATACAGTGGCTATATGTTTGACAACAAAAAATAGAATGCTTCTTTTAAAACGCGGTAGTTGACAAAATATACAGAATAGGAAAACTCATAAAGATAGAAACTAGATTAGAGGCTATCAGGGAACAAGGGAGAATGAAGAGTTTGCTTAACGGGTACAGACTTTCTGTTCAAGGTGATACAAATGTTTTGGGAAGAGATGGTGGTGATAGCTGTGAAAACAATTCAGTTGTGAATGTACCAAATATTGCCGAACTGTCTACTTGAAAATGGTTAAATGGGAAATTTTATGCTACATATTTTTTTTACCATGATAGAAAACAGGAAGGGATTGAATGAACAGAGCACAGGCAAAAAATGCTCTTAATGTTTTTCAGTTGGTGTATACAACACTGGCATTCTAATACCATTGTGGTACAGTACAGGATTTTAAAAATGAGTAATTACAGAATTTTGTAATTCTATCTTCCTGTGAGTGTTGAGAACTAGGACAAAACAGAGATGTGATAGAGAGGAGTTAAATGTTATCTTAATTTTAGTCTTAAAATTCAGTTTTAAGCATCATCATGAATTCAGGAGTTATTTAATCCAACTATCTAGAGATAAATACAGATTGATCTATCTATAGTGAGGTAAAAATAATTAGCTAGAACAGATGTATACTAACAGGATGGCTGTAAATGAAGAAAGAAAGAAGGAAGGAAATAAAGAAAGAAAGAAAGGAAGGAAGGAAGGAAGGAAGGAAGGAAGAAAGAAAGAAAGGAAGGATTGGAAAGATGTTCCTAGCTCTTTTCACTAAAAAGCTTAAACACAATGACCAGCCCAGTAGTAATGAGTATCCTTAGCACCAAGATTGTGACTAGAATGTACCATTTCTTACTAAAATCAAGGCTTGGGGAAATGGCTAATTCCGGATCTGGGACAGGACGTGTTCAAGGTGAGTATGATAAAGTTGTCATGAAAAAGAGCAAGAAGTTAGAGTATCAGTGATTACCAGGCCAGTCAAAGATTGACTGTGTTACTTGAATATGGTGTCCTCAGCCTGATCATGTCAAATGGGGCCAGATTCTCCAATAAAATAACAAGCATTTCGCAAGGCCAAAGGTCAGGTTCCCTCCTCAGGAAACATGTCACTCCTGCCATCAGCCACTGACCTAGAACAATACACACTGCTATGTTCTAGGACATCCAGACCTTGGCCTTTGCTCTTATCTGCCTGACAGCGAGAAATGACGAAAATATATGAGTTTATCAGGCACTGTGGCAATTTTTGGATACATGTTTTTATGAAAATATACCTTACAGCACAAAACAAGTAGCAATATTATAAACTAGAAGCAAAATACAATGAGGACATAAATCTACTTCTTTTAAACCAAATGTGCTTTTCCAGATGTATGCAAATAAATGATAAATCATTTTACCTCGAGGGATCCCATAAACATATAAAACTGTCAATGTCTACATTATTAAATTATATATAAAAGTCATGTCCTGGCTTACAAAAAGAAATATTTTGCTCTCTGTGGGAAACCAACCAGATGAAGTACAGGACCAAATACCACACAAATAAGAGAAATCATTTGCATCTAAGAGTTTTACAAGTCTTTCTTAAAATGCCTTTGGGTATTGATAGAATTTCTGCATTTTACTTATAGCATAAATGGCCATCTGCTCCAACAGATTGTTTAAAAAGAAATGGAGAAACCGTGGTAAATCTGTCTTCAAATTTAGAGGTGAGAGACTCCTGTCGTGCATTCAACCAAGCTAGGCCACTCCTCCCCACTGGGCTGCAGCTCAGTGTGAAGACTCCCCAGGTTTCCCTGAGGCTAGCCAGAGTTCCTCCTGGGGACTCCCTAATAATCAGGACTCACAGAATGCTCTCTGGCAGGGGTAGTTAGCATTTTCTTACACCTAAGGCAAGATTTATAATGGGTATGAATGATCACAATTTTCTGCTAATGAGGCTGCCTGTGTTCCTGTCTTAAGGCAGAAAAGTTGACTTTTTTTTTTTTTTTAAGATTTCACTGTCTTTCACTGTCATATGGCTCAGACCAACCAACATACAAGGGGCTAGATGAAAGAGTAAAGAGGAATCAGCTCATCCCCGGCTTGAGAAAATACCAACCAATGAGTACACAGCACGTCTACGTACATGACAGAACGTAGCACGTGCAAGTACATGACAGTGCGCCACAACTGAGACAAGACGATCTTCCAAATAAAGACTGGCCCCTTCGCTTGGAGAACAAGGGAACACGGAGATTATAGGAAATGATTAAGACATAAAATGGAGGGGTTAAAAAAAAATAACAAGGCTCTCCTCTGCTGGCCCACCCTGAGCTGACCTGTCAAAAATCTTCTGTGGCTGCATCACGCTGTTGACAATGTGAGTCAGGTGATCTTGGGCTGCGATCACTTCAGGGGGTGGGTCGTATTTGTTCACTGCGGCCACCTTTTCCAGAATTAGAAAAGTAAAAGGGAAAAATGATTTGTTCTCAAGAAGAAGACAAGTCTCAGGTTTCCTTTAATGAAATACTCTAGACACAAAACCAGGTATATGAAATTATTTTACACATGTCTTCAAGAGTCGTTTTGTATTCAGCCTTCACATCAACTCTAACTTTCCTAAAATCTAAATAACAATAATTATGTTAAAATATTGAGCTGGGGTTTTTTTATGCCACTTTTGTGTATAATTTCTCTCCAAAGGAGAAAAAAAGGTGTAGGGGGAGGAGGGAGCCGGGAGTCCGTGACACCTTTTAGAATAGTAATCATTTTAACTTTTGGTGGAAGGAAACAAAACAAAGTGTATGGTCCTAGAATCCAGGTATTGATACTGCAAATTTTTTTTTCACAAATCATGTCTTCAAGAATTATTCCCACAATTTCACATTCTATCAAACTTCCTCCTCTTTTAGCTTAACTTTATCCATTCAAGAACATAAGCCTTTTCTCTATAACATGGAGTTCTTTGTCTCTGCCATCTCTCTAAATAAATTATTCCTATCTGCCACTCTTCTCCAGATGTTAAAGGAGAAGAGGTATCTTCTAAGTGGCTTTGAGTGCGAGAATATTAGGGAGCATCTATGACTTCTTTCAGCCAAGATGACAGAAAGGCGTTGATGGGATGGAATATGTACCTCTCTGCTTCTCTGTCTGTTTATAGCTGTTTTCATTCCTCCTTCACATTTGTATCCAGCTTAAGAAATCCCTCATTGGTAGAGATTTCAGCTGTCGCTGGCCACTAAGGAATGACAAAGCACAGGAGGAAAGGAGGCAGGCCTTAGAATTCAGGGTCTTGCTACATTGAATGGCCAAATGAGTTGTTGGGTTTTTTTTCCCATTTCATTGATATGTATATGTGCAAAATTTAAGGTTTACAATGGAGTTGAGCATTTTGTGCACATATGTATTCTGCCAAGGTCACAAGGGCTTTCCCACTCTCTTTCTGTCCCTCCCCCCACCCTTCCTTCTCCCCCACCCTACCCCGCTATTTCACTTTGTTTTTCGCTTTAAGTTCCATAATAGTTGTGATCTGGGACTCTCATACCAGAGAGACCATTCAATGTTTCACCTTCTGCTTTTGATTTACTTCACTCTAAGCATGATGTTCTCAAAGACCATCACGCTGTTGGACTTTATTGATGCATAGTATTTCATTGTGTACAAATACCACAGTTTATGTATCCACTGGTCTGTTGATGGGTATTTTGGTGACTTCTACATTTTAGCTATTGTTAGTTGTGCTGCTATAAACATAGGTATACATATATCTCTGCTGTGTTGTTTTGGCCTCTTTTGGATATATTTCCAGGAGGGGTGTTGCTGGATCAAAGGGGATACTCATTTCTAGTCTTTTGAGAGCTCTCCATACTGCTTTCCAGACTGGTTGTACAAATTTACATTCCCACCAGCAGTGTAGGAGAGTTCCTTTTTCCCCACAGCCTCACCAGCACTGATTGCTATTTGACTTGTTGATATAGAGTAGAATTAGAAGATTGAAAATTTTTAGAGTAGTGACTTATTTGAGTTCCTTTTGATAGTGGAGTCAAGTGCCATTATAAAAAATTTTATTGTTAAATAAGTCTTGAATTAACAGACTCATACACCTTCTGAACAGGACAGTTATTCAAACTGCTAGTCTACCATAACGCAGAGAGTTGGTTTTATCCCTCACTGTCAATGCTAAGCTTTCCACGAAACCTATGGCAGGCCTTCAGCTGCATTTGTGTGTTGATGTTTTGTGTGTGTGTGTGTGTGTGTGTGTGTGTGTGTGTGTGTGTGTGTGTGTGTGCATGTGTGTGTGTGGTACTTGGGATTAATCCACAACCTTCCCATTGAGCTACCTCCTCAGCCTTTTTTGCTTTGTTTTACTTTTTTAGTTTTTAGTTTGTTGTTCGTTTGTTTTGAGACAAGACCTCACTGAGTTTCTAAGTTGCCCAGGCTAGAGTCACTTGTGACCCTCCTGCCCCAGCCTCTCAGAACGCCAGGATCACAGGTAGACACTCATCACGCAGTTACATAGCACAGTTTTGCTGAGATCCCAGACAAGGAGACAGTCCCTAAATAATTACTTCATATGTTGTTATACATCTCACTGCTTGATTATATTGATCCTTTAACAAGGAGCTTGAGCTTCTGAGCATATTAACCACCACACACATGACATAACATAATTACATACCTTTTCTTCCACCTCAATTTTCTTCTGATCTAATTCAGTTAATCGCAGTAGCATAAATATTACGAATAACCAGTATTCAGACTCTTCCTGTTTAAAATATCAAGAGGAATGTTTAATTGTCTTTCTTTCCCCAAGTCAGCAAGCATGAGCTTTCTGATATTGTGAGCTTCCCTTTCACGGTGACCCTACCACTCCTGCATACCCCCTCCCCTGTAGTTCTCCACGTTTTCCCACTTGCCCATCCCCTTATATTAACAACTTAGAAGCAAACTGTGCCTTGTAATTTATAAAGCTCTTCAAATGGGCAGATCTTATTAATCTCCCTGTGAGATAAGCAGAGTAGGCAGGATTATATCCTCATTTCTAAAGAGAAAAACAACTAAGCCTCAGAGACATGAAGCGTCTCATCTAAGATTCCAGGGTACTAATTCAAACCCTGTCTTCTAATGCCAAAGAGTTTTCTTCCTACACTACACAAAAAAAAGCTGCATTCTAATTTTATTTGTATTCTTTTGTATTTATTGGTAGCATTCATTATGAATTTGTCTTACAACAATAAAATGATATTCACAAATAAAACAAATTATTGCTCACTATCCTCTGCTGCATTAGGATTATCTACCTTTAAAAACGCAATTAGAATTTTTTCTACTGAGAAGTAACATCTCTTTGAAGGGCAAGATACTAATAGATGCTACCTTTCCTAAAGGAAAATACACAGGAAATGAATATACATCTTTTACTTAGGTTCCGAACACACACACAAAAAAATGAGGAGTACCCTGATTTGATTGTGAATGTTATACACGTGTATTGAATTATTACACCACCACCCCCCGTGAATCTATATAATTATCGTATAGCAATTAAAAATATTTAAAGTTTCTCCCATTTACTACCCATTTACTACCCATTTACTAAATGCTGCAGGGAGGTTTTGTATATAAACAAGTTAACATGAATGAAAGCATTCATGCTGTTTATATGTGTATAAACAAGAACACTTTTCATGAATCTGGAACTGGAATGTAATGTGGCCATTAAGTTCTGCTCTTTGCTTTTCTGGGGATGCTGTAAATTGCTTGACATTAGCCCCATACTAAGAGCTGTTTTTATTTTTAAGTTTTTCTTACTTATTTATTTTATTCTTTTGCCTGTATGGACATAGTCACCAGGATGAACATAACAATACAGGTACTGAGAAGTACACATACAAGTGAAGAGTCTATGAAGGAACACAGGTAGAAAAATGGGATGAGGGACAGATGGACAAGGAGGGACAGAAGAAGATAAGGAAAATGGAATCTATCAATGGAGAAAAAAAAAAAAAAAAAAGAAAGAGCCTGGGGAAAAAAAAGTCCCTGGTCCTTGAACTGCAGAGATTAAAAAAAAAATACACTAGGAGATACCATTATTTTGTTCAATAAGAATTTTACAATCATGCCAATTCCATAGCTATCTCCAGGTACACTGTTTTAGGTGTCTAATCTTACATGTTCTTTCCCCTTTTATGAAAAAGAAACCACATTCTTTCTACACCTCTGGGGTCTTGTATGCTCGGATTCAAGAGCGTATCACGCTGCCCTCTCATTAGTTCCATTCTGCAATCTTTAGTGCCACCTCAGATGAGTCACAAATGACCACACAGAGCAGATAAATCACATTTAATTTTAGATTTTAGGCACAGTGGTGCCATGTGATACCTTATTAGTTGCAAGGAAAATCTAGTTTCTTGAAAAACAAGATCTTTCAGGTGTTGCTTTATGTAACCCTTCTACTTGTTTTCTAAGGGACAGAGAGGAGGAATAAACAACTCTACTCACTTTCCTGATATCCTTTACCAAGTGATTCTTGAAGAAAAAAATCTAGAATCCTCCTCATCTACCCAGCGCCCCGCCCCCCTTCCCCCCCACCCCCCATAGAAATGCCCTCTCACCTGAATTGGGTTTCTGAGAAGATTGAGAATTCGAAGAATAGGAAGATTTTCAATGTATTCCACTTCACGCAGTTCAGCAATCTGTTTGGACAAAAAAAGAGAGAGAGAGAGAATATACTATCAACAGACAACACAAAACAATACCAGGAAACACAGTCTAACCAGAGTCAGTGTGGATCCTTTAAATTCAACTTCTTTGAAACTGTCTCTGTCCAACTTTTTGGTGAGACTTCCACAAAGCTAAGGAAGACATGGAAATGACTGCTGTATAGGTTATGTTTCACAATTTTAAAAGGTGAGACAAGAAAAGATTCCCTGCTAGATCCTTAACCTGGGATGGAGTTTGAGTTCTGCCTGAGTTCTCTACTGAAGACAAATGTCTTTCCTGAATATTCTAAGGGAGAACCCTTCCTTGCCTCTTCCAGCTTCTTGAAATTCTCAGAATCTCCACCTCCATCTTCACAAAACTAAAATTGCCTGCATATGGGGATGGCTTCTCCTCTGTGTATTTTCTCTCCTCTGTCTCTCAGAAAGACATTGGATTTAGGATCACCTGAATTCCAAGATGATCTCGTCTTGGGTCATCTACAAAGACTGTTTTTTCCAAACAAAGGAAGTTCCTGCTGGGGAGGTCTTGAACATCCTGTTTGGAGGCCACTGTTCAGCTCTCTCCATCGCAAGAACTAACTTCTCACAAGGATCAGTTACTTCACCCCATGTTTTGTCTTTCATACTAGAAAACTGGCACAGCACAGCCCCCCCAATGATGTTGAAATGAGATGTCTGTCTCCAAAGTCTAGAGGACAACGGATATCTAAGACTTCAGGCATTCTGGATCACTAAGTAAGGAGCTTAGATGTCACCACCACCAACCAATTGCATGAGACATCCAAGACCTGAAAGTCTTCAGCAGTATCCTCTTATCTACCATGTCTAACCTACCCTGTAAATTCCTCAAAACTCTTTCTGAAACCTTCTTTCCCTTTGAAAGCCCTCACTGTCTCAGCTAAAACGACTCCTCTGATTTCTAGTCTCTGTCTCCTTTCTCCACCAAGGAAGGGAACAACAGTGCCTTCGTATTGGGTCTTTCTAGAGTCTTACCAGATACACGTAAATACCAACCTAGCACTTGAGGCAAGTGGGGGCTCTGGAGTTTCATGTTTCGTCAACAAATGTTCTTAGATGCAAACTATGAACTAGGCATTGCACATAGGGAGCAAGACAAGGTGTCTAAGCTCAGGAAGCTAATATTATAACAAGAGAGCAAAAAGAAAAAAGATGTAAAGATAAAATATGATATGGGATAGTATTTGGCAGTAGTAAGTACTAATGAAAGCAATATGAAATTATAACAAAAACAGGAAAGGGGTGCTGGAGAGGCCAGAAATGATTGGAGGCCATGTTTTAGAGTTTAAGATTAGTATTAGCCAAATGGAGTGACCTGTTTTGAAAAACTGAGACAAACTTTTGTCAGAGATGCCAGATAAATGAAGCCGCTGAGGTAGAAATAAACTTGATCCATATGAAGATCAGAAAAAATGCTGGTAGCACGGCATTCAAACACCCTTCTGAAGGCAGCGCTCATTCAGCCCTAAGAGTCCTGGGTCTCCATCTCCAGGCCTGTGAACTGGCGATAAGAAGCCATCCCGCACTTCTGGCCTAATCTAGTCAGCCAAGTCCTTGATTTGTTTTAGCAGAGTGACTCCAATTCTATGAAGTCAGGTCATCAATAAGTAGGCCAAGTTCACTGTCATGAATTAGGCAGCAGGTAAAAGGCCATGGGCATGGAGTAAAGTCATGTCAACCTTGGTCTGAAAGCTCAAAAAGTACTTAGAAAATGTGAGGAGGCACAACCGGGCTCAAAGTATGCACAGTGAACATGGTCTACAGAGAGCAAACCTCTCTGGAGAGAGCCCATGGGACAGCTTCTGCATTCTTTGAAACTATATACCAGCTCATGCTACCTGGTCTTGGCTAGCCTCTTGGAGGTAAAGAGGCCAAAGCCTTCAGAGGGGTCTCATGCCTGTCTGCATTCCATAACAGGGAGACCAAGTATCCCTATGTCAACTATCTGAGCACTTGGCATGTGAGCCAGATGGAATGGAGACTGAGTTTTAGAAGCCTTGATTACATCAGTCCCTCCTATACTCCACCCCGGCAACCACGTCGTCAGCCCTGGAGCCCCCAGTGAAACATCTACCCCCAACTCCTCTCTTTTCTGGCCTAACAAACGTAAATCAAGAGAGATACCAAGTTGACTTAGCAGTCAGATTGTGTTCAATTCTCTGCGGATTCCTTTTGTTCACATATATGAACAGAATATTAAGCCAGGATTCAACAAGGACAGGAGTAATGTCCATTCATTGCTAGCCTGAGATATTAATGGTCAAGTATCTCTGAACAACAAGAAGCAAGAATTCCACAGAGAATTTCCTACCTATAGGAAGCATCACCAAAAGAAAGAGTAGAATCATGGTCCTCAGGTGCCATCATCTCCAGCAACACTCAGGAAGAAGAGCCAAAGCACTCAAACCAGAAACACAAGGAAAGGAGAGGGGTTCTGTGATTACTTAGGACTAAAGCTCTTTCCTTGCTTCTCTTGCTTTGTAAGTATTATTGTATTAATACAAATCTAACAGAGACTGCAAAGTGGAAGGAAGAAGGAACCCCAGACACCACCTGATAATAAACATTTGCAAAGGACAGATATGATGTGACTGACTATAGCATTCAACAGCTAAAACAAATAAGTAATATCAAAAGTGCTTCCAAGATAACAAAATTCTGAATGCCAAATTCATCATAGGAAAAGCCAAAGCTATCCTATGTTTCTTTTACATGATAAATTTTCCATCCTTAATACATAGAATTCTCCGTCATCCTGGAGGAATCTCTCTGAGGAACAATTCAGATGGCTCAAAGACTACTTCAAAGTACTGTCTGTTGCTATGCAACCTGTCCAGTGGGCAGCCAGGGAATAAGTGATCGTCATGGACCCAACTGTTACCAAAAGAACCTCCTCTGGGATGGATATGTGGCTATTTTTTTTAATACAGTCTCTTTGATATTTGAAAATTATAAATTATAAATTCTTCTGTTCCCTTAAGGATACTTCTATTTTCTTTTTTCTAGGGCAATTTGAAAACTCTCTTGAAGTGGAAGAGAACAATATCCTTCTTAAGTAGCAAGGTCTTTCTAGACTGGCCCTCTCCAATGTGGTAGTGACTAGCCAGTTATGGTGACTTGGCACTGAAGTATCACTAGGATCAACTGGACTCAAAGTGTACAATACATATCAACATCAACAAACCCAGTATCAGGTGATAGAAGGCTAAATATCTGATCAGTAATTTATAATATTTTGAAAGTACTGAATGAAAAGTATATCAATGAAGTTCATTGCAACTCTTTCCTTTTTTCCTCTTAGTGTAGCTACTAGAAAAAATTTAAATAACACCTGTGACTTGCATCTGTGGATCCTGTTCTCAAGCATCATGCCCCACCCATGTCTGCAGGAAGGGCCACTGGCATTTCATTTACTGTGTCACCCTCCAGAGGTGGAGCCTGCTGACTCTGGATGGCAAATCATTCTACTCTTGAATCATAGCTCTGTTGTTTGCTAGGTAAATATCTTTAGGTGAATTACCAAATATCTCTGTGCCACAGTTTCTACATCTATAAATAACAATAAGCATCATAACAAGAATAAATGAGATATGTAAAGTGCACAGACCAGTGCTTGGTATATAAGTTACCATCTGATTATTGTTGACTGTAATTATTATTAGTATATTTACTGTTATTCTTTTTCCTAAATCCTAAGCCACATTGAGTAGGGTCTTAATGAGCATATTTCAACTTATTAAGATTTCCCTGTATAGATGAGAAAATTCCTTTAAGTTGGATTTTATAAACCTTTGATGACAACTGCACAAAGAAAACACTAACACTATATAAAACAGAGATTGTGCTGACTTCCTACAACATGGTACAACAGATAAAAGGCCATCCACTGGACTTAATTAACTTGAGAAGTCATTAAAACAACAATACAAATCAGGTAAGATGATGATAGACAAGTTTTGACTATGATTAAACATTCTCTTATTCCCAGACCTTAACAATTGACTTTTCTTGATTTTCTGCAACTTAACAGATAGTGTAAAATTATTGGAGAAAGCGTCATTAGACAAACTGATAACCATTGTCACAACAAGGCAGGCAAGGTCTCTGCTGCACCACATCTTGCTCCAGCAAGATGACACAAACTCTCACCCTTTCAGGGGTCTGCCCAATTTTTTACTTTGAACAAGAAATGGACAAGTTCCTTATGAAATATCCCCCTGTGTGATAAAGTACTCAGTCAGAATAAAATCAAATTGTATCTCACTGCATATGAAGTCAACTATAGGTACGAACTCAATATATCAGGATTAGGAGCACAAATAATTAATTAAATAAAATTTAAGAGTAAAAGTTGCTTTATATAATTTTTGAAGTGTATATTAAGCCAGACATCAAAATTTGAATATACCTAATTCTTAATCCATTATGAAGATTGGGAAGTTAGTTACATTATTGTTACCAATATAATATAAGAATTCACTTCCTATGCCTCTTTGTTTACGTTTATGCTTATGCCTTTCTCAGGATATCTACATTTAAAGTATTTTAATTACAGGTAAAATTCTACGTATTTATTAAATACAACATGATGTTTTGAAATATATAAATTGTGGAATGGTTAAATCCAGGTAAAAACATAAATTACCCCACAAAGTTAACATTTTGTCTTGAGAACATTTAAAATCAACCTTCTCAGAATTTTTCAAGAATGTATTATTTACCTTAGTCTCTACACTGTACAACTGATCTCTTGAACTTTACATTTACCTAAATAAAATTTTATGTTCTTTAACCAACATCCCTCTTCTTCAACAATCAGCCCTTCATCTTCCATTTGCCACTTCTCTTTGACTACAAGAGGCAACACCAGTGTGAAGCTGCCTCCTACCTCCAGACTCCTTGCTGACATATTTCAGACAGACCCATAGTGTTCTTTCTACATGAAAGTTTTCATGTGCACATCTAGTTCAAAAACTTATGTATACATGGTTGAAGTTTAAACTTTCAAGGAATGTAATTAGGCATCATCAATATTTGAGAAAGTATGAACTGTAATTATTTATTTTTTAAAAACCACTCCTGCAGCTACTGCCCTAGGAAATTTGCTAAAACAAGCATTTCATATAGTATAAAATGTGATCATCTTTGAAAACCCAACAGTGAGATGTTCATGTTTACTCTCTGATGTGTCCTTATGTAGACTATGACACCAGGTTTACCTCATTATCCTCCAGGTTGATCACTTCCAGGAGGTCAAGATTCTCCAAGCCTTGGAGGCTACTTATCCGATTGTGGGACAGGTCCAGGTTCTGCAAGGATCTCAGATTCTCCAAACCCGTGATTTTCTCAATCTGATTATTGCTCTAAAATGGACAAAAAGCATTTAACGTGTTAAAGCCAATCATCCAAAAAGCTGAAATGGCAAGTCTTTATTTTAGACATTGTCCCAAATCTCTTCTGAAAATTAACAGGCTATTCTTCCAACTCATCTTCCCAATTTCCATCATTCACTTATCTAAACACACATACTCCCATCCCAGAAAGAAATCCTAGTTTTTTCAGAATATATTTTCTTTTATTATTTTAAGATTTAATATTTTTCAAGATGAATATTCATAACAGCAGGAAAGATAAATGTTAAAAATGTTAGATAATAAAGGTTTTAACACCGCATATTTACAGCCCAATGGTAGCATGGCTCCATGATTATTTCTAGAAATACAAATTTAATGCCGTTCTTTCATCACTGTCACAATAAACCGCTTGCATATCGTAATTCCCAAGTGTGCTTTGTTTTCCACAACATTCTAAACACAGTCGTGTCACAGCATGAGGGCAGCGGTAATCTGTTGTCTTGGTGGTATCCATCAAGGTCTGCCTGGAGTTATGCCTGCTCTTGTGTAGTTCCCTCTCTTAGACATAGGCTGGCCTCTAACTTCCCTTATAACCAAGAATATGACAGAAACGAGCCTGTTCAAAGCCTAGCAGCTAAGAAAGCCAGGCAAGATCTGAGATAGTGTAAGGAATTCCAGCTATTCTACTGCAGAAAACTTACAAAAAGTTTACCTAGGAAAGATATGGACCCAGGATTAACTACAGGGAAAACCCAGCCATCCAGAACCCTCGTGGAGTGAAACCCCAACCAAGGTGCTAGCTGAATGCAGGAAGCCTAGCAGAACTACTTGACTGAACCCAGCTCTGATGTCAGAATTATTAACTAATGTCCTCTTACGTAGACACTGAAATTGCTTCTCAAAGTCATGGCAATTGGGGTGGCTAGTTATGCAATGCTAGAGAAACTAAGATCATCAATAATTTACATGTAACTATCTCTCAAATGAGAACAAAGATTTCATACTCATGTCCTTTTCCCCAAACTCCATGTGCCCATAATAACAAGAATAAAGACAATGACTTGCATTCTCTTGTGTGTTTTTATTAACATTCTCTTCACTTCTTAGTTTCCTTAGCCTTAAAATACAGGAAAATGCCACAGTAAAATTAAACCTTCAGTTCGAGTTGAGAAATATAATGAGTAATTTTGAGGTTTCAGCTAATGCCCTGTTGTACCTATCCTTAAATGTACAAAACTTTTAATAGGGATTAAGAAGTGAAAATTTAAATGATAGCGTTCTCTTCCATCTCCAGTATTTTCACTGGTACATTTAACAGCAAGAACTCATTTCCATTCTACTTTTCACACAGTTTAATTTCAATAATGAACCAGATTTGTGTTCATTAGAATAATTCAATGGTTCCTTAAAACATGTTAATAAAATGTTAATAATCTATAAAACTTGGTTACAGCACATGAGGGTTTATTATTCTCTTCTCTTTATTGTTATATGTTTGAAAAATTCCATTATAGAAAGAAAAAACTCATAGTTCTATTTGCCAAAGTGAAGTCAAATTTCCTTCTGTTCAGAGTTCAAAAAAGTTATAAAAAGTGTAATAGAAAAGAGAAAGAAAAAACTACACTAAATTTAACATATCCATATCAATTTAATGTATTCAAGTAAGACTTCAATATCCTATTCAAAAAATGCTCATACATCAAATTCATACACAATACGCTTCTTCCCCCAAAACTGTGAAGAGCTTTAGATGTGCTAGATAGATTGTAATTCCTCTTCACAGTGTCTCTGATGGCTTTCAAAGTGGCAGATGATAAGAGCAGAGTGAGGCATAGAAAAGTTTAATTAGATAGCCTGTGGTCACAAAAGAAACCAGAACTGAGAAATTTTCAGAATCACAGAAATTTGGAAAATCAGATAGTTACAGCTTTTATCCAATGCTGAAAGCTGACGTATCACTCCCAGAATTGGACAAACCGATTTCTGCACAAACACTTCCTCCTGATTATTTTATACTGATTAGCAGAGAAAACACTTAGAGAAAACCTACTTTCTTTAAAAAGAGAAAGAAAGAAAGAATAGAAATTAGAAACATTCTCAGTCTACCAGCTTGCAAAGAAAGACTGAGTGGCTCTTACTATGTCAAAAAAGAAGTGCAAAATTTAGAATGCATTGTCATTACTTGCTAAGAAGCTAGAGGATAGAGTAATTCATTAGTAAACCATATTTTTTTCCTTTTCAACTTTTAAGTTTATCTTGAAAGGGTCAAAAATTAACAGTTGACTTCTTTTTTCTCTAAATTATCAAATAATATTTTTCAGTAATAACCAAAGCAATTGGTTTTCTGATCTACAAACTAAAAATAAAAGCATTTATTGCTGTTGAAAGGAGTGTGGATGTTTTTATATTATTAATTTTAGTACAACATAGAAAAAATATTATTCTCAAAAAATTTGAGGCAAATGAAGCATAGCAATTCTGTATTTTCTAATACTTCCTGGGTGAGGGAAACAGGAATTGGGAACAATCTACTTGATCTATTTCCAGGGGAAAAAAAATAAGTGTTTCATGCTTTTTTCCAAAAACTGTTTGAGATAGAATTGTCAACATGGATTACCTATGTAGTTAATGAAACAAACTATGTATACTGTCATTCTTAATAAGGAATTCAACTCACCCCCCCTTAGAAACACCTCTATGTCTCTTTCCATTTGCTATGCATCATTTAAAATCAGTAGGAATGTCAGTCCAAACAAGGTAGGTAGACAAAAGGAAATTTCCAACAATCAAGTGAATAGTACAACACTGCCAACACTCCTTCAGGTTATCATAATTTCAAATGTGACTTCTCTAATTTTACATTTTTAGTCCAATTTACCAAATTCATTTTCATGCACTAACATGTCTTCATAGCCAGAATACACACAGCCGCAGATAACCAGTTAATCTTTCCATCCTTAGTTCCACTGCAGGTGTAGAATGTTCATGCTTTACCCTCAACTAACTTGCTACCATAAGGATGAAAGAGATTTAAAAGGGCACTTCAAGCTGTAAGTGAGAAAAATTATCACACTGCCAACTTTCAATGATATACAAGGCAGGAATAGTGTATCGTGTATCATATATGTCAAAAATCAGTAGATAACTCAGGATGTCATTTCAGACAACAGTGCAACATCCCCTTAAGAGATAATTCACATATTTAACAACTGATGAGTTACCAACCTCATGGCTTGAAATTCTGCCTGTTTACCCTGTCGTGGACATAACGAAGGCCAAGAAAGCCACCGAAGGGTAGGATGGAGGAGGGAAGAAGAAGAGAGAATCCTGTGTATTCCACAAGTAATATTATCAGCCTACCCCCACCCAAATTGGTGAGCTCTACAGTGTCATTTTTGAAATATTACATTTATCTCTGGGAGGCTGAGTGTTTTGTAAATGATCTCTATTGTCACGGAGTCCTAATCACATGACAGACACATGGCTTAAAGAGAAAAAACGCTCTCTATGGGAAAAACCAATCAAATGTAAACTTTCCTTGGGAATTGTTTATTCTCAGCACAATTTCTGATTTTCTGTAATGCGAGACTAATATGGTCTACTATAAAAAGACAACCAAGGTTTAATGTCTAGAAAATGTCTAAATTATGAACAATAAATGTTATGCTTAAATGTGTTCAAATATTTTTTACCAATAAAATATATTTTATTTTTTATACCAAACCACTTATATTTTTAAGAATAAGGAATATTTTATGCAAAACTAATGAATAGTGATTTAGATAACCAAACAAAACCTTAAAATAGAATTTGGAGAAAATCCTAATATATTGGTTAGTATCCATGATTTATTAACCATTTAAAATGCAATAAAATAATTTAGATCTTATAATTTAGTAGTATAACTAATTTACTAAGTATTTGGTTATATAATATTGTAATACTATAATAAAATATTTTAAATGTTTGCTAAGGGTAAAACCTTTCTTTCCCACTGCAAAAAATCAATCTTCTAAAAAAATAGAATTTGGATAATGAATTAGAAAACTGTTTCACTTTTGCTGCGTTAGCATGGAATGTTGGTCATGCAGGACACACACAAACTCACAGATAAACACGTGCACACACACACATACATATATATATACATAGAGCAGACAAAGGAAGGAGCAAACTAAAGACAATAACATTTCATAAAGGAATTAGCTCTTTTTATGCTTAAAAACATCTTAAATCATTGTAAGTCAAACATTTACCAAGCATTAATCACTACTTCTCCAAAAAATAACAATTTGTTCAACTCTTACCAGACAAAGTATTTTGATTGGCAATGTGTTTAAGCCATTGATTGTTGTGATCTTGTTGTTGGCCAAACTAAGGTGAGTCAGACTATTGCACATCTCCAGTCCACTGATTTCTTGTATCTCGTTGTCTGTTTACCATAACTATGTTTAAGGAAAATGTTCTTGAAAACATTTTGAAGAATAAAAGAATTAGTGCTAAATGATCACTAGGAAACTCAGGAACCAGCTAAAATGAAGAAATATCATGGGCCCAATACAAGACCTAAACTAAATCGTAAGATATATATTTTTCATGTAGAATATTAGAATGTATTCTATATCTAAGTTAGAATATATTAATTTTATACCTTATAAAGAAAGTTAGGGTCTAATAAAATTAATTATTTAAAGCATAGCTTTTGAGTGTGTTCAGTGTTTGCATTTTTATATGACTTGTTTAATTTACATGGAAAGAAATTTCACAGAAATTCAGAGCTGGCCTCTGGGCAGTATAATTTCCTCTTGGTTAATAAATGGTTCCACTAGAAACTCATGTGCTTCCCCGCCGGCAGGACTTCTGACAACAACCCAGCAACACACACGCAGCGTTATCATGTTCATCCTGAACCAGCAGCCTCGGAGATGTCCTCTGTAACAAATGGGGAGTCCAAAGACAAATGCCATCTCACAAAGAGGAACAGTGTTTCCTTCTGGTTTCACTGGCTTCTTTTTCCCTTTAAAATTAACAGGCTGACTTTAATGCCTTACTTTCTTCTCTGTTGATTAGGTTAATCTTTGCTAGAATTTTATCAGTTTACCTGTATCCTACCTTTGGAGTCACCTAAAAATGCATTTTCAAAGCCACCAATTCTACTCAGCTCTCTCTGTCCTCAAGCTCAGTTTTGCCTCTCAAGTAGCCAATGACGTCACCATTTCTCAGTCGCTCCTATTCTGCAGGGAATCGGTCACCAAGAGCTGGCATTTTTGCTTTTTAAAACATCTCGCTAATAATTCCCTTGTATTACTCACTTCTCTGCCAAGTCAACTCCCGTTTAGCACTAGTGGGTGCCTCTAATAACCATCCATTCCTTCCTGCCCTCAAGTCCCTGACACAGTGCAGCCAGGTTATTGTTTTTTCTCCAAAATGTTAACTGGATAACATGTTCCAATGGAAAAATTTTCACACAATGAATTCCAAACTTCTTGCTCTGGCACAGTAAGGCCTTCACTAGAAGCAAAACTTGCTTATTCAATTTTATTTCCATTGTAACCCAATGGAAGTTTTCTGTACCGAGAATTTTCTTCCTTGGCAGTACAGTGTTTTTTCATACTTCTCTCCCTACTGCCCATTCTTTAATACCTAACTCCAAATTCTACGGTGTTTTGTGTCTGTTTCTTTTCCTTTTTTCTTCAACATTCACATTAAAGTGGTACTTCAAGTATTTCTTGTTGGCAGATAATCCTAATTTTTATTGTTTCTTTTTTTATTACTTTTTAACTACACAAGAAAGTATAAATGATGACCTAAGACTAGAAATTTACAATATATGTAGTAGACAAAGGGTTAAAGGGTTACAACTCATATATTTCTAAATGACAATTAATCAATAGAGAAAAAAAGACAAACCAGCCCAATAGAAAATAGACAAAGAACCTGTCCAGACAAATTTCAAAAGAGTAAATCTAAGTGGTTAACAAACATATAAAATGATGTTCCATCTCACCTGCCATCAGGGGATTGCAAGTTACGATAAGACGCCAGCTTTTTGGCAAGCTGAGGCGGGAAAAGCATGAGTTCAAGCCCAGCCTCGGCAAAATTTAGGGATTTAATGAGATTTTGTCTCAAAATTAATAATAATAATAATAAAAGCACTGGGGATATAGCTCTGTGAAAAGGCCCCACATTTAATCCTCTAGTACCAAGAAAGTAAGAAAGGAGAGAAAGAAAGAAAAGAAGAAAGAGAGGAAGCGAGAGAGAGAAATCCATCCTTCACCTATAACTTAGCAAACATGTTAAAGTAAAAGGTTTTGAAGAATACAATCTTATGCCACTGGGTGAGAGGGCTGATTACAACAAGGGACTCTGGAGGCAACTTGACAACGTCTATTGTAACTGTGAATTTGTGACAGCAGTCCCACTTCTTGGTACTCATTTTTGCTCATGCTATTTCATTCTCAAAGCCTTTTCTGATTAAAAGAATCTCCACCTATCTACTTCTATTAATCAGAGAACCAGAGAACTTAATAAATATAAAAAGTTATTATAATTATCCTATTTTATTATGTATTACTAGTCATGTAACTTTGCTGCTTTTCTCTCAGATTTTTCACGTGCAAAAATGGGAAAATGTTGCCTTTAGGCCAAAAATTAGGTCATAAGAAAAAAAACACAGAACAGGTGCTACAAGGTGTACTTCACAATGAAAAGACATTGATATGACTGCAATCACATGACACCAAACAATCACATCTCTTGGTCAACAACATGGAAATGGAGATTCAAGGAAACTAGATAGATTAGAAAACCAGATAATAAAATGTTGCTAAATGTGTCACTAACTCTTAAGTTTCCTTTAATTTTTTTTTTTTAGACTCTGCATCCGGGCAGAAGCACAGGTCTGTTATGGTTAATACACATTTTCAAATCAACTTCCATAAGAGCAGGAGAGCCCTACACATAAACATTGAACCTCACAAACACCATCCTTTCTAACTTCCATTTCTTTGGGATCCTTAAATAAGTATTCTAGAAGTAGAATAAAGACCAGAGAATTGTAGATGTGGATTGTGATGAAAGATGAACAAGATACAGAACATAGGAGAGGACATATCTCAAGCAGCTATGAATGCAATGGCATTTCCTTGGGCTAGGCAATCTATGGCAACAAAAGCTACACCATGAGAACTCAACGTGAGTATTTGCTTTAATGTAGCACAGAAAACAAATGCTTAAGCCTTTTTACAGGAGTACCTGTGTTGTGGTGGCTTTTCCCCCACAAGATGAAGAGTCACAGCAGTGTGTAGCAGATGTTTGTGGGTAGCTGAGCCAGGAAGAATTACCATGGCAGCATTAGAAATAGGCAAGGATTAGAAAACTAGAAGACAGGAATTCTGATGCTATCAAGAGATATCAAGAATTGAAATCTTACTTATTGAGTCCACAACAATTTGATGAGTCATGAGAGGCTGCCACAGCTCCTTTGGTGCATCCAGGTGCCTCTCAAGCTTGGAATGCTAAAACTAGCCATGTTTCCCTGACTGAATATTGCAAGGACAGAGAGGAGGAGGAATGTAGATGCCCCACTGCAATCGCGGCTTGCTTCCGGTAGGTTCCATGGCTTCACTCCCAGTGCTGTGGCTGACTAAGCAGCCCTGTTAAGAAATATGCTCACTGCAGAAGAATTACCTCTTCCCATTTTCCAATTCTTCACTCCCCTTTCACTTCTAAGGAATTTCTGGCTCCGTAAGCTAATCATACTCTAAAGAATACAGAAGGCTCTCCATACCCACAAATTCCACATCCTCATATCCAACCAACCTCAAATAGAAAATATTTGATTAAAAATTTGTACAGTTTTCTTCTTGTTCCTAAGCAATACAGTATAATGAATATTTATATAGCATTTTGTTATATCATTATAAGTAATCTGGGGATGAATCAGAGTATATGAGCAGATGGGAGAAAGTACACGCAAATATTATATTATGTATGTTGCCATATGTATAAACTTGAGCATTCTGGCATCATAGTATTTTGGAGGCTAAAATGAATTGCCTAGGTACACTGAGGAACAACTGTTCTATTTACAGTGACACAACAACTTTTCTTCCCACGTGCTGCAACAGTCATATCACATGCAATTCCAAGCAAGGATAATTGTTAGCAGCAAGACTGGGCCACATAGAGCTCTTGAGTTCATAGCCTGCTTTGAGAAATACCTGTATCACTTTAATCTCCTATGTTCTTATTTAAAATTAACTGCACACAATGTTACTTACCCTTTCTCTTAACACTATTCTTTTGTGTTCTTTTTTAGGTCTTAGGAGTTTCTGATAAGAAGAAAATATGAGCTGAGAAATCACGAAACTCTTGCAATGAATTAGCTTCCTGGGCTAATCCTCTCAGGTGTAATTTTAAAGATGGTGATCAGAAAAAAGAGAGAGTTGAAGAACTCAAAATCATCAGATTGCATTCCAGCCTTAAACTTTTACCATTCTGTAAATAAATCTTTGGCAGTAGAATTTTAGATCCTTGTGGAAACTAAAGAAGCAACCCTGTGGCACTTAAGCGTAACTTTACAACTAGGGGGGAAAACCCAACAATATATTTTTTACATTCTGGCAATGCTGACAGTAGCTCACAAATGCTTGACATGAATTATTCACTAGGTCGGCATTTACTCTTATTCATTTGTCTACAATCATAAAATATGGTTTGAGTGTATAGAAAATAGTTACTGAGAAATGAGAAGGAAATCCATCACAATGCTCTTCGTGGAGAGGGCCTCAATAAAGGCTTTAATCAAAACCAATCATGAAAGATCTATATCACTGTACTAGTAAAAAACAGTCTTTGCTCTAGGAGATGATCTCCCAAAGAAAAATGAAACATACATATAGTTTACATGGCTTTGTGGGAAAAAGTAATAATTATTCAATGAATTCCAACATGGGAAACACCAACGGAATTCAAAAGACTAATATTAATGCAACCAGTGCTAGTTCCTAGTGAAGTTAGATGTTCAACTTCACAAGATGATATAAAATTGTTTTCCAAAGTGGTTGAAATAACTTCATATGCATAAACAAAGTAAAAAGAGTTGCCCGTGCTCCACCATGTTCTCAACTTGGATATTTAGATTTCCTAAATGCTGCCAACAGAATATGTATAATACAGTAACTCAGGTGGTCTTGAGTTGAATTTCTCTAAAGGCAAGTGAGACTAACATCTCTTCACACATTCACTAGTTTATCTGATTTTTTAAAAGTTCTTTTCACATCCTTGTTTATCTTCTTATCCAAGGACACAGGATATATTTTTTTCAACAACATTTTCAACTAAGTTTTATTATACATCCCCTACACACACACACACACACACACACACACACACACACACACACACACCATGTCTTATTCATCCTTACTAAAATTCATGTTTGCTGCTCTTGGTGTCTTGTTTTTAAACTTGTGTTTTCTAATTGCTTGCTTCTGGTACAGAAAAATCCAATTATTTTCTGTGTATTGAAATCACATCCAGCCACCTTGCTGAACTCTCAAAACTCTATTATTTCTAGTGCTAAATCTTTTTATATTCTTTGTTGCTAAACATGTCATTTGCAGAGAGCAACTTTTATTTTCTCATTACCAATCTTCTATCTCTAACTTCTTTCTCTTGGTTATAGTGCTGGAACCTCTAAAACAATGATGGGTATACAGGGCAATGGGGGCTATCCTTCCTCCCAGCCTTGTTCTGACTTTCATAGAGAAGATTTAGAATATGTTCCTAATTAGGATAAATTGTTTCAGATATTTTTGCACACATTTTATTAAATTCTTGTATCTATTGAGTTACTGCATTTAAGAACACTAAGATTCATTTTCCTTAAACTGTTAATGACACTTGTAAATTTTCTAATGGTACACTACTCTTACATTTCTGAGATGAATCCAACTTGTTTGTAATAAATCATCATTTTAATACATTGTCAGATCCAGTTTCTATTATTTTGTTTTGGATTTTTTTGATCTACATTATGAGCAAAATAACCCTGTCCTTGTTCCTTTCCCTTCCAGTTCCTCGTTTGGTTCAGGTGTCAACGTAATCATACTAGAATATGCTATGTGTATGCTTTCTATTTATAACAATTAAAATAATTTTTTATTATTAGGTCTGTTCTTGAATGTTTGGGCCTGATAGGGCAAGTTGGGTAGGAAAATTAATTTTAATTTGTAATAATAACGTTTCTAGTTACAGGACTAATTTGAGTTTTTATTTCCAAATCAATGTTTTGTTGCATAATATTATTCCTGGAATTTGTCTTTTTCATCTTTAGTTTTCAAATGTACTAGCACAAAGCTTGTTTTAAAATCCTCTTAATCTAGAAGTATTTTAGTGTTTTCAAAGAATAATCTAATGTAGTACTTTTCTCCAAAGATATTAATTTATAATCTTAAGAGGCATCTTTTTCACTTTCCTCTATCCAGAAAACCTCATAAAACTTTACAACCTATATTATGCACAATATGACATGATCAAGGAACCAAAAGGAAAGAGGCATATCTAATACTGGTTGGAAACGAGCCTACAATCTTTTCAAAACTGTAACATACACAAGATTACTTCATTAATAGCCTAGAAAGAACAGTATGTTTTGGCTACTTGTCTATGTTTTTTTTTTTTTTCCCAAACACAGGTAGTAATGGCGTCATGTTAAACTCAATTATATTCCCACTTGCTGAGTCCAGTTGGTTCTGGTATATTAACTGCAGCTTTCATACTTCAGTCATTTACTACAGTTAATGTCACATTTTAAAAAATTGACAGGAAAGGTAGCATACCACATAATCTCAGGTACTCAGGAGGTTGAGGCAGGAGGATCATAAAAGTTCAAACTCAGCCTGGCACCTTAGTGAGACCCTGTCTCACATTTAAAAAAGAAGAGCCCTGGATGTAGCTCAGCGGTAGAGCATTTGCCCAGTTTATACATGGCCCTGAGCTAAACCTGCAGCAAGGCAAAACTAACAAACAAGCCTAATTCATTTCACGACAGTAAACTTTTACAAAGTCCTGACACTTAAGACTTTTTACGTGGAAATCTAAACTGAAATAGAAGTGAAGGGCCTCATGATAGAAATATTTTAATCTGTATCTGCTCTTTTGAATCCAAGATATTAGAGAGTTTTCTTTTGTGCACTTAGAAGAATTTTCTGTGGAGGGGGGAGAGCTTGCCACATAAAACACCCACTGACTGCTGTACCTGGACCCTAAAGGACAGAAAGGGCTCCAAATACTGAGTGCCTTCTAACTGGCAGGAATTCAGGGGATATCTGGAATACCAGTGCTTCTCAGCCTTTATCACATGCTCCAACTTTCTGTACATTTTCTTCAAAAGCAGTTGGTGGCTGTCTAAGTCTGGAATGGGTCCCAAGAACCTACATTTCTAGAAGTTTCATAGGCTACTGCTGCTGGTGTCTTCTGTATGGTCTGAGATGAGTAGATTTCTGAGCAAGATGGCTTCTGAGCTCTCCAATTCTGCTCCTTAGCAAAATCAGTGCATGAGTTGGTCATACATGAAGTGAAGGTCCTATGGAGAGATGCTCCTAGTGCATGTGAACTTCTAGTGTGTCATCAGAACATTTCATTTGGCTTACTATCTGATTTCTCTTTTAGGTTACACTCAGAAAAACTTGCTCATTGCAAGAGCACCATGTAAGTGTCTGCTAGTTGCTCATTTTCACACAAGTTCTAAGGGGATTGGGACTATTTTATAATATTCCATTATATATGAATAAATTGTTTCTGTACACAATGTGTCTTCAAAAAAGGCACCTTCTATAATCTCAGCCTTACTACAAGTTACTACCATATCCTTAGAATAAGGCACCCTGGGGCAATCAATTCATTCTTCGTTCTCCACCCCGCCTAACACTTCTTAAAATCCTCAGGTGAATAGAAAGATACTTGCTGAGAAAGAGTAGGTACTTCTCCCTTATTACCCAGAGAACATCAGTCTCTGGTGTAACGAAGAGACGCAAACTCATTAAACTCACAGATCTCCAATTAACTCCTTAGGCCTTAGAAGTCTAAGCAAACTTTAAAATACATGCTCATTATGGAATCCTACTTCATCCAACACAAACATTCCACAAATTGGATACAAATACAAATTGTTCTCGGGGCTAGAGGAATGACACAGCAGATAAAGCACTTGCCTTGCTGGTGTAAGGACCTGAAGTTGATTCCCCAGTACCATATAAAGCACACCTATAATCTCAACACTCAGAAGGCTGAGGCAGGATGACTGCCACAAATCCAAAGCTAGCCTGGGCTACATAGTGATTTTAAGACCAGTCTGAGCTACAGAGCAACTCTGTTCAAAAAAAAAAAAATTAAATACAAATTATTCTTTGCTTTTTGTCTTTTAAATGAAAGAATATTTTAAATATACTATGATGACTAGGAGTATACCTCAGTGGTAGAGCACTGGAGGTCATGGATTCAATCCTAACACCCCAAAAGCAAGCAAACAAAACTAGAAAGGTTTGCTTTTTCTAAAGCAAACAGTATAAATTATTTTGTAGAATAGCCACTGATTTTCCTTATGATAAATATCTAGATTTTTAAATAATGAATTTATATAAAATAGGATACATATTGAAGTAAATTTGAAGAAATCAGTGAATTAAAACAACTTCTCTGGCCCTGGACTGAGACAAGCCTGTAAATGCGCATTTACAGAAAGAAGGATGGTATTACTCAGCTTTCCAGAGGTGAGATGCTCCTGACAAGGTTTGATTTCTAATGTTATTCACTGGTAAATAAAATGTTTCTCCTCATTTTTTGAATATTAATTCTTAATCATTTAAATGAGTTATTTATAGGAACCATTCTTAATACCTCACTTATCCGGTATCATTCCATGTAATGTGATACACATTCTTTCTTGGACCAATTAACCACAGTTTCCCTTTTATTTATTCAAAGGATACTGTCCAAAATTAGCTTATTGAGAGCATGGTATGCGGACAAATCACACATTTCAGAAATTTGGTTGCTGGAAAAATCCACCTTCTGGTGAGAAAAAGAGAACAACATGTTACATATTATTTTTCATTCATATCCACCACAATAACTAAATGCATAAAAGTAAGATATTTCTGGATGTAGAGTCAGAATTCTTTCCGGAAAGAACAGGTAGACTACATTTTCACCTACCACAGATCATTATTTTTAACCAGCATCCTTGTCTGCCCACATGGAGGGACGCTGCAGAGGGAGAGCCCTTCCTCAAGAGGATCCCTCAGCCTAAGTGCTTTTCATCCCTGCAGCTACTCTCTACTCATCAGTGTTACAATGCCTTGGTCTTCATTCACACTTTCTTTCAGTTCCACCCTCACCACCGTGTCCCCTGTTCCTTAGCACCCAGTAAACCTTATTCACTTTGTTACTATGCAAATCTTGTCTTCCTTTCTGTTCCTATCTCAATATATTCTCTCAGTCACCCCCAAACTACCAGAATAGTCAATCTTATTCCTCACTTAGGCTGTACCTCTTCAACTTTACATCCTTTCTCAAAATTGACTATTTTAAGGGAGGCATTTTCAGCAACACCTGTTGTTTCTACTCAAAGAGCACGAGATTAGGGGCTGGAGCTGGAGCTAAGTGGCAGAACATTTTCCTAGTACCCAAGGCCTTGGGTTTGATGCCCAGCACCACCCTTTAAAGAAAAAGAGCCTAAAACCAACATGTAGCTTTGCTTAATTATTTGCCTCCTGGCAAAAATATACAGTAATCATTAAAGAAAAAAACCAAGTGTTTTGAAACACTGTTTTGATAATTTGCTGGGCACACAATTTTCTGGAAAACTATCAAACAATTTATATAATAGACACGATTACCTTATCTCTTACTGACATTTAAAGTTATGCTTCCACTCAAAGAATGTACTGGTTACTTAATCAATGCATTAAATGACAAATAGCCAGGGCAATATGCCAAGGCTTTGTCCTCTGCGTTCCATGGTGACGGGTTTACTGAAAGAGTTTAAAGGGGTTAGACACTGTTCTGATTCCCATCGGAGTCCCAAGCACTCATCAAATCAAATGAACACTTTTCACCTACTAAGAAGAATAGCACTCTAAAAATTATTTCTAAAGTGTTAAGTACAAGCCCCTGCTCTTCATATGAATGCACACTCACTCTCGTTGATGGAACAAGGCTCACAGATATCAAATGAAACAGCAGATCTTCTCAAGAAATGAAACATAGCTCTGTCCAAGCCTGGCCTACTAGAAAAGACACCAGATCTGGGGTCTCAGACATGGAGCTTAATCTCAGCTCTTCTACCTTTCAGCAAAGGTTATGTAAGAAACCTTCCCATGCTTCAGTGTCCTCATCTGTAAAACAAGACAGTACCGCTGGTTCACAGCTTCCTTGGGAGGACTGCATAAGGGAATGCTGTGGAAGCACCAGCAGGCCTCAATCTTTCTTCCTCAGGCCCATGCAGACTTCACACATGGTGCAATACCGTACCAGGGCTGTCTGGCACTTGGCAAGCCTTTCTCTGCAGTCACCAATATATTTGCTCTCTGTTCTTCGAAGAGTTGGAACTTTAAAGATGTGACATATGATCTGTTTCTGTTAGTTTGTGGGGTCTTTGGGGAAGGAAACAAGTGAGGGGTGATTGAAAGTAACCCTGAGAAAGGGGTTAGACCATTAGCGTGCTTTGTTTCCCCAGAACAAGGCAAATAGGACCACAGAATTGAAACAGCTCTGCAAACACAATTCTTGATAACCTCCAGACTATGCAGTCTCACACGGAGTAAATAAGCATCTATTGTGGCATAGGTGAACAAAGCAATGTCATTTCAGAAATAACAAAATAACTATAATTTCAGAAAAGGAAAGCTACATTACTAATAAAAATGGAATGACATGAAACAACAGACAACAGATGTGATCATTATCAGAGGGGGACTGTCAAATTCCTGATTTCAAATACATCTGAAAAGGCCTTACTAGGATACTTTGGACCAAAGTTAACTAGATTTGTAAATAAGATAAAACAAATAGATAATAAAAAGGTAATAGCTGGTGTCCATTTCTTAAAATAACTTTTTTTATTAAAGATTTGAGTCCAATTTAAAAAAAAAAAAACACTAATCACAAGCTCTGTGGAAAAGGTTCTCTAATTTGCCAGAACATTGGAGTCACTTGGGGGTCATTTCACAAGCCCAAAGCCCAAGCCTCTCTAGCTATGGGAATCAGAGGTTAGTCCGCCTTAAATTGCCCCAGGTGATTCCAATGTACAGAACAGTTTGAGAGCCTCGATTCCATGGTCTCTCTACTCAAGTATGGTCCCTGAACCAGCTACCATGACATCCTCTGGAAAACTGTTATGGTAGAAATCACAGCCTTGTTTCTCAACCCCAGCCTGCTAAATCAGTCTCGTTTTCAAAAAAAAGCACCTGGAACCAACAGGCATGCAATTCCACAGGACAGCAAACTCATTTCCCAAACCTCTGCTCATTGGAAGTTGCTTTCTGCCTCAGACGTGCAAAAGCAAATGCAGAGAAGAAATAATGTTGGTTTGAAAGCTTCACTTTATAAATAAATGAATACACCAATAAGTAAATACAAAACAGTTGGATAAATTAGATGACCAAGTTTGAGGCCCTATGAAATTTTTGTAGATTTTTCAGATATAACATTTTTCATAAAATTATTCTGCTTTAGCCAAAGAAATGCAATAATGACTACTTAAGAGCAAAAGAAGACACAAAAAGTAAGTTCTGTAAACACAAAGTTTTAGCAAAGCTTCCTAAAAAGGCTTCACTGACAGACCATCTCCTTTTCAAAAATAAATGATACACAGATCCTTCTCATTTATTCTAATCAAGCTGCTCACATAATTTACCTATAAGCTATTCTCTCTTGATTTTTTTCCTCTACTGCCATTTTGCTTGGTTAATATATCTTGCAAATCATTTGACACATACAACTAGTGTCCTAATAAAGCTTACCTTGAGATTTTTGGGTGGCTTGAAATTGAAGAACGCAGACAGTTTATTCTGAGAAGCATTAAGTTCTAGAAGATAAGGCATGTAACTCACGCAAGACAAATCTAAGGGGATAAATAGATATAGAACAGGTGTGTCAATAAGACAGAAAAACTCACTAAAGACAGCATATATTGTATCTGTATGTTTTGAAATTGTGAGAATTGCAAGTACATCTTAAACATTCTAGATGAATAATATGACTAAAATCAGGAGTGTATGAAATATACAGAAAGTATGGAAACCCTTCTGTGAGAACATACTTTCCCCTTCCTCCCAAGCGGCTGCCTACATCTTCCATAGCCTGACTTGCAGAAGAGCCAAGTAAGCAATGCCTGAGGTCGCTTGCATGGTCCCCACTTATTCTCCCACAAGCTGCTAAAGCCTAAATGCTTCAAATATTTCCAGCCTTACAGGAAAGGATGAGAAACTAAAGCCTTAGATAATCCTCTTGATAATTAGCTCCTAAATAACTGAATTAGGTCTTTTCAGAAGATTGGAAATGCCACAATTAGGGAACTCTCTTTGTTGTAAATTCAATTTTGTTTTAGTTGGAATTAATCCTAAATCTCATTAATTATTTAAAGTGATTTAGATCATTGCTATTATTTTAATTTGACTCTGGATTGGCTCAAAATTACATCTGAGTTTTGCATTTTATCCCTCACAAATATCCTGAAACTCGAATACTAAGTAAAAGGACTGTATGCTAATAGACTATGAATGGAATTACACAGCAAACATAATAGCTGTTTTATCTTTCTCTGCCACTTCACAGCAGATGCACTTTGGAGTAGGCCAATGAATTAGGAAGGAAGATATCACACAATAAGAGTTACAGTCTTGTCAGTCATTTCTCCTGAAACAGGAAGAGCATCTCCCTGTCTCCCTCTTTCCAAGCACAGAGTGAGTTATTACCACCTCTCAGGAGACAGCCTGTCCAAGCAAAGTGCTTCTACCTTTAGGGCTAGGAGAGACACACAGAGACTAGGAGAGGGTAGCACACAGGGGCAGTGGAGGGCAGTAGAGACAATGCCTTGGAGCAGGTGGGGCACGCAATCTAAGAGCATTTCTGGCCTCTTTCCTTCTCAAGGGTCACTGACATCAGAAAATCTTTCCCAATTTGTATTTCATTTTTCTGGACTAAACCACAGGCTAACTATAAATGGGCCTAGAAGACACAATATGTTGGGGCATTAACACTTTGTAGAAATTAATGGGTCCATCAAGGAAAGCTGCCTGTGAGAGAAAACTGCTTTACACTACGCATCTACCTATCCATTCTGACTCAGCTGCATGTCTGTCAGAACTGGTTTCAGCTCCATTAACTTCTATTGGGCCCCGAAACCCCTGTTGGAGCCCATCTATTTGTGGTACTGTGGAGGCGGAGATATGTCTGAAGGCAGAAGCAGCAGCTGACACTCAGTGACTACACGATGGTGAGTACATTTCACACTTTGTAGAGAGCCAATGTTTTAAAATCACTGTGACAAACTCCTAGTCAGGGATCCTCGACTTCTAACCCCAACAAGCTGGGAAGTTCCTACACAGTGCAGTGACCTCCTTGCCCACCAGATGGCAGGAGCACCTCGTGCCTATATCAGTGGTTCTCAAATTGTGGTCCTGGAGTGCAGGGTCGGTCTCATTCAAGAACATATTGCAATGAAAATTCTCAGGGCCCATCTCAAATATGCCATTTCAGAAACCCTCAGGGGAGATTCGACAACCTATTTTAACAGGTTCCCCTAGATAATTCTGCTACAAGGTGAAAATTGGTTAAAGTCAGTAAGACTGCCATCACACATACAACACATACACACAAAGAACAATGTACCCCACGCATAGTAGGTGCTCAAACACTTAATACATCAGTAAAATGATCCATGCAAGATTAGTGAAGACTTATCTGGGTAAGGAGGAAGTACAACTGTGGACTTGGCTCATGTGGCATGAACATGAAGACGACTCTCTTTGTCTCGAGAGAAATAAGCACTCAAAACCTCCTACCACTGTGCAGTATATGAAGTCAATCTTGAAGGGGTGGGAGTTGGGGTGGGGAGTGCTCTTGTCAGAAATATGAAAAAAAGTTCTTCTGATGATACCATAACCATAACCTGGAACTTGCTTTAAAATACCCTGAGGGTAGGAGGACAGGGAAATGTATATGCAACACGATTGGCTGTGGGCAGGTAAGTGGTGACTTTCAAAACACAGTGCAATAGCCTCTCTATGCATCTGTTTGTAATTTTCAAAACAAGCTTTCTAAAACAAGATAAATTGAAAATATTTAAAAAGCAATAGCATTTTGAAAATGAAAACAATCTAGAATATTTCTTAGCCTTTGAGAGGATTTTAAATACTAGTCCTATGAGGAGGGACATCAGAAAATGAAACGAAGAAGACTTTATTATCAATGTCTAATTGCCATTTTTTTCAGGCAGGATCTTGCTCTGTAGTTTACATTGCACACACAGGCAATCCTCCTGCCTCAGCCTCCTGAGTACTAGGAATACAGGCATTGCCACCACGCCCAGCTTATGTGGTGCTGGGGAATTGAACCCAGGGCTTTGAGCTTACAAGGCAGATGCTTTAATTGCTAAGCTATTCCTCCAGCCCTGATTGCTGTGTGTGTTTTTTTTTAAGGCAGGTAAAAGAAGCAAAAAGAAAGATAATCAGTGGAAAAAGCAGATCAGAAAGAATGACTTACTTAATTCTCTAGAAAACTAAAGAAAAAATGTATGCTATTAAGAAATAAGATCAGAGTTCAGAATTAAGGATCAAGATTTGAAGAAAATGTGACAACTGTAGAACTAAGTTCTTTACTTGTGAACAGGTGCCATAAATATGTAGAAGTACAAATGGTAGAGTGGAGCTGAAGAATCAACTAAACACATGGAGACAGTAAAGAGAGAAATGAGGAAACCTGTGAATCCTTGCCACTCAAATAACACAAATATGAACAGCTAGCCAGGATTAAACTGTAAATGTAAAAGCAAAACAAAGAATCCATTAAAAGAAAAAAAGATTAATTCATCATCTTCATTAAAGAACTCATAGAATGAAAGGAAAGGGAATCATCAAACATTCAGGATGTATTGAAAAGATACTAAAAGGCTCACTAAAGCAAGCATTCCACCTTGCACTCATAAATATCACTGAGTGCTTATCAGCCATGCCATAACAGTGCCATCTTATGCCTTTTCCTCACTCATCTAGCAACTGATGCCTTTTGGGGGGCAGCAGGGAGTAAAGGAAGCAAAGGATCAATATGTAAACTGGTCTCCAAACCATTTACATCAAGCAGGTATCGCTACACTATATCACCCACTGCGACACCTGAATTTTGAGATAATTCAGTGCTCAATCTATTAGAATGACAATTACATACCTTCAATCTTATTCACTGAAAGATCCAACTTCTGTAAGTGAATATATTCACACAAAATGCTAATGTCGATTAAATCACAACCCTGAGAAAATAAAAGGTAAAAGACTTTAATATCGCTTTAGCGGGTTAGTAGACAGCCTGCTTGCAATACCTGGAGGTCATTGTTAATGAAAAGAAATCCAGAATTTCTTTCAAAAGTATAGAACAAATGAAAGGAGAAAAATATGAAGCTTACTAATAGGATCTCAAAACAGACTACAGGCTCCATCAAAAAAAAATGCATTCCTCTGAAGAAAATAATAGCTTAGAATTAGCGTTGTTAGCAAAACCGAATACAACATGAAAAAGCAAATTAAAGCAGTGTTCATGGAGACCTTTAGAGCAGGGTTTTACATTTTTTTAAAGGAAGCCTACATAATAGCAATAAAGACAAAGCTTTTTATCTTGTAGAATAAAAAGCAAATGCCTAGAATTTAAATGAAGTTTTAAAGAGAGTTCACACCTCATCAGGAGATCATTAAGAACAATACCACCCACACTTTCACAAGGTTCCCTTTCAAATTCTTTCACAACAATCTCACATGATCAGACACACCTATGAAATGTATAGGGCAAATTATCCCTAATTCACAAACGAGAAATAGAAGAGAGGCACATGAGTGGCCTCAAGTCCCAAGCAAGTTAGAGAGAAGCAGTCGCTCAATCCTTGTCTAAAATTCATTCTCAAAATTCTGCTTCTAGGGACCTTCAAGTGGGGATTAGGAAGGAATTTGAAAAGTGTAAGACTAATTTCATTAATGCGAACAAGGCTCCATAAATATACAGAACTACAAATGGTAGAACAAGGCTTATATTATTCATATATAGCATGTTGTCAGGGTTAGGAAAAAAAAACTAGCCAACGAAGAATTAGTATAAGCAAATTCTCATATAAGATAATGATGATTGGTTAATGAAGCCAGTTAAAGAGTAATAAATCTGACTCTTAACAAAAGTAATAAAAGGGTAAGTAAATAAACAACTACTATGTACAAGGTAGCCCCATGTTTCACATGACAAGAAATTCAACGATGAAATAAAAATACACTTTGTTTTTTGTTTTAAGGGGGGTAGGGTGGGGAGGGAAGGTAGGGTGGGGAGGGGGAGAGATAAAAGGAAAGTGGGAAGGTACCTGTCACCTTGACAAGATACGTAGGTGCACAAAATGCTCAACTTCATTGTAAACCTTAAAATTTGCACTTATACATATCAATAAAATTGGGGGGGGGGGATAAAAATACAGTGTGCTCTTGAGAAATGTGTGCCTTTAACAGAAGAGAAGATGTGAACACAGTAACAAGAGAAAGTAAAAAATAATATGTAACATAAGTAACGGAGGGAAAAAGCCACTGAACCAAAAAGTGTATTCAGTAAGACAGGTTATTAAGAACAAGAAACTCAACATGTAAAATCTCAAATGTAAGGAGGTCAGTGGCAAAATAAGTTAAGCCTCAGTCCCTGCAGCTGAAATAAGATTTAAAGGATTGCTTTTTCGGTAGATCAATTTAAGGCATAGCACTACATACATAAGTAGAATATTGATTGATAAGGATGAGTGTGGGGCTATACACTGCTGGAATTACCCCATTCCAGTGCCTACCACACTGTACTGTGCAAAGGGTGTTCCCTAGACATTATTGACTGATTTGGATGAGTCATCCACTAAGTGACATCAAGAGATAGAAGTCAACAATTATAATATATGTTGACCTTAAAGGGCAGACCATGATATAAGTGACAATAGCTTAACATACATGAAGCATTTCCCGATTGAAAACCAAAATGCAACAGCCTTGTGATGAATTAGCCTATTATAAATGAGCCAAAGATGGTTCTATAATATGATTTCAATATGCTATTAAAAAAACCCTATACATCTGTTTATTCTGCAAATATTCAAGTTATATTTAATGCTTTACCATTTAGGGGAACAAATAGAGTTAAATTACTTTCCTAGGACTACAGGAAGTAGGGAAAGAAGAACTCTGAGCCATCTGCTTGTACAACCCCTTAAGACAAAACTGAAGCTAAGATTTTGTGCTACTCAATAACTAGTATTGAAATCTTGAAAATTGATGAATAACAATTGATTTCTTTTCTTCAATGATAGGTATCTTTTGGAAAGTAAAATATGGCTCACAGTTACTTATTTCTTGACATACTTAAAGAAGAAAATCAATATCAAAATACTTGGTTCCCTTGAATTCAGATGCACACTTTAGTGCTTCTTTCACTGATCAGAGAGAAGAATCTTAAAGAGTTTTTGATTGGTTTTGCAGAATCAAATTCAACCTTCTGGGAAGAAAGCATTGATTACTATAATATAAACCACTTAAGGTAAAAGATATGGAGTATTATGAAAGTGGAAACAAAGGAATTTGCAAGGAGGACCAGCCACGGGATTGGTCAGCACTCTTTTAAGTCTATTATTTACTATATAAGTATCTCTTATCACACCTATCTCTAGCAAATGCAAAGTTCTGAGATTTTCTGCGATCAAAAAGCTATGAATACCAAAGAAAACAGACACGGTGTGGCTAGTATGAAGATGTGGCCAGGCTATGGCAATCCTGTTATACTCACTGACAAAGTTAGTTTGAGGTAGACCTGCTCAGTCCCAGGGCCAGAGCGCCCCAACTCATGGAGTGCCTTGGCCACAGCCTCTTCGGTCAGGACTCCATCAAATTCCTTCTGGAAAAACAAACAAACAACAAAAAGCAACAATAATAGATAAATGGACAAAGAAAAGGAATTTGTTATGAAAATAAAAACTACTTTGTCATGTCCAGCACTTACTTAGCCATATACATGGATGACAGATGATATACAGGCATGATAATATATATGGTAATATATATGATGAACAGACATGTTATCCAGAGCTGAGCCTCCACAATTCACCATTCCCAAAGAAAATGTCTTTGTTGGCAATACATACGATACTAATAAATATCTACCAAATCAATGTTTTTATTGCCACAGATGGCCACTTGTATGTACTAGGTATTCAAAGTGAATGCAGAAGCATTAGCATGAGTGGGGATTGCTGGCATTAATTGTTTCTCTGTTCCAAGCAATTAGTAAGAGCTCTCAAGGATCAACTCATTAACCCTCCTGTCAACTCTCAGGTAGGTATTCTTCTCTCCATTTTACAGATGACAAAACTAAGGGGTAGAAGTTACCTTGCCTGAATCTTCAAAGACATTATGTGATGGAGCCGGAATGAAAATCCAAATCTGTCTGAGCCCAGGGCAATTCTACATTCTAATTCTTACCCACTACTCCAAAAGATGGTTGCATCAATTGAAGGCAATTATTCTGTAAGCCTGGTCATATTGCAGGAGAAAACAGGTCCAAAGTTCACTATTTTACTTCCTTTTGGCTAATTTTGCTGTACATATGTAATATCCAAGATTAATTTAAAAAGTAATAATCTCTTTTTTCCCCAAGGTGTAGAAAGGGTCTTTATTTAGAAACAAAAGACAGAGAGGTAAAAGCTTCTGCTATCTGGACGGGAATCCCGAGTGGGGTTGCCCCAAAAGGGTGATAATTTTATAAGAAAATTGGCCTTCAGTATATATACCTCCTGTGGACCAATGGTCATTCAACATGCTCTGTCCTCAATAACAGACAGAAGGGACAACATGCAGAAAAGTGTCACACTTGTGCTACCTCCAAATGTGAAAATTAACACCAATATTAGCTTAACAACAGAAATTACAGTAGTCACTTTAGTCACGCCACTACATCTAATCATGATGAGTATATTAACTACAAATGGCAAAATATTCTCTTTTGAGGTGTTCAGCAGCTAACAACAGTGCCCAGGCTGTGAGTTCTAAAGACATAAGCATGTAGGTTTGAGTTACTTAAGTATTTCTTCCTATTCCCTACTCACCGTCATTCCCCACCTCACCCTACCCCTAGATCTCTACTGACCAAGGGAACACGTTTTGGTGGAGATAGAACACAGGCTTTGGAACTGGGTTGGAGCCTCAATGCTCCATTTTGGAGCTGTGACTTTGGAGAGGTAAAGTTCTCTTTATACCTCCTCCTATCTTTATCTATATACAGGAAATTTTATTTTATTTGAGAGAATTCTGGACATGCCACCCTAAAATATACTGCTTCAGTGTATTGACTGTTTTGAACTTAAGGTACTTGAAAAATAACAAACTCAAGAAGAGGCTTTGTCTCAACTCCTTTTATCTAACTAAAGACAAATTCTCCTAAAAGAACTCAATTGTCATAAATCCTCTGCTGGGATCACATCAGCCAGAGAAAACTCTTGTCACAGGAGAGAAGAGAGGTTAGCAGCTTGCTCAGACAAACTTCATTATAAACTATCTTATCTCCCATCTACTCTTCTAAGAGCTGGCCATTTTTCCTAGAAAGCATTTACTCTTTCCTAAGTGGCCTATTAACATGTTACATAAGCTCTCAGATCTCACAGATTTTTGGAAAGTATTCACTTTTTTTTTTACCATGCTGATGTCCTCATGCATGCAGTATTAAAAATTAATAAATGTGTAAAATTATTTCCACATTATTCTGCCTACTGTCAATTTATTTTACAGACACAGGAATTAAAACTAAAACTGTAGAGAGAAAATCTTTCCTTTTCTAAATCTCCTTTTAGGGTTTTGGAAGGAAAGAAAAAAATAGTGTATATAAAGCTGTTAGCACAGTGCCTGTAATGCAGCAAGTGTCCCAGGAAATGACAGTCTCTATGCTCCAGTGATATCAGAATTCCACATCTTAATGCTTCACTCATATCAATCAACTGATGCACAAAATAGAAAAATAATTCAATTTTCTAAATAAAGTTCTAAAATCTTATGTTTGATCTAGACACCCTAAAACTCATCCCTATTTCCTGGAAATAAGAAGACATTTGCCCTTATAACAAGTGGATGCCTATTTTGCAACACAGATGTTGATGGGAAAACTGAACATGTTGTAAGCATTTTCTGAAATCCCCAGAACAAGACCCTGCAGAAAAAACCCCTCATAACTCCTCTGAGGCTCTGTCCTTTCGCTGCATAACAACGTCATCAAATTGGCAAAGTGAATGAAAACTTTCCAGGTCTCTTCCCATGTAACCTATTGGCAGCCTGTGGGATTTCTGTCCCTAAGCCTCTTTCTCACTTGGCTTCGCCACCACACAGCTCTTTCTCTCCAACTTCTCTGACTAGCAACAAGAGAAAAACAGACATTATTCTACAAAGGCAAACCCATGCAAATTACTGCAGATTTCTCAATGCAAACTTTAAAGGCCAGGAGACCCTGTAGCAAATTCTTTCAAGTTTTAAAAGACAGCAATTGTCAATACAGATTATTGTATCTGGCAAAATTATCCCTGAAAATTGAAGGAGAAGTAAATAGTTTTCATGACTAAGAATCCCTAAAAAAGTTTGGGGACACTAGCTCAGCATTGCAGAAAATACTTGAAGGAATCTTTGAGAGAGGCAGAGAGACAAGTAGTACCAAAGAACATGGAAGAAAACATCTAAAGAGAAAATGTAACAAAAAAAATTTGTATCTGAATCATTTGATTGGTATCCTTCCAAAACAATACCAGTTTTCATTTAAAATCTGTGAAACTTCCCCACATTATTATTATTTTTAATAGTATATTAGTTTACAAATCATAATTATTATATTCAACATGGGGAATTGTTATGAAAACTTTTAAAAATATGTATGCATAAATTTATGAATGGATAGGTACATAAAGTAACAAATCAAATCTGGCAAAATATTAATAATTAGTGAAATGTCAGTAAATAATTTATGTAAGTTGAAAAAAGATTCTGAAATAACTAAGTATTTCATTATATCTACTGCTTATGTATGATTTATTCTTGTGATATAGACATATGTTCATTTAACATAGCAATTCACTTATTCAGATTTGGGTGTAAGTTTATCCTAAGAAAAATGATTAATATAATGATAATGTCTTTTGAATGTACAAATATTTATCTTTCAGTACTTGGCTAAGGAACCTGAAATTTAACTTTTCTCTTTTTGTTTCTCATACTTTCTAGCCTTATGAATTTCACTGTTACAGATCTTTTCTTATGTGGATTGGTGGGAGGGGCCATGTCAAAAAAAATCTCAACAAAGTCATAGTAAGATACCAAAAAAAGAAAAAAAAAGAACTTTTGGCAATAAATGGCTCTGGTGGACCCAGAAAAGCGGCATCAGAATATGGGCACTGCAGCCCATTCTAGGGGTAGGAAGCTGAGCTAAAGAGTGGTGATTTGAAGGTGAAGTGAGTCAGATGCAGAAGATTAAATATGTTAAATATTGTATGGTTTCTCTGATATGGGAAACCCAGAATAGGTTCTATAGAACCAAATGGGAGTTAGGGGGAATGGGGAGGGTGTGGGAAGACCAAAAATGGGAAGGGATTGTAAAGTTGATGTAATATGTCTGTGCACAAAATACTTACTCAAGTTCATGGTACACATTATGTATCACATATATGTATTAATAAAAATAGAGAAAAAATACTATGGATAGTGAATTGCAGTGATTTCTTCCCATTCTTACCTCTCTTTGAGATGAAGAGGCATATACGACCTCAATCATGTCCTCAGCTTCTCCTACCATCATTCTGTTGCTATTATTTATTATACCTATATTTCTTGCACCAGGCACTTTATGAAGAATATAGTCTTTCACTAAATTTAATGTTCATAACTACCCCATGGGTAGGCATTATTATCCACATGAAGGGCAGGCATAAAAGTGGTTTCATGCATCAAATTTTGGCCCTGAACACATCAATGTCATATAGTCAAGAAGTACTTCCTAAGTAGCAATCATTCCATAAATATTTGTCCAAAGAAGTCTAAATTAATTATAATCACTCAATGAGCTATAATTAGCATATCAAAGAAAATAACTTGCTACTTATTTTAGTAACAATATTGATAACAGACTAACCCTTTTTATACCATATATAGGATCTCATTTATTTCTCGCATTTCTTCTATGAGATAGCTATTATTATAATCCCCATCACTACAGGTGAAAATTATTAAGATTGAGTGACTTGTTCAAGATGTCACAACTAACAAAAGGGTGAACAACATCTCAAACACAAATCTTTCATTCTAAAGGTTGTGCATTGAAGAGTTGGTTTATTCTGTCCCATATAGGGGCCTGTAAGTGCCCCTCAACTGTGCTCCCAATGACAGCCCCTTATTAAAGTCTTTGTAAGTAAATCCTCATCCTATAAGTAATGCCAATAACTTCACCGTTCACCATTCTGGACACTGGGGCTTCCCCAAGAAAAGTTATCACACGACATTTGGCATTCATAATGATTTCTGAAGTTTGAGGTTAACTGCATTGAGGACATTCTGTAAACATTACATCCATCACAGCATTAAAATTCTTTACAAGGCTAACCCATGGAAAATAAATCATTGAACACGAATGTGTAAATATTTCTTGTTTAAACTCTCAAGTTTACTTAGCATACTAAAATTTAAGTAATACTATGAAAAGTCAAAAGAGAATATGAGAACACAAATATTCATATTTATAATGTAAGTGGACGCAATAATAAACATTTTCTAAAGACCTCGTGCAAGTCAGAAAAGAATAACCAGTTCAAGTCAACTCTCTCTACAGCTTGTTAATGGCATACTGAAGACAGATTAACAATGGTACTAATAAACCCCATAGCTGAAGAGCATGAGTTAATTAGAATAATGAAGTATGCCAGTGGTTCATTTATGAATTCCTCTGGGGTGGAGCTAGTGGAAACCACACAAACATTCCAAAGTTGCAAAAACACTGCTACAGTGCAACAGTGACTGCTGAAGGCAGCAAACTAAACCAACAAAATAAGTAACAACTTTCTGCCATCAACTTTAAGCACAAATGGAGTGTAACGAGTGCAGCTAGAAGGAAGTAGAAAAGACAAAGTGAACAAGGAAGATAGGGAGAAGTGACCAAATCCTCATAGAAAGCAAAATGACCTCACAGAACAAGGGGAACCAAAGCAAGGAAAGAATGTGTTAGTAGCAGTCCTAGAATACCAGAAAATTCTGCAGGTTAGAGAGGGAAGACTAAGAAAACAAACCAGGGAAGGAGTCTGTGAGAACCCAACTGGCGTTAAGGAAGAGGAACACATTTGGCTTCAAGAAAGAAAAGTGATTAGGAAGAGACACAAAGATGCTGAGAGAGAAAGCCAGGAAAAAAATGCAGAATGGGAATGTCAAATGCGCTCTACTTCCATTATTTATACCTACTTCTGACAAAAGAATTTGAAGCAACTTATAGCATAAAGGAAGAAGAATAAAATCTAACCTGAGAAAAACCATCATATTAAAAAAAAAAAAGAAACTGATTCTGGATTTCCTTATAGCCAAAACAAACAGGGAAACTTAATAGAATATTGAAAGGAAATGAATCTTCTATTTTTGAAAGAAAGGTCAAAAGTTCAAACAGTTTCTAGAAAACAATAAAAGGAAGCAGTGTGATGAGGAGTGCAAGGGACAAGAAGGCAAAGGAGGGAAGATAATAAATGGAAGAAAAAAGTGGAATTGAGTGATGGCTAAAAGAGATATAAAATAAAAATCGATATGGATGAAAAAGGCAAACTTAAGATACCAAGCAATATGCAACGCAGGTGGAATGTTATGAACACTTCCCACATCCTAAAATACTACCATGGTGTGCTGACCTTTCGAACATTCTATGTCTCTTTTCGTGTGTGTGTGTGTGTGCGCGTGTGTGTGTGTGTGTGTGTGTGTGTGTGTGTGTTGACTACAATCGGCATATAAGCCCGGTAGACGAAATATGCAAAACTTTCAAGTCACTTAGTCTTTGAAGGAGCACTTACATTATTTGGAGAGTACCCTTGGTCCCCTCGTCCCCCTCTCCCAGGAAGGAAGGCAAGCGGATTCCACAACTTTGGGAAAGTGTGGTTCCACAGTCACGGGAAACAAAGATAAACTCTGCCTAATCACAAGGTAATAATTGTATAAAGGTGTAATTTTGAAAACATAGCCAGAACTCTCAAACAAATATAGCCTTTTTCATAATGATACTGTGTAGCCTGACTCATAAGAAATCAAGTGTGTTAATGAAAAGACAGGAGATATTTCCGGCAAGGAGTGAAGAAGAGTCAGTAAGAGAATCCGGCAACAGAAAGAGGAGGGCAGAGGGTGGTGTTCACTCCCTCAGGCAGAGGCGCCGGGGCGCGTGCGACGGGGGCTAGGCTGGGGCGGCTGTGGGTGCTGGGGAGCCCCAGGGCTGGAGGCGGGAGCCAGGGAGTGAAGGGGAAAGGGGAAGGCACACCTCCAAATTCGCCATTTCGGACTCTGAGGACTCCTCGGACTCCCCTTCGCCCTGGCACCGCTCCTCGTCGGAATTCTGGGAGCTGCGGCTGAGCTCCTGCAGCAGGTGGGACGAGGCGCCGCTGGAAGTACCTTTCGGCCTATGTCCCTTGGAAACAGAAGACCAAGGCGAGTGACGCCCTTTTTCTGAGGTGAAACGCGCCCTTGAGGCTCTAGGTGAACTGCCCATGCCTCTCAGGGGAGAGGGCGCTCTTGATCTCTGGGGCTCTTTCCCGGAGGCCGCCATCTTGTTTAACACCGCTGCCTAGGAGACAGGTCCAGCGGAAACGGCGCCGCAAGGGATCCTGGGGGCTGTAGTCTCCGCCCTCTGCGCGGGCCTCCTAGGCGTTCTACTTTGCCTTTTTTCTTCTTCTTTTGTTATTTTTCTGTCTTTAGTCCATTCGAGTCGCTAGCTTTGCTGTTTGCTTATATTTCTCGTTTCTGCCTCTTTTCTCCACCCCTTTTCTCTGTCTTCAATTGTCTTTCTCCCTCTATAGAGTTTTTCATCCTGCCCAGGATCGCGGCTGGCGCCTGTCACCTCGAACTCTTTCTGCAAGTTGTAATTTGGAGGGATCTGATGTCCTTCAGCTGTCTGTCAGAAAGCTACAAAATGAAATGTAACTCTACAGAGCACGGTGCGACAGCGGAGGGTGTGAGGAAATAAAATCGAAGGCTTGACTCTTTTCCTTGTGGTTTAATTGTGGATAATAAGAAGAAACTACCAGACGACTTCTGAGAGTTAATTTGCAATGAATTTACATTCCCACACCACCGCAAAATGATGAGCCTTGTCCTTGGGGAGAAAAAACGCCCCGGCTGTGGTCTTAACAATCCTAACAGAAAGAGAGAGGGGGAAAAATGGCTGTCAAATTAACACTGTATCTGAGAGCCTCCGAAAAGCTATTAGCATCTTATAAATAATTGTATTAGCCAAGTGACCTGCATTGGTAATTATTTTAATCTCATTGCATAGGTTCTTTTGCGGCTTTAAAAAACACTCTTGCAAAATTACAAAGCATGATTTTATGCAAGTGTGATTTTATGTGACCTAAATCCCATAGCCTGAAGCTCCACCAAGTAGACACTCCATAGAACAGCAGAATGAAAATTATAGTAACTATTATTGCCATAGTGATGACAATAGAGATCCTTGCAGGGAAGTCACCCTCATCCTCCTGGCCTTACAGGGCTTTTTCTCCATGCCTCAGTGACAGCAGTTGCAAATACAAAATGATCCTGTCAATGGCTGTCAGGGGAGAAGGAGAAAAAAATCCTTATGGACACCATCCATTGACTATTATCTTTCTCAGTGCCAGAGGGACCGTTAAAACTGACATAAAGCTTTCAGAATTACCTTCCTTCATTATCTTGGTAGTCATAAATGAAAAGACTCCACTGCAAGTAACTCTTTGTGCTGGGCTCATCTCATTTCCTTTGCCAATACGTGACTCCTCCAAGGGATTTAGCCCCACCCGTACCCCCATAGGGCCTGGTCCGACACATGACATGGAAAGGAACTTGGGAGAAAGTATCACAGGAGTCTTGCCCTTCTGCGTGATACAAACCTAGTGTGTATGTGTGCGTGCGCATGGCCAGGTCTTCTGGGATAGTTCTGGGTCTTTACTGCCTTGGGTGAGAGGAAGGAAAATAAGTGGAATGCTGGCATCATGACACTCAAGAGTGACATCAAGGACTGGGAGCCATGGACCAAGAGGGGAACTGTTACGCTTCAGCTGGAAAGAGGATGATAATTATCAGTTTTGTCTATTTGGTAGCTTTCCACTGGTGATATTATTAACACTTCTAACTTTTAAGTGTGCACCTAGAGTCATTCCCCCATCTGGATCCAACACTCTGATGTAAGCATCTGTCTCATTGACGCAAATGATAAAGCAAGATGAACCCTCTGTTGCCTATACTTGTAAAGCATATCTGCCCAGAACTGTGGCACTGAAGCAGCATGAAGATTATATGTATCTTGGGATTAGGGAAATAGGTCAGTGGTTAGAATGCTGACCCAGCAAGCACAAGACCCTGAGTTCAAATCCCAGCATCACGTAAGCTGAGCATGGTGAAACATGACCGCAATCCCAGCACTTGGAAGGCTGAGGCATGAGAAGTGCCATGAGTTGAATGAAAGCCTGGGCTAAACAGTAAATTTAAGGACAACCTTAGACTACAGAGTGAGACCATGCCTCAAAAAAGGATATATGTATCTCCCATCTTTAATATTCTTAATATTATTTAATATCCTTAATAGTCTATAAGGAAAAACAGTGTTTCTCAGGCATTTTCACATGGCACCATTTTAAATAATTTTTACAGAACATCATAGAACAGGGAAGACAGAAAAGCAGTAGGAGACATCACTATGTGCTTTACTGATATTACCTCAGTTGGTTCGTAGAAGCACCAACAAGGTCAAGATTCATGCTGTCATTCCTATTAGCCCAAGTAACAGATGAGGAAAGCTGGGCATAAAAAGGTTATGAACCTGCTCAACCCCCTTTGTCAGACAGTGACAAAGGACCCAAACGGAGACAATCTGGCTTCCTAACCTAAAACCTTAATCGAAGCACTGTATTTCTAACTGGTTTAGTAAAACTTTACCGAGGAGGACCTTAAATGTGAAATAGTTTGATGTATTCACTTATCCTTTTATGTTTTCTTATCCCTTTCTATGAAAAAGGAATAAGCCTTTGTAGGAAAGAAAATGTATTACCTAATGAAAGCCTAGTGGGTCTAGAGACTTTAGGCAAATGATTGCACAGTCATTTAGTTACAATTGCCATAAGGAATTTTTTTAAAAAAAGGAGAATATAAAGACTGTGAAAATGTCATCTGTGACCTTGATCTGATATGTTAGGGAGGGTCCTTTAAAATACCACACATGAAAGAAAATGTGGTATGTATGCCCAATGGAGTATTATTCTGCCTCAAAGAGAGATAAATTCATTTATAGAAAAATGGATATTCCCTCAGATTACTACACTTAGCAAAATAAGCCAGACACAGAAGGTTAAATACTATATGGTTTCTATTATGTGAGAAACTCAAAGCATAAATAAAAAAACAAAGAGAGAGAGAAAGAGAGGGAGAGAAAGAGCAGGAAAAAGGAGCTGGGAAAGAAGATATGGAAAACGTGAAGAGTGGGAAGTGAAAAGAGAAACAAAAATGATGAAGATGTGATGTATATGTGCATCAGTGTCCCAAGTTTATTGTAATTATTCTATATCTCAAATAAATATTAATAGGAAAATAAGTTCGGGGAAAAAATGAGCTGGGGATGTAGTTCAGTGTAAAGGTTCTGGGTTCAATCCCCAGAACTGCAAAAATAAAGAAGCAAATAAAGAAAATCACACAAACATTTCTGATCTTCATAATAATTATAAAGAAGTCTGGGAAGAAGCAGTATAAGAAGTAAGAAATTTATTATTATCCTTGCAGAAATCTACTATATTCCATTTATTATTATCATAATTAATTAAATTCCTAGGGCCTGATAAAGTCCATGCAGGCCTTTGAGCCAAGTAAAATCTGTTAAGGCCAACATTAAGGGCACTTTGGAGTTGGCTCCATCAACAGAGGACCTGGTGATCTCAACTGGTGGTTGAGATCAAAGATAAAAATTGCAGTCTGGAAAAAAGATGATCTTCAAAGCTCAGGGACTAAGGAAGAAAATTTAATTCAATGAAGAGTTCTTGCCAAGAGTCAAGTTGCAAACAGAATCTGAGTAGAGGAGTACTGGGTATTCCTGAGAATTTCTAGATCAGATTACTTTAGCCCTCAGACAACTTCTGGGTTTCATCAGGGAAGTTGCAAAGACTTAAGATCAAAATGATTAAAATGATGAGCAGAAGAGACTATATGACATATTTTTGAATGATGAGATGAAGACTTGAGGATGTTATGCTAGGACACTAAGAAAACCAAAGACCAGGAGGAATTCGGGAAGAAATTATCACAGTAGGTGGTAGGAACAAAGGAAAGCTTGAGGGATGGCAGGTTTAATAACCAAAGTATCCCAGTGGCCCTGAATAATAAAAGCAGGAGGAAGAGCAAATAGAAGACCGAGAGATGAAATGGCAAGAAAGTCCACCACAGCTATGTACTTTGAAAATAGCAATATACTTCAGATAATGAAGAGAAAGTGTCAAACAGTGGTGCTTTGTAGAAGAGCAAATTGTGCAGGCTCCAGTACAAAGAACAGGGCATATGCATGTCACCATCATCACCAACTGGCTGCAGCCTGGAAGGCCCTATTACGAAGTCAGGCACAATGGACACAAAAGTGGCTAAATCCTTGATCTTGATCTTGGCTTCTCTCTCTCTCTCTCTCTCTCTCTCTCTCTCTCTCTCTCTCTCTCTCTCTCTCTCTCTCTCTCACTTTGTTTCCTGGGATTAAAATCTGAGCCTTCACACTGAACTACACCCATAGCCTTTTATTTTTTACTTTGAGACAGGGTCTCATGAACTCACCCAGGCTGGGCTCAACCTTAGAATCCTCATGCTGTCGTCTCTCAAGAGTGCTGACATCACATGTATGTGCCACCTTGCCCAGCCTTAGTGTCTTTTAATAAGGAGTTTGCTTTAAGGTTGGATAGCAGGATACAGGGGGAAAAAACTAAATTAAAAGTACACAAGAGGAGACGTGTTCCCCTTTGTTGGTCTGGAGTTATCTCACAGCTTCTTGGGGTGACTTGGAGATAGCATGCAGGTCACTGCTCCCATCTACAGATACATAGATACTTCAATAGATGTACTAATGAAACAGCTCATGTAATTATGAAAACTGAGAAGTGCGTGAAATGCAGTCAGTAAGCTGGAGACACAGGAGAGCAGGTGGCTGCATTTTCAGTACAATTCTAAAGGCTCAGGAGCTAAGATAACAGTACATACAAGTTCTATTCTAAATGCAAGGAAAGGTCAAAGTCCCCGGTCAAGTAGCCAGCAGAATTTCCTTCTTGCTCAACCTCTGTGTTCCGTTCAGGTCTTCAGTTGGCTGAAAACAACCCACTGCCCTCCCATTAATGAGTCTGCTTTCCACAGTCTTCCCAATCATTTAATTTTATCTCCTAACAACCTAAAAAATGCTTCCAGACTAGTATTTGATCAGAAATTTGGGCAACCCTTGGCCCCATCAAGTTGACACATATAGTAAACTACCCCAGCAGTAACACTCATGGGAAATTTTTAAGAAAGAAAGAATTCCTTCCAAAACTACAAAAGGGAAATAAACCCACATGCTTCATTGTGCTGTAGCAACCCTCTTGTTCACCAAGTAGACCACACGCTCTGTCTGGGCATCACTCCTGCCTTCCTTAAGGCCTGTGATGATGATGATGCAAACCACTAAGAATAGTAAAATGTCTGAGATGCACATAGAAATAATAAAAATGATAATGAGCTCTACTTGCATGAAAAGACACAAGTAGACAAAGGGTAGCTTTGAAATTCCAATCAAATACAATCTCTCCCATTACCATCCTCCTTCTACCTGATTGGAATTTCAAAACTACCCTTTGCCTACTTGTAGCTTTTTGGTACGTCACAGGCCATTACATTATCAACTTACCTTTCTGGAGAACAAAACTCCAGAATCACCAGGAGAATAAGGTAGAACACTAATGGCCTTTGCCCCTCAATGTCCTTAGATGCCCAAGTGAACAAATGTGCGTTTGAATTATCTATCTGACCTATAGATGATCTTTATGATACAAAAAGCTTTGTGTGTGCATAATATTTTCATTAAAAACAACTAGGGGCTTAGAGCAGTTTTCAAAGTTGACTGATGATGAAGGTTCCCTCAAGCAGCTGTCTTCGCCATATTTTGATTTCTGTTTCTTGACCAAATCAAGGCGCTCACAAGTCCATCTTGACCATGAACTTGTTTTGAAAATGATTTGTGGCTTTTACAAAATTCTTTTGAAAAACATCATCAGAAGGGAATTTTATTTCTTTAGATGCTGAGTTGCCAATAATGTTTTAAGTAATAAAATATACATAACTTATAATTTACCAAGAAACTATGCTCAGCAGTACTATGTACATTTACATTTTTGTACCATTGTCATTACCATCCACCTGAACTTCATTTTGCAGAACCCAAACTCTACTTTCATTAAGCAACTTCTTCCCATTTTCCTTTCTCCACTTTCTGGCTCTATGAATTTCACTAGTGTATCTTATGTAAACAGAATCCTACAGTATTTGCCCTTTTGTGACTGTTTTCTGTCTTGGCTTTTACTGCCTGTTCTTTTATATCAGTCTGAAATAACACTGCTTAGATCAATATCAAATGAATTTTTTCCTAGTGGTTTTTCATTTTCCAGTCTTATGTTTAAATCTTAACTTGTTCTGAGTGTATTTTTATGTATGGTGTGAGATAGGGATGCACTTTTCATTCTTCTGCATGTAGATATTCAATATCATTTGTTGAAAAGGCACTTTCTGCCTTTTAAAAATACATTGTTTGCTTCCCCTTATCCATCTGCTACCTGCTGGGGCTAGACCTTGGTTACCTCAACGTCCTTTGTTAGTTTCTTAGGCCTTTTGTAAAATTCTCTACAGACTCATGAAGTGGGCCTAATATTTCCTAGTGGGTCCCTGACTGATAGGAATGGAAAGTGAATATAAACACAACAACTTGAAAGCAGCCAATGAAACTAATTAGTCCAGAGAGATATTCATTTTCCGCACTTAACATCCTGTTTGGAGGTTAGCTTGAGAGAGACTCTGGAGTCAACTCTTGTTGCCTTTTTTCTCTTTCTCTTTCTTTCTTTTTTCTTTTTCCACAGGGGGCAAGGAGCAGGAGAGAAAGAAAGGAAAGAGTAATTCTGACATTTTTCTTTTTAAAGGCTAAGATTTCAAAGGGAAAATTAACGTAAATGACCAACCTCCTCTACTGAACACTAATTAAGATTTTTACTATATTAAAACTAGTAATAAGATTTGGAAGAACTTCAAGGCAATCAAAAGGGTTTCAACAGTCTCCTAAAATTTAGTCAAGTAGTTATGCAGTGGGCTGGGGACGTGGTAGATTTGCTTGGTGTGAATGAGACCCTGGGTTCAATCTCAGTACTGAAAAAAAAGTTAGGCATTGTTTAAATTACTCAGCTAGAAAAAAATATGTCTACAATCTGGGTGTAAGAGGTAAAACTGAAGCTGGATGATATTAAGCAATTTATCATATCAGAAGTTAAAAAGGAAGCTGGCATCATCCTGGAACCAAGTGTTCCATTCTTTTTAATCTTGCTCCTCTCTCAAAAGAATAGTGTGATTGTATCTTCTCCTGGCTCGTTTCTCTTCTGCACATTTCTCTCTCTTTCTAACTGGGCAACCCCCTTCTCACCCAGGAGCACATCAATCACTTACCAATCTGATGGAGTCCAGAAAGTCCCTCAGCCATCTAACTGAAGTAGAAATAAATCATTCAGTAAACTACACTCAGAATCTTACACCATAGGAGGGACACTGGAACACACACAGAAGCAGAATTACAGCACTTTCTAGACCTGGCAGCTACTTCTGGGGCTGTTTTAATCATAAATGCTGCTTCCACCCTCATAAACCAACATCTTCACCACTTCCCAACAGCATCTATAAGAATTTTAGGGTTAGACTCAGGCCTCACGTGGAAATGATCGGCGCTACCTGTGAGGTATTTTGGAAACAACCTCTATTCCAAGGAAAACAACTGTCATAATTTACATGATTACATAGCAAATTCTAAATCCTCGGACACATCAAAGAATATTCACGTTAATCTTTTTAAATGGGTGTGGTTCATAGTTTAAAATGTTGATATTCTCCTGACTAATCAGCTTCCACTTACTCAAATAATGGCTTAAGTTCAGAGACAGAACTTCCAAATTTGATTCACATCTCCTCATCCAATCATTTCTCAAAGAAGCTGCCACATCTTATATAAATCCTAAACAATATTTTACGTTTTCATTATGCTTGTTTTTAAAAACGAAAGCAAAAAGACAAGGCATTTTTCACCCTAGCAATGAACCTGCACAGGCAGAGAATTAGATGTCAGACTCTTTAGTAGCAGCTGCATTATTTAACTGATGAATTAATAGGAATTTGTAGAAGAGGAGGTAGGATTTAAAGTTAAAGCGGAATAACAATTAGGCCTTAGTGTCATTAAAATTCCACTTTCAACTGCTACTAATTTTCTTTTGACCACAAAGACGTTAGTTTTTCTAAGGAAAGAGGAAAAAGATCTCTATTGTTTTACAACAGTACCCCCCAAAGGGCTGCCATTGTTGTAAGAGGTTGTCCTTTGAATGCCTAGACAGAGATGAACAGAAAGGGGAAGATAGAGAAAGACAAGAGTGCACTGTGGGGCCTGGCTAGAATCTGGAAAGCAGAAGCAAACTCAACAACACTGTTTCCGGTGGTGAAAACAGACGAAGGCCAGGCCCAGTGGCAGAGGCCTATAATCTACCAGTATGGACGCTGAGGCAGGGGGATTACAAGCTCAGGCTCAGTCTTGGCAACACAGTGAGACCCTGTTTTGTGGTAAACAGTAAACTGAGTCAGTGGGTTCACCTGTCCAAACAAAAGGAAGGACATGCAGGCATAGAGGACAGAAAAATGGAGGTTTTTAATAACAACCTTGCAAGTTGAATGTCCTTGAATGGACAGCGGTGCACACAGAATAGCAGTAAGAAACCTCAGAATTGACCTGGGCTTAAAGAGCAGTGGACTTGGGGCTGGAGGAATGACTCAGAGGTTAAAGCCCTTGGGCAAGCGCTAAACCAAGCCTTAAGTACCTGAGTTCAATTCCCCAGCGCCACATAAACTGGGCGTGGTGGTGCACACCTGTAATCCCAGCACTCGGGAGGCTGAGACAGGAGGATTGAGTCCAAGGCCAGCCTGGGCTCTGAAATGAATTCAGGACCAGCCTGGACCACAGAGCGAGTCTCAAAAAAAAAAAAAAAAAGCACTGGACTCAATGTAGTCAGGAGATGTGGTACGAAGCCAAGAACAAATCAACTTCTTCCACGTCTTCTGGTGCTGCTTGTCTCTCCACTGCAATGGCAGACTAGTGGCTGCAAATTTCTTTAGGGATTTTTGGTCATGCAAACCCTTCAATCTTCAGGAATAATTTTGCTGGATACAAGAACTATTTTGCTCCAGGCTCTCCTGGCCATTAAAGTTTGCATTGAGAAATCTGCAGTAATTTGCATGGGTTTGTTTTTGTAAAACAATATCTGTTTTTCTCTTGTTGCTTTTAATATTCTCTTTTTTATGTTGTATTTCTGAGGTTTGATGTTGTAGTGAGTCTCACAGCTGAGGTTATTTGTTGTTCTGTAAGATTCTTGTTCCTGAAAATTATTTTCTTTTTCCTAGCTTTGGGGAATTTTCTTGCATGATTTTCAGTGAATATATTCTTTATACCTTTGGTACTGTCTTCTGCTCTTTCTCCCATACGCATAATTCTGAGATTGCTTCACTTTGAGTCATCAGCTTTTGTATTTAGCTACTTTGTTCATTTCTAATTTTGGAGTTGTCCCTAATTATAGTATTTATTTCCTCAGTCTTGTCTTCAGGATCTGAAATTCTGTCCTCACAATGTTTGAGTCGACTTTTCTTGCTTTCAAATGTATTTTCATGTCCTGAATTCAGCTAGATTTCTTTTCAAAATATCTACTTTTCTATCAAAATGTTCCTTCATATCTTGCATTTCTTTATTTACCTCAGCCAACTTTTTATTTGTGGCTTCTATATGTTCAGTGAGCTTTGTATCCATGAGGACCACTATTTGATTTGTAAGTTTTTCTTTAAGCCATTGTTTGCATTTCTTTGAGAATATCTTGTTTGAACGGGTTCTTGACTCCTTTATTTGCTTTTTGACTTTCTTCTTTATGAATCCCACTATCTCAGGGCCCATAATATTAGTTTCTGGGGTCTCAGGTATTTCTGTGGGCTTCCTGTTGCCATGTCTTCTTCCCATGTTTCTGCTGTTGAGGTACTTCACTTTAAAGGCCTAGCTGAGAGGTTTCTTTGAATGGCTATGAGGATTTGTGTGTTGGGGGGTGGTGCGTGGAGCTAAAATTCCTGTGAGTTCTGTGCTGGGAGTAGGCAGTGAGGAAGGACCTAACATCATGATGGCCTCTGAGGTGTCATGATCACCCCCAACCCCCTCAGCAAAGTTCTCCCACCTCTCCTGGCTGCCCTACCTCAAAGGTGGCACTCTCCACTCTTGGAGGTGCTCTCACTATACCCAAACCTTTCAGGGGGTTGATGGCCTATCTCTCCTCTCCCCAACTAGCTCTTGTGCCAGTTTCTTCCTAGGCACTGTTTAAGAATGACCCCCTACAAATCCTCTCGTGCCCTTTTGAGCTTTCTTTTACTCTAAACAGTTCAGTCTCTGGCTCCTGCTTATGTAATTTACCTGTGTGGCTGCTGAGCACTGCTTCTGATCTTGGCTACAGGAGGCCTTTTCTAGCTCACATTGCATTTTTAGTATGCACTACTCACAGGCTCTTTTTTTTTGAAGCCTGGGCTACCAGCTGCTGTCAATTCCAACTTCTCCTGGATCTGTGCTTAGCTTCGTTTGAGGTTCTAGAATCCGGGCTTTCCTTTATCTGCAGATGCTGGCAGGTCACAGCCATTTGCAGTCAGCCTGGCGCTGCTTCCTGGCTGCTGTCCTTCTCCAATTCCGATATGTCTTCGGGACTCGTTACTTTCCTGTGGCCTCCTTTCAGTTGTTGGGGCACTCCTTCCTCACCTAGCTTGGTCAGAGGTTCCAGGCTCCAGGAAGGCTTCCCCATCTGCGGGTGCCAGGGGCTCACAGCTGTTTGCAATTGGCCCAGGTGGCTTCCTCAGCTGCTCTTTGCCTCCACTAATGATGTGTTTTCAGAGTTTCTGACCTTCTTGTTCCCTCCTTTTAATTGTTGGGGCGCTCCTCCCTGTCCTAGCTACATTGAACACGTGGTTTTTGGACATATTCTGTTCTTTTTAAGTGTTCCACAAGGAGACATTGTGCAGCTCTGTCACTCAGCCACCACTTTGACTTGAAGTTGCATTTGGAACTTCCTTAGGGATGATGGGTTTCAGGAACTAATATCCCAAAATGGGGCACATTATTGTACTATAATATTTTAAACTGAAGATATTTAAGAAGAGCCACAGAAATAAAAGGGCCACATGTCAAAACTCAGGAAGGATTTTCTAAATTTCCTGAAGCAGGTAATAAGACAGCCCATTGGGGTGATGCCCTTTCTATGCTTGGAGGAAATGAACCAATGAAGATGCTAAGAAGCACCTGAATTTGGTAACTTTTCCCCAGGTTGTTGACTTTAACTTATACCTCTTCTCCTTACTATCTTTCTCCACAACTTTCCACTCTTCAAACTACTACCAAAAAAATTAGATTTAATCACCTCTTTAGATTTTCATTTCTTTTGAGGAAGAATCCTATACAACATAAAGTTTATATTAAATACATGCATATGCTTTTGTTTTATTAATCTGAGTTTTGGCAGCTCCTGCTCATGAACCTAAGGTGGGTAGGAAGAAATATTTTTCCTCTCTCTCAGGGTACAGGTTGTAGGCTCATAGCGCAAGTATGTCTCAGAACCCTGCCTCTCCTCTTTCCCCCGGATAAATGCCAGTCCTTTGTTAGTGCCATCAAGACCACCCACTCACCTAATTCCTGATTACAAATAATAAAGACAGCAAGTGAATATATTTCATTGTTAAGCCAGGCCCATTGATGTATTAATTGAGAGCAAAAGTACATGAACATTTTAATTAAATGACAAACTGTAGAAGCTGAGCTATAGACTGTCAAAGCCACAATTTGGCGTTCAAGCACACAAAAACCGAAGCACTGAAGGTGGGGAAATATAACAGACAAGGGATACATGGAGAGCCAAAATAAGGCCAGGGCCACGATGGCTAAAACTCGAGATCATCATTAGAAAGCTAGACAGTCTTCCTAAAGTGAGTCTGGTAAACATATGGCTCTGGGAGAAAAGCAGCAGATTGAAGAGAGCCGAGTCTCTAAATTTTGAGCCACTTACAAAAACAGAGGAACAAGAACTCTCTCTCTCTCTCTCCCTCTTTCTCAAAGAGCAGGAAATAAAAAGCGAGCTGCCAAGAGAGGCTGAGATAAGAAAGGAATGACTCGGCAAGAAGATGGCAAGCCTCTTAAACATGAAATGTGAGGTAGTGTCAGCCCTCCCGCCTTCCTAAGAGCTCTCTTGAGGGAAGTTCTTCTCACTTGGCAGCCATCCCTCAAAGACCAAGGGAGACCTACATCCCATGACCTCATCACAGCACTAAAAGGGGTCACATTTATTTGGAGGATGGTGGTCCCTCTTTATAATTTGCATACTAAACACAAGCTTCTAGACTCCTGAAATTTCCCTTAGGAAGACAAAATAAATAGGCAGAGTTCCTTACATATATGATCAAGTAGGAGAACTGAACTATGCCCAAATAATTCATAAAAGGGGTGGACACGGTAACAGAAGGTGATGGATAGGAAAACAAAGCTGGGGACTAAGTGCTAAGGGGATGTGGAAGAAGAGGAGGTGCTACCGAGCCCTTTAAATCCAACAGTTCCATTACAGCCTGGTAAACAGTGGAGCTACAAGTCCTGGAGAAGCAGAACAACTTGTTAGATTTTGGCCTTTCTTTCAGTATGCTAATTTGATAGCTCCGTGTGCTTCCCTTTCTCTGTATTTATGAAAAAAAAATCCATATTCTACCAATTTTCTCTGTGGACTCTACTGAACTGTAAATTATTTAATATGTTTTCTCTGAAAACAAATCTAAGATGTCAACCCACCAGCAAGTTAATAAGCAGCTGGCCCATCGGGTATTGCCACCATTTCAAGAATAGATGGAGTGAAGACCTTGCAGGAAGGGCACCTTCCATATTTCAGGCTCTGTGGCAGGTTCTTTACATACTTTGTTTCTTAATATTCATGGGGTGGGAATTATTATGTCCATTTTATAGACAAAAAAAGAAAGAAAAGATAAAGAGAACCAGAGTTTAGTAAGATTAGGTGACTTGCCTGGTATCGCGCATGCTACTTTGTCAGACAGCAAGAAATGCAAAGCCAGTGTTCTGATCTCAACCCCCACATTCTTTCCACGACATTCAGAGCATCCCAGCACACACTGAAATCCAATGAAGAACAACTTAGAAGAGAAAAACTAAGATATCATTAGTTGAAGAAGTAAAATTAAATATAAAGCCATGAACAACTCAAGCTAGAGCAAACCCCCTTGATAGAGCACCAAAAGACGATGTCCCCAACCCCACGCTATCCCATCTTCCAAAACAGGAGCTCAGCTTCCCTCAGGAACCAGAACTTCCAGTAGCTCTGAGGTAGAAGAAGTAACATGGAACAGTGGACTCGGGGCCTTCTCCCAGATAATGGGAGTTTTAATCCTCTGTCCTTTGTTTGTAAGAGCTGTTACTGTAAAACAAACAAACAAAGGTAGAAAGGAGACAAGGACAATTATCATTTTAAGATTCCATTTTTAGAAAACTACAGCTTCAGGACACAAAGTTACCTAAGGTTATGAAACCTTTTTATTTATTTATTTTTTTCAGGAAACTCACTCCAAAAAATTTGTAAGAGTCTTACAGAAACAGCAAGACTATAAATAGGGCCTGTGCTTTTCACAAATTTCATAGATTTTCACCTTTAAGAAAATAGCACCATTAATTGGACACCAGTTGTTTAAACCTTCAAATACATAAAAATGACTTGCATTCTAACCTAACCCACAATCTTAGTTACTTTTTATTCCTGGGACTCAATACTCAAACCCCACAACTTTAGGGAAGAAAGATTTATTATAGCTTGCAGTTTAATAAAGTCACAGTCCATTCACAGGTGGGAGGCTGGAAAATGATGGAATCATATGGCAGGGCTAGTGTGGTATCCGGGGCCAGAGGTGGAGCTCCAGAGACAGAGATTCTCCCAGCATGAATGAACAGAGAAGCCTGAGAGGAAGGGCAAACCAGCACATGCCCCCGCAGGTCAAACCCCAAGCACCTGCCCCTTCCTTCCAGCCAGGCCCCACCTCCCAACACTACACAGTATCCATAGGTACATGAGGCTCTTGGGGGACATTCCAGATCCAAACCATGACACCTACCAATGGGAAAATGAACGCTAGCGGTACACATTCTAGATCTCCCTCCCCTCTTGAGGATTGCACTCAAGATCACATAAATTCTCCCAGCCCTGGACCCAAATGCACTGCTCTGTAGTGCCCAAGAGAGGTGCATTATTTTCTATTTTCTGTGACTGTGTACTTTTAACTCTGCCTAATAAATCTGTCTATGTCTCTTGCTGTTTATCCCAAAGCATTTTTCCATGATGTAAGTCTGTGAACTTACAACCTCCTCCATGGGTGGTCAGTTTTAAGTCTCCATTTTTCCCCTGTATGGTGACAGTCCCACCCAATTACAACCCTGTGGTTGCTGTCAATCAGAGTGGCCTGCTCCTTGCCAATGATTGTGTAGGACAGTCCCGTGAAATTGGTCTGATCACTCATAATCCTATGTTTGTGGGGCTCTGAGGACAAATTCCCTGTTCTTCCCTCCTGTCCCCTGCTGGGGATTGAACTTAGGAGTTCACCCCTGCTAGCGAAGCACTGTACCATTGGGCTACATCTCTGACCCTTTTTATTTTATCTCAAGATAGGTTCTCACTATGTTGGTACCCAATTAACAGTGCTATTTTCTTGAAGGTGGAAGTCTGTGAAATTTGTCAATCTATAGCATCAGAGAATCAATTTACAGGTGAAAAGCCCAGGCCCAATTCGTAGGCTTATTATTTCCTTATTCAGACTTACAAAAATTTTTGGAGTGAATTTCCTGGAGGAAAACAAAAAGACTTTGTAAACTCAAGCTGGTCTTGAATTTGCCCCAGCCTCCCCTGTATCTGGGATGACAGGGCCCATCATACTTTTTCTTGAAAAAAGAAAGATTCACAGGAAGGGTAGATGGTCTCTTGTGTAGATTGGTAAGAGGTCCCACAGAGGTCTTGGAACATTCAGTTTCTTTGAGATTCCATGACTGGCACGTGAGGGGCGATGTGGTGCAGCAGAACCAAGCCTGCCCTTTGGGGTGTGTTTTTGGGCTTCCCACTTCACAACCCTTATGCTGCGATGGTTGGCTTACTCTTATGCATATGAATCATCCTGTTTGCTGTTAAAGCTATTAGATGAGATATTCTTGCTATAGCTCCTTACTTTTTTCCTTCTATAAAGCCAGTCTTCATACTGCAGTCACCTGTTCTTAATGGGTCAAAAGGCTTTGCACTTTGCCAAGGAAATTCAGAAGAAATCACTGTAGAACTTCAAGTTCACCAGGCTCCTCTTGGGTAAAGGTTTTTCAAAAGCAGATTAGAGCAAACAAATCCCTTTCCTCCCTCTGGGTCAGACACGTGAATTCTAAGCTCCTAAATATCATCACCTTCCTTAGGCAACAGAATGGATTGGGGTCTGTGGAGGGAGCCTCGAGTTTTGGAAAAAGCTGCCTTACACTACCCACAAGGCTAGCTTGGGTCTTTCATTACTTCCCTCATCTTGGCTGTCTTTGGATGTTTCCAATGAGCAAATGCTTATTTGAACTATTTTGCCTTTTCTTTTTCCTTTTTTTCTTCTTTTTTTGTAAATCTAGGAGAGTTAATCACTTCACATTCATTTCTCTTCTGTAATTTAGAGAGCTTTCTCTGTAAAATGCAGAGCAATTTCACAGGAAGCCATAGGAAACTTTCTTCCCCACAATCCTTCATTTGATCAAACAGGTATCTATCAACAAAGGACAGCCATCCTGGGCTCAAGCCCTTTAATGTGTTAATGAGATAATGCCAGGTCTGAATTTCTCCTGGGATCTTCAAGGGTTTACCAGCTGAATCCTGCCAGCACTCCTCCTAATTTCTTACCTCTCAGCATCCTTCAGGAGACTTTCTCAAATTCTAGTAAATTTCACAATAGCCTCTGTTCTCTGCACTCTTAACCCCTTGACTTCACAACCTTAAATTCACAATGCACCACAGATTTCTGTTGTTCAAATCACCAAGTGCAGTGGAGTAACTAGTATGGGGATGCACTGTGGTAAGTGTCCGATATGATAGAAACTTGAAAAGAAAGTGATATGCAGTCCTCAGTCTGCACTTTAGTGAAGAAAAAAGTAAGATGAGATCACTCTTCCAGGACCAGTTGAGGAAGAAAAGGCAAGGAAGAGTGAGCAAGGGCTGTAAAAGAAAAGGCTGGAGCAGTCCCTGTCACCTGTCTCATGTGGTCTGCAGACCAGCTGTAGGATCAGGTCTCCAGGCCTCACCATTTTGTTCATCTCACCCTTTTTTTAAATTCCTCTTCTTATCCAGATCGTTGTGCTTTTTTATTATCTCCTCTCTCTAATGAGGTGCTCTCTTCAACCACTTTTACAAATTTATTATTATTCCTCCTATATATTTCCTAGGATCTTCTAAGGCTAAGCCTGAGGAAGCACCTCTATAAGATGTTAGTCAAGTAAAGTCTCATTCCTCAGTCCATGGAAACAAAATTTACTAAAAGAGGAGGGATTAGGATTTCCTGAGGTGGAGAGTAGAGAGCAGCTGGTTTAGCTTCTGTCTCTGGATTAAGTTTCCTGCCTGTCCTGCCTGTCAGGAGATATCTGTGACTTCAGTGCTGAGCTGAACAAGATCTGTGTGGTGCTATGTCTGGTGATATAAGGAGAGCCAGCGTGAAATGGGTCAAATGCCTCACATGCCTTCTCGTAAGAATATGTGACAGGCTTGATACCACACATCCATGTGACTCACTGAATGTTAGAGATGAGAAAACCTAGCAGGTACCACTGTCAGTAGTGCCCTTGTCATTTGAGATGAGAGGAAACTGAAAATTAGGACTTTTAACTGGTAAATTATGCTTCGTTGGGTATTTACCTTATTTTATCTTCAATTTTTTCATGTGAAAATTGGCCTAATAAACATACATCCCAGGTTTAACATGAGAATTAAATCAAAGAGTATAAACATAGTGTCAAGCATTGTATGTAGCACACAAAGATTTGTCAATGTTAGTTCTTTGTCTCCTCAATACTTTTCATTAAAATTTGAGTCTCCAGTTTGACTTTGCGTTGTAGGGGGGGAATATTTTCTCCTATCTGTCACTGGGCTCTTGGCTGTAGTCTCTATAACAAAGATAGATTAACAGAAAAAGCATACAAATATATTTAATAAGTTGTACAGGACTCGGAAGCCTTCAGAAAAAAAAAAAGAAGGCCCAAAGTAACAACTGAATTCATGTATGTTATGTATGTTAATGCTGAGTTTGGGGGAGAATGAACAGGCATGGAAAGACATAATTGATTGAAGTTGGGATGACTGAATGATAATAAACTGGGGAAACACTTCCTGATCTGACAGCCCGATAGTACTTGAGACCAGGTAGGACTAACACCAGCACTCAAAGGCTGTCAAGTCCAAGTCTAGCTGCTCAAAGGAGGCTGTTCACTATGGTATAAAGAAGAAAGGTTTATTCAAAGCCAGCTTTTGGGGATACGGTGAGGATAATTCTCCAAAATTGCTCATCTCTCTGACTTATCTCTGTGTACCAGCGACTTTGTATAGGAAGTTCCAGACTGGAAAGATATGGCAGATTTGAGTTTACAAGGTGAGGTGGGGGGGGGGGGGGGAGTTTACAGCCTGTTACGAGCTGGGGAGTTTTCCTGATAGGGACATTCACACATTCACTTGCATATCCTTGTGCCTGGGACCCCATCATACTCCTGAGGAGACAGAAGTCTTTAGAAAGTCTTTAGTCTTTTACATAACCTATGCAGCTGTCTAGTCTTGGAAGGTGAAAGAGAGTCCTTAATCTAAAAAGGAAAAACAAAGTGCTCTCTTCCTCTCACCCTTTTTTTTATTCCTCTTCTTATCCAGATCGTTGTGCTTTTTTATTGCCTCCTCTCTCTAACGAGGTGCTCTCTTCAACCACTTTTACAAATTTATTATTATTCCTCCCATATATTTCCTAGGATCTCCCAAGGCTAAGCCTGAGGAAGCACCTCTATATGATGTTAGTCAAGTAAAGATTCGCTACTCACCACACTGAGTGGAGTTATTAGATATCTGGGCAAGGAGTGAAGCATCTCCTTATATTTTGAGGTTGAAATTCTATCTTTTCAATATCAGTACTATTAAGATATGCTTAAGTGAAAAATAATGCTAGATTTTGAAGATTTTTACTGAAAATACAAAACAAACCAAAAAGGAAAATATTTATGGAACTTCAAAGTATTATGTGTTGACACAGTTATATTTTGGACATATTAACATTTACAATAATGTTATTGATGGAAGGTGCTGGCTGTCTGCCCCGGAAGTGCAACTCCAGAACACAATACACAGAAGGAACAGCTTTTTCTTTAAAATGCAGCCAAACACTCCAATTTTAAACCTGCTTCAACTTTTCTCCACATTCTTATCACCCTACTCCATAATACCTCCCCAGTCACTGAGAGAGACATTCTGCTCCTCAGAGAGACCCACTCAAGCTTTTTCCTCCAATTAAAGCCTGTTACACATTCAAGGTCACGGCTCTGCCTCTTTTTTCCCTTTTCCTAACTAGGTCATATTATACTAATTTCACCTGTTTCTTTTTACCTTTGTGATGTGGCTAGTAGGGTATGTTAAGTTGCACGCAGCTCACAGTCTGGTTCAGCTGGTTCAGCGTTCAGCAGGGAGGCAGTGGGTGGGACTGGTGACAGGCCATCATTTGAGGCCTTATTCGCTGTTGTTGGGGTTAACAAGCGTTGGTGACGGGACATCCTAGGAGGCATTATTCTCGTGTTCCTGGCCTGATACATACACAAGCATGGAAGGAGTTATGATGGTCACGCATGAGGTATGTTCTAGGACCTTTCACTGTTAACCAGAGCTTTCTTATTCGGCTTTGAAGAGACTTCTCTCTTTCTGGCACTAAAAGCATCCAAGGTCTGCTGGAGCAGCAGCTTCTTTTGTCCCCTTCCCCCGACGCATCCATTAAGAAGGCTTTGATGACCTGAGCTTCCTCTCTGTCAAGCAGCACGCTGCTCACCTGCTAATTAGCTCTCCCAAGAAAGCGCAGGAGTTGGCATATCTCAGCAGTTCCCACTTCCCCTTCCTCCTTGGCGGGGACAACAGGCGGGAGATCACCTGCTTTTTTTCTCAGGCGACAGAGACTTGCCTTGGCAAACAATAGAACTCTTTGCATGACTTCATCCTTCCATGAAGAGGGGTTTGTTACTAAAAGCAGCGTTCAAGCAGTTTTTGCCAACGATCAGAAATTTTCTTTGCTAACAGTACTTACAAACAAAAACCCTCACTCATTTAAATAAATAAAACAAGCTTTAAGTGGGTTATCAGAGTGGGTCTCCTCATTTCGTTTCATTTTCTGTGAAGTGGAGCAATTGTTTTACAGCTGGCTTCAGAATTCCAATTCTTATTGAAAGGGGTATATTTTTTGCCAGTTCCAATTGCTTGCTGGACTAGACCCCATGGGCCAATGTGTACAGAATGAACTCCACTCCACCACGTGACCTTCCCTTCCCCCCTACAGCTGTTTGATACAGCTGCTAAGGACCCTACTTTCTTCCACGTCACTAGATGTGGAAATGTTGACGTCACTGTGATCTGTTTCTCTCTCTCCATTGCTCTGACCCACAAACTTCTGCCATGGTCACATTCATCCTCATTCCTTTTCCTTTGGTCTGCTGCCACTTTCCTAATTTGGACTTTCTTTGCTTCTCTTTCCAATGAATGCCACAGCGTCTTATCATGACAGCTTCTTTCCTCTATTTTCTCTAACAAGTAGCATCTGAGCCCATCTTCCTGTGGCAGTTTTTATTAAGTCACCCTTGCACATAGTCCTGTTCCTTGTGACTCACATGCTGAAGCCAGCACACTCAAAGCATTTTTGGCCAAGGTGCAGACAAACAAACATGGACAGAAAACAAAGAAATTCCCCCAGTAAACAGCGAGCTATTGTCCTAGTATTGAAAGTCACATATTGATTGACCATACTATCTCTTCTCACAGTTCCTCTTCAATTTGTAGTTCTAGTAGAATGTACGTTCACCAAGGGGAAGCCAGAAATCCATCTCAGCCAGGACTGGTCCTTATCTCACCAAGGATAGAATTCAAAAGCAGATATACACTGAGGCAAATTCCAGGGAAAACTAGAGCAATCGAGTGACGGAACAAATAATTAGGAAAAACAAAATACATTCTTAAAGCAGTAGGAATGGGCATGTTCAAAGAAGAGTCTCCAGCCTAGGCATCCTTCATATATACTTGTAAGGTATAGGGTAAGGGTTGGTAATCAGCTGCTTCTTAGGAGAAGAATGAGGAAGAGGCCTTATTGTGGTGCTTACCAATACAGAGAGCCTCAAATAGAACTGGAAAAATGCTGCAGATCAGTTATAAATGTCCTGTTCTTTGACTCAGAGGGTTGTGTCTGCTTAGCCACTCTTCCAAAGCATACACAATGTCTTCAGTCCTTTGGTGCACAAGAACTTGTAAATATTACATGCGCCAAACAGGATGCTCAAGATGGCTGGACCACCGCCTTGCAGATGTCTAATTTCCTACCTAATGTTCTTTTATCCCTTCACCCAGGGCTTTCTTTTCCCATGTTAGTCTGCTAGAGCTGCTGGAGTCAAGTACTACAAACTGGTGACTTCAAACAATAGAACTTTGTCTTAAATATTTGAAGGCCAGAAATCTGCAATCGGGATGTCAGAAGCGTTGCTCCCTCTGAAGGAGGATTTATTCCAGGCCTTTGCATAACGCCAACCTTCATTTAGGATCTTCCTGGCTGTGCCTATTTCTACATCTCTCCTTGTAGGGGAAGAAAAGTAATATTTTTCCTCAGCCACCACATAAATCATAACTGAGAGTCCTATATTAAAAGGCAAATTAACTAGACAAAAACATATACACTTACTCAATGGAAGTTTTATGTGATAGTACATCCTTCATAAATGAAGATATGAAGAAATGGGGAACATCTGTCTACTCTTATAAGCAGCTGTGCAGAGGAATGGTTGAGGACAACAGGGGCGGACGGTAATGAACTGGGGTGAGTAGCTTCAGAGGCCTAATTGCTCGATTCTTCTAGGCCTCCCTGCGTGACATTCCATCCCACAGTTCAGGGCAGGACAACTGTCTCCTGAGGGGCTTCAAGACGGAAGAGAAGAGCTTGACCCACCTAGGTCTTATGACCTGCTTCAGGGTAAGAGAAAAGTAAGCGTGATCTCCGTTTCTATTTTTTTTTTTAAAAATTCCAAGGTGCCATATTTTGGGATAACATGTCCTAAGCCCCCCTGTCTTTTTTATGAGGACACTTTTATTTACAAAATGTAAGCTGTACACCTTTGTTCCCGTGATATCATCTTGGCTAATTTTATCTACAAGATTCTATTTCCAGGGCTAAAGGAATGGCACAGCAGTTAAAGTGCTTGCTACTAAGAACAGGCCCTGGGTTTGATTCCCCAGCACCATATTAACTGGGCATGGTGGTGCATGTCTCTAATTCCAGCATTTTGCAGACTGAGACAGGGAGGCTTGCCTTGACTGCAAGGCCAGCCTAGGCTCCATAGTAAATTCCTGACCAGCCTGGGCTATAGAGTGAGACTATGTCTCAAAAAAAAAAAGATTCTATTTCCAAATAAGTACTGGGGGTTATGATTTCAATAAACAAATTTTGGGAGGACATAGTTAAACCCATAACACTATTCTTTAAAACAAACCCAAGTCCTTCTAGAAACATCCTTGACCCTTTCTCTATTTCCTTAACCTCCAACCCTTACTCTATAATCTATATCCCTCTGGCCTGAATAGCTCATAACTTTTTCATGCTTTATAACACAAAACATTAGCTTAGGACTTTATTCAAATATTTGACTTGTCTCCTAGTTATTTTATTTTCTAAAAGGAATGTTGACCTTGCAGAGTTTCTTTCTCACACCTGTATTTCATCTTCCAGGGAGAATGAGGACAGAGGGCACAGCTGTCCCATGAGAGTTCCCTCTGGCCTTGGGACCCGCTATGTGTGCAGGATTCATCCCAGTGGCGACTCTCTGTTTCAGACTAGAACTTAAGTTCTGAAGACAGCTCGAGGGCTTCTTCACCTTCCACGGCTAGGCTAGGGGTGGCCCTCTAATTTCTACTGAAGAACTGAGGTTGTTTCAAACCATCCCCAACTCCTGTCAGCCACTTCCCAGTCCAGAGCAGTTAATCTGCTATTTAAGATGCAGATCTTGATTTCCTTTCACAGCCCGTTCAGCCACATTTTGTGGGTTTGATTAGGAGAGAGCACCCTGTGTGTGAGAATTGGGTCGGGTCACACCATTTAATAAGGCTATCATGACGGATGTGAGCACTACATACAAAAGGGAACAGGAGTCGCACAGCTGTACTCTTTGTGGCATGAAATCATGCAGCTTGCACTTGGGTAGAGACCTTTTTGATGTCACGGGGTGAGGGATTAAGTCATAATTATGTAGATCTAAATTACCTTCCAGCAAACCCACTGGCGGTTCTTCATTAACATCACAGCGGGCTTTAATTCTAGCATAAGACTGATCATCCTTCAGCTGCCTGACACCCAGCCCGCAGAATATGCTCGGAATTAGGCAGGACCCTTGGTTGAAAAGAACATCAGGTGCTGCTGTTTCTCTATTCTTGTTTCAGATTTCGTGTTGATTAATACATTTGAGCTCTGCTCTCGTGAGAGATTGGGATTCTTGTGCGCGCCTGGTCCCACACACCTGCCTTCACAGCCCAGTGCTCCCTAGCATGGAAGCGGAGAATCCAGTAATTATTGAAATCTTGGGTAAAACTGCTCATCTGAATTTTGATGGGAAGACAATGCAACTCCAGATAAGGTTTCCCCCCTAGAATGCAACTCCAGATAAGGTTTCCCCCCTAGAATTGTTTATGAAGGAGGTGGCCAATGCTTATCACCATAAACATTTTCCAGACCCCAAATGACTCTCCAAACTCAGAACCAGAGTAATAACACCTAGCTGTATTTTCTTAAGGAGGCTGAGAAAAACAGAAGGAATGGGTTACTGAGAAAAAGTTTTGTCTGATTGCTTGGGCATTGCTGCCCTAAATCACTGTGGATGGAGATCCATGGTCAAAGTGCAGGAAGTCTTGGGATTCATTAGAGGACTCTTGTTTTGGTCATGGTTACCCTCATGTTTGTTTCAGCAAAGATAGTGAACCAAAATCACACTTTCCATTACAAGGAGCCTACGTCCAACTTATGCAAGATGTACTGGCCTTACTCAAGAGGACTGCAAGGCAGCACCTGAGGGCAACCGAAAATGATATTTGCATCTGTCCACGAAGAAGTCACCTGACCTTTTTTTTTCTCCTTTAACAAGGAATATTCAGCTTACTTTAAATTAAGTAATGTTTCACTCTTCATTTAGGCAGAGAGGTGTCAAAGAATTGCGAGTCAGGGCAAGTGGTCTTTGATCAGATTAGGTAGAGGGGCTCTAAAAAAGAATATGTTGACCAATTTCACACCAAACCTACTAAATCTCCAGTGGTTTAGAGTTGAATTTCATTCCTCTGTGAGCTTCCTGCCGCCTAGTTCTAATTAATCCAAATCTCCTAACATCACTATTTGGTCTCTGATTTCTGTTTTTAATTTATTTAATTTTAATTTGATTTTTTCTTTTTTCTTTTTTTCTTTTTTTTTTTAGATAGGGTCTTGCTATGTTGCCCAGGCTGGTGCCTGCCACCTTAGCCTCTCAACTGCTGGAGCTACAGGTATGTGTCACCACGCTCAGCTGTGCATTTAAATTATTTCATCTTAACTTCTTTATATATATAATTCCAGACTACTTCACATTCTTTCTGGAAAACAGATGGTGGTGGTGGCGAATGTCAAATTACAAGTCAATTTGAAAATAGAGACCTCGCTGTTGGAGCAATCCTCTAGGCACTGGAGAAGAATTTCACATTCATCAACTCTGATAAGTAGTCATCTATCTTTGGTTGAAATCTTTAAGTGACAGACAGCACACTACTTTCAAATACAACCTGTTCCATTGTGAGCTGCTCCCACTATGTGAAATCCTTCCTTGTAATTAAAACAGATTTAGCTGGGTGGTAATATTTATCCATGTGTTTTGATCCTTTCCTTTGATTATTTCAGAGGATTTTTTCCTTCTTATCATGCATCAGTTATAATCGCCGCATTGCAAATCATGAGGTATAATCAAAACATACAGTAAATACTTATATTTTAAAAAAATAAGGGCTGGAAGAATGGCACAGTAGTTAAAGCATTTGCCTTGCAAGCGCAAGGCCTTGCGTTCCATTCCCCAGCACCACATAAAACAGGGTAGAGTGGCACAAGTTTGTAATCCTAGCACTCTGGATTAGCAGATTTTTCTGAGTCCAAGGCCAGCCTGGACTGCACCAGTGAGCTCAGGACCAGCCTGGGCTACAGGGTGAGACCCTGTCTCAAAAAAAAAAAAATAATTTTCTCCTTCCCTTCAAACACACTTATTCCTTTGTTCTTGCCACTTTCTGAAGTAGTTCTGAAAATCCTCTTGTTTCTTTAAATGTTGTTGGGTTGGCTGTCTTGATATCTTGAATTGATTCAGAATATTGTCCTTCCATTGTGTCTTAGTTTGGGTTCTTTCAAAAGGCAGAATCTACAGACATTATAACAAAAAGGATCGATTTGGAAGGCTTAAAAATCTGAGGGTAGAGATAGCCCTAGACGGCAGCCTATATGTGCGAGAGTTGGAGCAATGTTTTTATGAGTTTGTTGTTCTGTTGAGTGGCACTTTTCAACAACATTCACCATATTTTTGACGACACAGAGTAGAAAATGACCAAGATAATTCTGGTTTAGGGTCTCTTATGAGAATTATTATTAAGGTGTTTATTGGTGGGGCTTGGCTGGAGATGGAGAATTTGCTTCCAAGATGACCTACTCTCAGGGTTGTTGGAAGATATCCTCAGTCCCCTGTTGAGTTTTAGCAGGAATCCTCCAAATTCCTTGCCTATGGACTTCTTCACAAGGCTGCTGAGTGCCCATGGCATGAAGCTGGCTTTCCTCAGAAGAATGCGCTAAGCTGAGAAGCCTCACTGCCTGCTGACCTGCTCTGGCTGCACACCCTCACTCCTGCGGTATTCTGCCCAGAACTGAGTTGTTACCTGCCATCCAAATCAAGGGCAAGGGAAATAATCCTGTTTGCTTTAACTATTTTAAAAATAATTTCTATTTTGCTTTTGGTATTCTTTATTTGGAACGATACTATTTTTATCCTGTCTCTGTGCCTCTCTCTCTCTGTACTCACTGGATTCCCTGAGGCAGCAGCTTCGTTCCACCACAGCCTGCTGCCAAGGTGCTTTTTCTCTGAACTAGTTAACCAAATGCTGAAACCTTAGAAACCATGAGCCAAAACAAATCTTTCCTCTTTTAGGTTGTTTTTCTCAATTACTTAGATCATCGTGATGAAAAACTGACTATTACACCAGTCATGACTCAGTCTTCTGCTCAGTTTACTTAGGGGTCAATGAGTGGTGAAACAGATTTCCCTAAATGTCTGGCAGCAGCAAGTCTCCAACAGTACAGGGCCCACTTTCAATGCTCCAGCAGTTCACAACTTTCTGTTTGTATTTAAGATCAGTCAGGGGGTTACCACCAAGAAATTTTCTGCACATGGAGACAGTCCTGTATAGGTACAAGGTCTTCTAGATAGACCCCTATCAGGTGCTGAAGCATTTTAATTCACTTTGTATTGATCTTATCTCAAGACATACTTTATAAATATTTGGCCAGGCTCGTGTTTGCCCACTGGTATCACGGCCTTGAATAGCCATAATGTTGAAAAATTTATACATTTTTGTTTCTGACAAATGTTACTGGGATAAAGTTGGTTCCAACAACTCTGCTAAAGAGATTATGTGGAGAAGTTATGGGACCACATGAAAAGAGAGAGAGGGAGGGAAGGAGGGAGGAAAGAGAAAAATAGAAAAAGTGGAAAGAGGAAGAAGAAAAGAGAGGAGAGGAGGGGAGAGAAAATAAGAGAATGAAAACCCAAAAGAGAAGAACCCAGCCTGAACTGTTCACACCGCTGTGTCAGGCCTATGAGTGAAACCATCTAGGGTGCTCCAGACGGGTTCGGGTGCCAGTTCAGTGTCACAAATGACCCAATTCATGGGACATGGAGGAGAAGAATTGTCTGCCTGTGCCTTGCCTAAACTCTGACCTACAAAACCATGGGGCATGATAATGGTTTTAAGCCATAAGGCCTTGAGTTATGCAGAGATAACTCAAACAGGAAGCCTGCTCCCTTCTGTGAGACTGCCTTGTTACCAGCCAGGGACCAGCAGTAGACCCTGGCTTTCCTGCAGCTGAAACTAGTTGGGGCCCATAGAGCCTTACAGCTACACAAAGGTCTACAGTCTCTCAGTGGGGTTTGCCTTGCACACTACTGGGTGGGGCTCCTAAGCACCTGCCTGGTGCTTAGGTTTGTCATGCCCAAGTAGGGACCTACCTTGTTCTCTGGGTGGACAGTAAATCTTGCACTTAAGACCAGCAAGTAGGTATTGAGAAGAAAAACTGCAGAGTCACAGATATGTAAATCTGAGCTTTTATATACATAATGACAAATCTTATTCCAAAAAGATGCTACCAATTTCCACTTCCCTCCAAAGACTACGAGAGTATTTTCTACACCCCTGTTCCACCCCTAGTAATACTGACTGCTATCAAGTATGAGAGTAATTGATATCTTATGAGAAGCGTTATCTGTTTATATGATCTCAGCCTGTTCATCTTAATGCCTGTCTCGAACAAGTGAGATGCATGATAAACAATTGTTCTCATGAATAACGACTAGGAAGCCTGCAAAAATCTAACCCCAGTCCCTCCCGTGTCCCTGCTTTTTCCTAGACGTCCCTCAGGGGTCTCACACTCAGTTCTGCTTCCGCCTTTTCTCTCTGTCCTTTGCCTTCTCTGTTATGTTTCCCCATTTAATGAGAGGTGCCCCGTACTTGGCTCACCTAACTAGAAGTCTGGGGACCTCGCTGTGTTCCTCTCCTACTACCTCTTACTCATCTCCTCTTATCCAACAATCCTGTCATTTCTGTTCGTTCTCTACCTATTCCTTCATTCTAAGAATATTTGTTGACCACCTACTATGTGCCAGCAGTAAGAAGATACAGAAGACAGAAGATACAGAGATCTTTGCCCTCACACTTAAATTATATAGGATGTCAGTGCTGTTGAGGGCTATGGAGAAAAATCTAGGTGGAGGAGAGAAGGGGCTGCTGCCTTAAACAGGTGATCAAATAAGGACTCATGGATAGAATGAAATTAAAGAAAAAACGTGCAGAAAGTGAGGGACCTATCATGTTTTGAAATACCTCTTGAATCTGCCCACTTCTCTCCATAAGCTGTGGCATCATCCTAATTTAAGCCACGACCATTTCGATCCTGCACTATGAGCTAGTCATCCTGTGGTCCACCTTTGATTTTTATTATCTATCTTCCCCTCAGGGTGATATTCTTAAAGTCAAAACTTGATATCTGTCTCTTGCTAAAAACCACTTAATGATTACCCTAAATTCCTCAAAGGCATAAGATACCATTTCACTAAGTAATACCTCCTAAAAGCCCACAAGTCCTCTCTAACCTTTTGTCTCCCACCTAGAGCCACAACTACCTATAGTTTTTCAACAGACACAAAGAGCTAGACTTTTGAAGTTTTTCTTAGGCCTTTCCCTCTCATTTCATAAAGAGAATAAAATGTTTTGTTTTCATTGAGTTTTTTTAAAATTTAAGATGTATTTTAGAAAATCTGCTTTTTTTTTTTTTTAAAAAAAGTAATTCATTCAGAAACGGTAGGTTTTGTGACAGGATGAAACTTTCTAATCAGGAGGGTAAGAGCTAATCAAGCAGATGAGCTTAACTAAGGTAGGGGCTGCAGCCATACATTATTAATAAGCTGAGGGCTGGTGGCATGGCCCTGGCTATTAATAGCATAAGCTAGATGGACTTCAAGTCTGAACGTGATCAGAGTACAGAGCTCTGCATCCTTGGAAAGGGAGTCTATTTGCATAACAATCGGGGTTAGGTTTTAGGGGGAGAGGAATTTGCACTGAAGGCTTCATATACTAGTTCATGAGATCTCTAGGTCAGACTTTCCCCTTACAAGAGCCTGGAGAGCTCAGAGGGTCAGAGAAGCACCAGGTCACCGGGGCAGAGCACAGCCTTGTTTTCAGAGGAACCTGTCATTGTTCTTGGGCTCTGAGGCAGGCTAGGACTATACCCCGGATCCTGCCTTGCAAATCTGACTTGTACTTCGCAAGGTCAGGCAGACAGCTCATTGCAAATCCATGCCTACAACTAGAAAGGTGACAATTAATAGAAGTCCTAGTACAGGGCTTAGAGGAGCTGATGCTGCGTCTGAAGGGCAGAATATTAATGAGGAAAAGGACAGTGCAAGTTGTCAGCTCGCCAAGGAAGGCTGTCCTTAAAGAAAAGACAGCCATAGGACCTCCTTCCAGAACCTGCTGTCCGGGGGACGGCAGGGCATGTTCTTCAGGGATTGTCATCCAAACTGAATCGATGTCAGTGAATTGGTTAATTAGCATAAGAGGGGTTAGGTATGAGAGGTGAAACACGTTCAGGGCATATGGTCAGCTGGTAGGGCTTTTGGGGCTTCATCAGTTTTTATGAATGAATTTAAAGATTAGTAAACTCACTACTTGGCAGCTGTGGAACAACATTCCAGGACCCAGATTCCCTCCCTAGTTGACAAAGAATTGTGTCTCCAGACCTGACTGAAATGTGGGTCTGAGCCTACTGACAGAAAATGATTGTGTCTGCCTTGCCAGCCATGTTTCAATAAAGTGCTAGTCAGAGGGTGGGGACTTCAGCCTTACACTGCTTGCTAATGATGTCTATGGACTGTTTGCTGGCCAACTTGTGGGAAGAAGGCACATTGCTCAGACCTCTTCTTAATGGGAGAAGACTACTGAAATTTAAAAAATACACCTACTAACTAGGAGGGTCAACTTGCAATAGATCAGCTCTTCATGGAAGCAGGGAAGGCAGGGGAAACGACTTAGATATGCTTACTTCCCTCGGAACCTTGAATGTGGTCTGGGACAGTGTGTGGCTCTCTCAGGGGCCTCAGGGGTCTGTTGGGCAGGACCTGCCTTAGGGAATGTGGAAATGAAAATCTAAGAAAATGATGATAGTTATAATAAAACTGCAAAACATGAGAATTTCTACAACCCCTATGAAAATACTGAAATGTTTGCTATATCGTAGGCGAGTGAATTGCCAGCTTGAAGTACCACAGGCTGGGTACCTTGCGCTTTATTCGTCTCTTACAACTGGCTCAGTTAATAGCCTTTCAGTTTATGTCTGCTCATTTTAAAATGACAACCTCAGATCTTGTTCAAAATCCATAATATTTACTTCCACTGGGACATCAGAGAAACACAAGCAGCCCTCAGCTGTTGGAAAGGATGGTAGGAAAAACAAAAATAGATTTTTTTTTCCTCAGTATTTTTGTGTTCGATGAATGAGGTCTGGATTGTCAGAGGATAAAAACTCAAATCTGAGGACTGATATTGAATGATACGTAACAGAGAACTAACAAACCAAGTGGGCTGGCCCAAGGGAACTGCTAAATCTTAGAATTGTGGAGAGGGATGGATAGCCTTTGTGATTGGTTTTTGCTTTGTTTTGTTTTTGTATTGAGGTTTGAACTGAGGTCCTCTGCAGTGAGTTACATCCCCAGCTCATTTTCTGATTTTGAGATTTTTAAAAATTTTTGATTTAGCTAAATTGCCCAGGCTGAGTTTGAATTTGTAATCCTCCTATCTCACCCTCACAGGGTGCTGGGATTACAGGCTTGGGCTACAGGACTTGGCTGTGTTGGGATTTTTAAAGCTTTAATAATATTTAATAATTATAGATAATGGTTTTTTCTATCTGTATATTAGATTTTCTTTTTCTCATAATGATTTTTATTAGTCTATGTTTGCAATCCATATTAATTACAAACAGGTTGGGGAAATGGTACACATACACACTGCATCTTCATCATTTTACTTCCCCTTGCCCTCTCCATATGTTGGATTTCTATAGAAGCTTTGCTGTGAATAGTTAGAAACACCAAACGAAGACCCAAATACATAGACTCTCAAACGTTGTTTGGGTTAAAATAAAAGGAGGCAGAGAAAGCAAGAAACATGAAAAAAAAAAAGAGGTCCTGGCTCATTCCCTGTGATGGCTATTTCTATGGATCAACTTGACTGAGCCAAGGTGAAGCTAGTCAAACAGGGCGAATTCTCTGTCTCTGTGCTGAACCATCTATCCACCTCCCATTCTTGGACATGGGAGCTCCTGGCTCTCCAGCCTTTGTGCTCAGGGACTTGTGTTGAGACCTCCATGCCTTGACTGGCCTCCTGGTTCTTACCTAGTTCTCAGGCCTTTATAGTTGGGAACAGCACCACCACCAATTTCCCTGGGTCTCCAGCTTTCTTTCCAAAATCATGTGAGCCCCTGTCTGTGATAAGCCTCTCTCTCTGTTTCTGTTTGTCTGTCTTCCTCTGCTTTCCTCTGTCTCTCTGTCTCTCCCTTTGCCTTTTTCCATATAATGATGTAGCACAAAGGCTCTCACCAGATGCCAGCACCCCGATCTTCAACTTCCCAGCCTCTAGAACCATGAGAAATAAATCTTTGTTCTTTATAAATGAGCCCACCTCTGGTATTTTGTTACAGCAGTGCAACAGTGTTGGAGATGCTCTGGTAAACAAACAAATAAACAAAAAAAATCCACTGATTTTTCACTTGGGCCTGAAGGTGCAGAGCAGTAGCTACACGCAGGATAAAAACTTGAGTCTTGGCCTCCATTTTGGATCTGTCTACTTTCTTACCTTAAAATTTTGGATCAGATTCTTTTTTTAATTCTGCAAGTATGTATGTTAAATTATTTAAGGAGTATTCACCTAAAATGGAATCTCTTTTCCCTTCAAGGGTAAAGACACAAAGATAAGAGTACTTAAAAAAAACAAAACTATTTTCAAGATTTGCAGGGACATCATAATCAATAGACTGTCAACTTCTAGCTTTTAAAATATTCTGTTCCAGACCCCTGCAGTGGCTCTTGTCATTCCTAAGCCTGCTAGAAACAGCACATATGGCGGGTGTTCCCAAATTGATACTCCCCCTAAGTAAAGGAAATAAATCCATGACAGAAACAAGGCAGTCCCCATCCCCACCAAACAATCATCTCATGGGACCTGGAATGGCCTCTCAAGTGATAGCAACAGGGTGGCGAAGTGATCAGGATGCACTGGTGATGATGACATTGTTCTCACTCCCGTCTGCCTGACCTGCTTCAGCAGTGGCTGTAGGCACAACAGGAAGGAGGGACACCCTCCCCTGGTGAGGAAACCACAAAACAGGCCTGAACTTGGACTTCTGCTAAGAGTGCTAGGAGCTCAGAGCTACATTTGAACTAGAAAATTAAATAAAACAATGAGATAATATTCACAGGGCACTTTGAGAAATTATTAGCAACCCCTGATCTGACTTTCTTCAAAGTAGGTGAGAAGAGTAACAGCAAACTCAAACTCTAGGCGGAAGGCCACAAACCCTATGAGGGCCGCTTCCTAAAGGATTTGGAAGCCTTCAGAGTGGCGTGATGCACACAAATACACCAGCAGGCAATGAGAGGGAAGACCTCACTAAGAGGCAAAAAGGATCAGGTGGAAGGAAGCAGACGCACTGGACAATTGTCCCTCGTGGAAGAGGAGCTGAAATTATCATGGAACAATATATATTCTGGTTTCCTTTTCATTTCCTGGGGCCTTCAGACAACCAAACACAACAAGCAGCTGCCTGGGGCCCTTACTACCGTGACTCAGGTCTTTTCATCAGACGAAGGAGAGTAGTTATACTCCTAAACAATATTCACAAAGAACGTTTTCTCAATATTGGACCAAAAGCTCCTCAAAGAAATAGACAAGAGAATAACAGTGTTATTACATACATGCAATACTTACTACATGTTGTCTTGCATGCTTTCTTGTCATTGGGATACAATATCTGACACTCACAACTTAAAAGGTCAGATTTAGTTTAGTTTACATTTCAGAGACCGTAGTCCTTCCAAGCCTGGCTGGCGGTGGCAGAAGGACATGGTAGAGCGTGTAGGTGCAGGAAAACTGCACAGCCTGTGGTGGTCAGGAAGCACGGCATGAAGGGCAGAGCTAGGGTGGGAGGTAGACACTTCCATATCACACGCCTAGGGACCCATCCCTTCATCCAGGTCTCATCTTCCTCCAGCACAAAATATCACTAAAGGATTCATCCACTTGCTCCAGTTCACTCCTGTGATTCAATCGCTTTCCAAATACATCAGACTTTTTGGAGGACATTTCAGATTCTCACACATGCTGAACAATGAACACTTTACATCATGCAGCAACATTCTTGGATAGGATCTATTATTACCATCCCATTTCTCAGGAAAAACGAGGAATCTGAGACCCTTTTATAAAGGGTGGTGGGGTGTAGGACCTACCTCCCTCTAATCTGGCATTTTGACTATTCCTGGCTGAAGGAGCCTGAGATGTAGCATGTTTGGGAAGGTCTCTCTTCACTTTCCCATTCCTGTTCCCTGAAGCAGGTCATAAAATCTAGGCTGGCGTTCCCGACCTGTTCACCCTCTTATACCGGGAGCAAAGGAGCCAGCTTATCCCTGAAGACACAAGAACAAAAAGAAGCAGAACAAGCAGGATACATTTTCCCATTTGGCTCGTGCCCTAGTCCTCTCCTCTCTCTGTAACTCTGTACTGTTCATAAAACCCCACCATAAAAACAAAACGACAGAAACGCTGTCCAACTTTTTCTGTGGCTTTCTCTCTGAAATTTCTTGTGTTGTATAAAATAAACTATACGTATTTGTATGCTTTCCTATTGTTAATGTGTCTTTGTTGTAGCGGCCCATCCCAGGAAACTAACAAGGGTAAAAGGAAAAGATCAGTTTTCTCCTCTACAAAGGCTAAGGAGATATTCTGAACCAAGATACACCAGATTCTAGACTCACCACATTAACCCACCACTCTACTAACCTCATCAGCCTTTGCTCCGAGTATGGGTCACTTCACTCTCCAAAGGGGACTCAGCTGCTGGGCATTTGAGGGCTTGAATTTGAGTCTGTGTAGAAGTACTTGAGAGTGGGGCGGACACAGGTATCCAGAGGCAGAGTGGAGAATGGGGAATGGCAGTCTCAAATTTGGGCCAGGAATAGTTCTCTCTGAGGATCCATGTGCGAGTGCAGAGGAGCTGGAGGAATCAAACCACTAGAGAACATCACCTGGAGCTCAGACAGAGCAGGTGAGACCTCTCTGCACTATCAACAAGAAGGTTTGGCTCAGAACAGAGAACACAGTACCGGGAGTCTCCAAACTTGCGCTCTGCGCTGGACAAAGCGACACCACTTCCTGGATGGAGGCCCAGTCCTTAATTTAAGCCTTAGTTTTCATTGTAAAGTGGGTATGATAATAGTCTCTTTGTCATACGGTTATTGTGGGGATTAAGTGAAGTGATACAGTAAAGTGTGTAGCAAAATATGTGATATGCATTCAGAGTTCCAGAATTGGTGTATAAAATAATAGCAATTAGAAAATAAAACAGTAACAAAACCCAGTTACTAATGGTTTCCTGATCTCCCACAGTAAATAAATCTTTGTGAAAGAAAACTCTGTTCTTTTTGGAGCCAGGTTCTTCTTAGAGAGACTACTGCAAAGTCAGCAGGATTCTGAGGCTATGTTTCTAAATGGGATCACATATAATGGGAACTCTACTCACCTGAAAGCACTTTGCCTCCTGTTTTCCAGTTCTATGTATACACCTACGCTGTGTATTCATTTAAAAAACCACATAGGCAGCTTTTACAGGTCATTGCATTGTTGAGATCCCAGGGACTCCTGCTCCTTGTAAGTCGACGCCCTGGTGATACTTGCAATTACAGATGCATCTGTGGTCCAGGTACATGACAGCAACACCTCCAGTCACACGCATTTTATCACAGTACTGCCTCGATCCATTACCACAAATGCTTTTCTGGTGTTTGCATCTTAGTTCACTTTTAAAGAAATTTCCAGTTCAGCTCCAGTGGCATTCATATCTCCTGACACTCTTGATAATTAGCTCCATCTCATTACACCCCAATCTGGCTGGAATCGGATTAGTTGTTTCCAGGTGTAAACCTGTGGAGTGCATCTTACCACACCTCTTCAAAATTCTAGGCAGGCCTTCTGCCTCCGCCAAATTAGGACAACAACTTCCAGCTGTGTACAGTTCATTACCCATTTCTAGTCAGGTAAAAAAAAAAAAAACTTTCCTGTATCTCACATCTGGTCACGTGTATGCTTATTAATTACGTACTTCTCATAACAACTGTTCCTAATTAGGACAGAGTTGAGACCTTGGTCAAATCTAGTGATTCTTTATGCTTTCGTGTTCTTGGTACCTCATTACCTTCCTTCCAAATTAGGACCGATTTGTTTTACATCCCTGCCACATTAAGACAATTGCTCTCAGGTGTGCATATTTCAGCACACACTTTGCTTTTCCAGCAAAATTTTGTTGACCCGGGCTCTCCTTGTTGTGGTATGGTGCTAGAAGGGCAGGTACTTCTCTGATCTTCTGCGTGCATCAACTCTGAATGCGGTGAATCCTGCTTGGACTTCCTGTGCTCTGGACTTCCTGTGCTCCGGGGCAGGTCGTTGGGGTACTTTTTATTATCTTTATTATGTTTCCTAATTCTGGAGAGGCAGTCATTGTGATCCCTTAAAGACAGAATCCTGAATACAATGGCTGCAGTCCACTCTTAGAACTGGTACGGCAGGCATCTCTTTGTTCCTTCCGACCTGGCAAGGACTAATCTGCCAGGCAGGGCTCGTCAGCCATGGCACAGTGAATAGTGACAGTGCTGAACGTTCAACAGGGCAAAGATGGAATGGGAGCATCAGGGTGTGGGGCTAAAGGATTCAGTCCGCAAGGCTATTAGATTTCTTCTTAAACAAAAAGAAATCTTGCAGAACTGAGGGGAAAGTATGGATTCTGGAAAGAGCAAGATCACAGTTTAAGTTTTTAGTCGGTGGAAGTATAAGCTCGGTGTCATAGGAGCTGTCTCTTTTGCTTGTCACTGCACGAATCCTGTATCACCTGAGCTGTAACAGGCAATTATATCTTTCTGACTGACTGAATGAACACGTTAGTGTTAAGAAATCCATGGATATGTCTTGACAGTTAGAATCACCCGGGTTTCGTTGCCACCAGTTTAATTTGTCGGTGTTGGGAGTTTTTCTTCCCAAGCTTTTTGCAACTTAGGATAAACCTTGGAAAACAGGCAGTACTGCAGCCCTACAGAAGCTGCTGTTTCTGGGAATGAGGTCATGCCACTGAGGGCAGTGATTGCAAATGAAGTGTCCCTCCACAGATTCTGTGTGACTCTCCATCTCGGGAGCATGGGCTCAAGAGCTCAGGCCTGGCCTTATCACTAACTTCAGGCTGATCTGGATCCACTAAAAAACATTTCTTTCAGAGGTCGGAAGCAGAATGTCCACTGTGGGCAAGGGCAGCATAAGGAATGTGTATCCTTGACTAACCATCAGGGATATTATCAGCCGTGCGGGGTAGAAAGTTCTCGTTGGGCAATAAGCTGTAATAACCCCACTTTGAGGGAGAAATAAACACACTGTATTAGGATGATAGCCCTGGCAGAAACTGTATTGATGGGGTAAGTATTTTAAATGCGTACTGGGAAGATGAAGGGCACAGTTGTATCCAAAGAGCAGTTTGTTTTTAAATTAAGAGATGCACTGACAAATGATAACAAGATGGGCAAAAGTACCAAAGAATTGCAGCAGGAACCACTACCTGCACTTCTGAGAACAAAATTTGCCAAGAACTGGATCTGATTTGTTAAGTTAGTTCTTTATTAAGGGATCTATTATTCTAAGAGTGGGTAAGTTGGAAGAGACTCTTCCGTTAGTTTCTGATCCCCAGGGCATGATAGAAATGAAACTGGTATTTATGGCATGAGGTTGCTGTCAGGACAACATGGGAAGAATTGTTAAGTACCCTTGAGCAAATGACAGTGAAGGTAGCCCTCCCCGGAAGCTGTCGTTGCTTATGGAGCTACTCTGTAGGCCAGGCTGGGTGATACAACCACAACATCCTTCTATAAGGCCATGTTTATTGTCCATCTCAAGATCTTTCCCAGTCTTATGCACCTTCTGCAAGGTGTTGTGACTTGTGCTCTGGACATTATGCGATGTGCACGTGTCCCTTGGTATCTGCAGGGAATCTGTTCCAGGATCCCTATGGAATACCAAAAATCTGAGGATGCTCAAATCTCTTCTACAAACGGTATTGCATACAACCTATGCACATTCTCCTGGATACCAAATCATTTATAGATTATTTATAATATTTAACATAATGTAATTGCAATGTAAATACTGTTCAGGGAATAATGACAAGAAAAAAGTCTGTACAGATATAGTTCTGCCCCTCCAATAAATCCATGGTGGTTCATTCAGCACATGTGAAAGCTATGGAAAGAATGAGCCAGTTACACATCATTGTCTCTGTGTATAAAGAAAGAGTTTGCTTTGTTTTCAGTGCCTCTGAAGTGAGGCCTATTTTGTTGGCCCCTTTAGCTGCAACAGCACATCTTTGGGGTTGGTCTTCACTGTAGAATATTAACTCTGTTGCTGTGTGTTAGTGTGTAGGCATGCTGGGTCCTGTGTGTGCTGGATCCTGGCTCTCTTTCACACTTTCCAATGAGCTTTAAACAGCACAATATCCCCAAAGCAGAGATATAACACACGGAAATCTTCACTCCATCCCTCTTGATGGCAGGCTTTGAGACAACTATACCATCTCCCTCAGCAACATTTTGACCATCTGTTGGTTGCTGTCACTGGATATTCTTGACCTTTTGAAGAATAGAGACTGATGTAAAGTATGTCACAGGAGAAATTTGTGCCTTGAAAGTCTTAAACAAGATTCCTAGACTCCCTTTTCTGTGTGGAATTGATACTTTTCTATTCCATTGTTACTGTAAGCCAAGCCGAGTCTACTTTTGTAAATGAGCCCTGATGTGGCTCATCTGCCATTTTTTCTTAGTTCTCGGGGTCCCTGACGTGCTATTCATCCCACGCTCCTGAATGTTCCCATGTCCAGAAAAATTATCCTGAGCACTTTCCAGCCCCTCACCCAGCTTTTCTGGCAGCTCTGTCACGTGGGATTCTCCTTCTGCAGTGGGCAGGAAGGCATGGCATCTAAGCACGGCCATCATGACCACGGAGAGAAAGCTTTAAGATAAAAGTGGGACATCTTAATTTTCCCTTGTCTCTCTCCTCCCACCTTTATCTCTTGGGTGGGTCACGTCCAAGGACCGTGCTGGAGATGTATGTTTTTCCTGGATTGTAGCCTACACAGATTCAAGTTTTTCCAGCCAGGCCGTGAATCATCCAGGTTTGTAGCATTCCTTCCTTCTGGAATTCCTAGGAAAGCCAACCTGCGGGTGTCTGCTGGATCCCTGCAGATACCCGCCACCTGACCCGATTTCTAGCTCAGCCCTGAGTATGTGTACATCAGGATTTGGGTTCCAGTCTACTTCCTGCCTCCTTAGACAATGAGTGTCCTCTTGTCTGTGTATCTGCCCTGTGTACAGCAGCATTTGACACAGAATAGGTCCCCAGGGAATGTCTGCTAAATAAATAAAAAAAATCACATTTAAGTTTTTAGAACATTTTTTGATTTTTTTTTTCCTTTTCCCTATCAAGACCAAAGTTGTTAAAAAGAGGTAGAAGATCCCCAGCCATTAGGGTGTGAGGTGTGCCCGTGTGCGATCAGAGAACATCTGGCTTTCCTTTCCATGTTTGTTCCAGTTGCCTCCTGGTCAGTGTACTGCCGCCTCCCATGACACATGACCATGGACAGCAAGAGGACACGGGATCTTGGGGCAGTGGTGAGGTCCAGGATACCAGGAACACAGTGAGTGCCCACGCCCCAGGAAAGCAATTCAGGAACAGGCTTACCCAGTGGCTGCACTGAGAAATGTCACAGCTGTCCCTCTGTCCTTGATCTTATCTGAGCAGACCTGGTTTCCTGTCTGAGGTAAAAAAAGATACAGGAGGCTAAGTGAGCACCTCAGAGTCTTTTACCCCCAAGTGAAGTTTGAGCGAGATGGAACATTCTCTATCCATTATTTCTGTCTGAAAATTAGAGTGGGAAGTTAAGCAAAGGGTTCATTCATTCATCGTTGTCACTAATTTTATGGCTCTTGGTGGTTTTGATATGGCCAAAATAAAACAATACGGCAATAAACCAACCAACAGCCTGCGTGTAAGCTACGGCATGTTTAAACTCTCCCAGAGGTGGAGATGAATAAAGGCCATGTTTTTTCCTAACTCAGAAGAGCTCCTGTTTTGGTTAGGAAAACTCATGGGAAGTCACAGCCAGCTGAGAAGCCATTTATATGATTTTTGGCAAAAGAGATAGCAAGTATTGCCCATACACTTATTTCATTGGATTGTAAAACGACAAAGTCAAAAGAGTAGAAACCCTGCTGTTTAGGTAACAGAGCCTACCAAGATGTCTTGAAAAGAGATTGAAACTTAGGTGGCAGCCTGCTTTCCAAGATGAAATTTTACATAAGTTGGGCAATAAGCAAAACTTGAGTTAGTAATTCATTCATTTATTTTTCAGAGTGGAACAGCTTGACATACTCTTTCTCCCTGGCCCAGCCCAGGCCCTTTGGAACTGACTACAGTAATGTAGTTGTTACATCAAAACATTCTGTATCGCAAACTTCCTGCAGAGCTCATATGAAATACAAAATTAAAGGGAAAATAATCCTTACACCTTCTTTCCATCAATACATCAGCACAGACAAAACTAAGCTTGGGATATGTGAAGTAACACACCAAATGTAGAAGCGAGTCTCAGGAAACAAAAGCAACTCCCCTGCCCCAATCCAGTCTACCCCGTTAGACAGTTGTGATTTTCTTGTCTTTGGTGGCCTGCTTGATGGCCGCCTGCTCGCAGATGATCTCCTTAAGCCGCTGCAGCCTGGTGTTCTGGGTGGTCTGGTCACCTACCCCGGTCTGACTGCGGTGCAGCAGGGTCAGGGCATGGATGTACTCCAGCTCCGTGTACTTCACGCCCTGGTCCACCACCAGGTTGAGGAGCTCATCAGCTGTGTTGTACAGCATCTCGTAGTACTGCCTGGGGAGGAAGAAAGATCTCTACTCAGCATCTGTTCTGTCAGCGGTGGTGATCTTGTGTGGATGAATATGCTATCTGTATGTTAATTTGCTTATTTAATCTGTAAATACTTATAGATCACCTGAAGGCTTTGTCCCATTGGACCCCTCATTTTTTCATTAATTTATTATTAGAGGTTCTCTCTCTCTCTCTCTCTCTCTCTCTCTCTCTCTCTCTATATATATATATATATATATATACACACACACACACACACACACACACACACACACACACACACACACACACACACACACACACACACACACACATTTTTTTCCTCCATAAAGTGAGATAATAGTAGTACCTACCTCTTAGGAACATAGGAGAATTAAATGCAGAACACTTAGAATGGTGGCATTCATAACGGCAAACTTATTAGAAATATAACAACAGTGTGTTAACAGCAATGTAACAAAAGTAACAGAAGTAGATGATGATGAGTGAGACATGGCCTTGATAGTCAGAAGGTTCTGCATTAAGTAGGAAAGGGAACTAAAGCGTTTCTGGTGACGAAATCCCTTCCCCTGCACGGTGCCATTTGGCCCTTGCTGCACCCAGGGAGCTGTAACTCCTTTTCTTTAGCTAAGGAAACTGAAGCTAACAGAACTCAGAGGACTTGCTCAACATCATAGTGACAGTGAGTGACTATGCAAGGATACAAGCTATGCTTTCTGACTCAGACTCGACAGCATTTCTTCACGCACACAGACAACCCAAGCGGAGAACAGTCCACGTTCCACAAGTGAAGTATAAACCATGAATTTATGGCAGAGGAAGGAGATGTCATGCCGTATTGGGAGAAGAGTATAGGACCCAGGACAACATCACATGGCACAGACTCTGTCCAGCAGGGCTTCCAGACAGTGACATCTGGAAGGAGGGAGGAGCACAAGCAAAGACAGAGAAGGTAAACCTGCTCTGAGTGGGAAGGGTAGTGGAATGGCACAGTCCTGGAAAGGCAGTGAAGCCAGAGGAAGAAGGTAGAACATCTGCACATCATCTGAATATCAGGCTATGACGTCAGCCTAGCTGAGCCAATAAAGATCACAGGGAACACACACTCTCTCTCTCCCTCTCTCTTTTTGTCTCTCTCTTTCTCTCTCTCTCTCCCACTCTCTCCTAAGGACCATCTGAGATCAAATATACCATCAAAATCACATTCTAGGGATAAATGTGAGAGCAGAATGCAGAATACCAGAACAATCTGGGAGAGGACTGGTTATAATTCTAGAAAAAAAAAAGTCACTTGACCATGAGGTCCTTGGCCAGGGTGGTAAAGAGCAATGCCTGTGTTATGGTTTGGATCTAGAATGTCTCCCAAAAGCCTCATGTATTTGGATGTCGTGGATTCTGGGCATGTGGTAGACTATGGGTGATATGGGTGCGTGGTGGATTACTGGGCATATGACCTAGAAGGGGTGGATCACTGGGGCCGGAAATGGAAGGGGCAGATCTCTGAGACTCACTGAGACGTGACCTGGAAGGGTGTATGTAAGCTCTGCCCTTCCTTCTTGACTTGGCTTTCTTTCTGCCATGTCGTGAAGAATTTCCTCCAGTCAGGTCACCACCATGTACTTCCACCATTGCCAGCTGCCCATTAATGGACTGTGTGAAACTTTCTGAACCTGTGAGCTAAAATAAATCTTTCCTCCTGTGAACTGTGGATGTTGGATAATTTGTCCCAGCAAGAAAGAAGTAACTAAGACAGCCTGTAACCGAAATGAGCACAAGGGTGATTGGTAAATGCAGAGGCAAGATGAAGATGGAGTTGAGAAGAGAGAAAGGCTACCGCCCATCTTCCTTAAAATGAGTATCTCCACTACTAGGTCACTAGGAGTGTGCAGGATTCTGAGCGGAGACTTGCCCAGTTTGTACAACCACTCCAGTCTACCTGGTACTAAACTGCTTGTTTGGTGCACTTCCCAAGAATATACATTTTACAAAATTGCTCAACAAGAAATCATGTATGAAAGCAGGTAAAAGGAATGAAAATTTGGGGCTTGTGTTCTCTGGAAGCTCGAAAGGACCAATTTCTAAACCGTTCTGTTACCTGGGGAGCTTATGAAAAGTGCAGAGAGCTAAGTTCCTCAGGTACTGTGATTGTCAAAGGTTCTGAGCCAGCCAGGATCTCTGAGCCAGAATCTGTTTGGGAGGGCAACAGTTACGAAACCATTCTCATTGATAATAACCAAGGAGCTAAAAGCAGCAGGTAGGACTACAGAAGGAGTAAGTGATTTGTGATATTTTTTCACTGAAAAGTAAACAAAAATTGGGGTTCTCTGCATTGCAATGTTGATATTTTCATCTTTTTTCTTAAGAAGTAACACTGAACCCATCAGCTGAGTTGCAATTGGATTTCTTTGAAAAGCCTGATGAATTGTTTCCAGGGATACTGGCTGGTTTTCTACAATGGCTGTCATTCCATGCTGGGAGCAAACAGCAAGACAAAGATCCCTTGGCTTCTGGTACTGGATCTTCCATTGTGGTAAGTGACAAAGGTCATTCCACTTAAGTCTGTAATGTTTCAGTATCCTCTGGGCAATGATGATTTTTTTTTTTATATAAATCCCAGAGTGACACCCTGAAGTGGACTTAAGGATGAAAAGAGTTCTCGGCAGCTTCAGATGAACAGTGTGCCCAAACTGCAAAGCTGAGTTATTAAACAAAATTGACAGGTAACTGATGGTGTATTTTCTATAGTTACGGAAAAACTTCCCTTATAACCACGATGATATATTAGATCATAAGAAAACATAAATATTTAAAGACAGAATGAAATTCATTTATCTTTCAGAAAGGTACCAGTAGCAAAGACTAATAAATCGCATAGCAACATTTAGATGTGGAAGTGAGGAAAGGGCGCCGCAAGGTGCCCTAGAGGGAAAACAGGGAAATGCCCCGAACTACGCAATTAGACTGAGCTTCTGTGATAAACACTGACACACTGAAATGAAATCATAGAACCCCACAGGGATAAATAATTCATCAATATATATTCGATGAGGCCCCAGGAAAATGAAAGCTTAGTCTTTATCATCAAGCATGAAAACAGCAGCCATGGCTTCCAGGGCACCACAGTTTGCACTAGATGGGCATTCACTCAGCTTCCTGGATGGGATCAGGGAGCATGAATTTGATTTTGACGTTTTCTGGCTCATGACTTGTAGAGCAAGACTCCTTCATACCCCTAATATTCAGGGGCCAGGTGCTGCATGTGGAACAAATGTCTCACTACAAAGATCAAGAAGTTTTCCATCACCCTGGTGGATGCGACGTTCTGTGAGGAAGTGTTTGCCACCCCGTGGTGTCTCTTGCCCTTGCTGTGTCACTTTGGGCAGCTACTCCCAACGTAGTATGAACACAGGAGGAGAGGTGAGGGGTGATGGTGGAGCGGCTGTTAGCATGGTGTCAGATAGCTTGGCCTTGTGGTTACAATTACACGACAACACTGATACTCTGTTGTTATGTAAACACGCCATTTTATTGTCCTCATGTTCACTCTAGCAACAGACTGCTCTTCCTTGTGTATTTCCCCCCTTAATTCCTCTTGGACTCCATCTCTGGGCTGGGCACAAACTCAGGGCCTCATGTATTTGGGAGCATAAGCTCTACCACTAAGTTACATCCCCAGCACTTCCCTTACCCCCCTTGTCATATTACAAAGATGAAAAAATCTTTTTAAAGCTTTATAATGAAGTTTATTTATCTTTATAAATACCATGCAGAATATATAAACTACATGGAAAGATTACATAGCAAAAAAGATACAATTACACATGCACATGTAATTCTATCATGAAGATATTGGGCACATCTTCCCATAGTTCTCCTCCCTGACGTAGTGTCTCAGCCCGTATCTTTTTTATTCCTGAAATATTTAGAGTGCAACACAACTGGATATTCATTGTTTCCAACTATGAAAACATTCTTCCTTGAGATAGATTTTATAAGCAGAATTAGCCAAAAAGTAAATATATTGTGCAAGAATTTCACAATATTGCCAAATTGCTCTTTGATTTTTAATATACATAGCTTTATATGTACATCCAAGAAAATTGTTGCTATAGTTTTTGAGTATTAGCATCTTCCTGACCTTTCTGTCGAAGCCAGGAGACGTGAAGGAAGGAGAGGTTAGTTTCTCACCCCTTATTCTACTTATTCTACTTCACATTTTGGCGTGTTTAGGGTAACAGCTACTGCTGCTCCCCTGAAAGTTATGACCAACAGTTTGTTTTCATATTTTGCAAAATAAAGTGTGAAAGCTCCACTAAAACTATCTCTTCCCACAGCACTCTCCTTCTTGTACCTGCGCCCTTCAGTAACGTTTGGGTGTGAGGTGCTAGGAAGCTTTGTGGGCTGTCGGAAGTCCCTGGACAAGGCCTGGCAGTCTGCCTTCCTTTACCTGTGTGTGTGTGTGTGTGTGTGTGTGGGGGGGGGGGTGATTCAGAGTCCTAGGTCCCTGAATGGACACGATGCTTTTAAATACAGTTGTGTCTTGGCACCTGTGAGGGATTGGTTCCAGGATCCCCCACCTCAAGGGCTCTTACATAAAATAGAATATTGACATATAATGTATTCATATCCTCCCATATATTTTGGATTATTTATAAAAACGAATACAATGCAAGTATAGTGCAAACTGCTGTCATACTGTATTGACAAGAAAAAGTCAATATATCCCCAGTACAGAAAAAACAACATGCTGTGTCCACAGCAGAATCTCCAAAAGTGTGAGCTAACCTTTCAGTCTTCACAAATAGTTTGCCTCACATATTACAGTAATGACAAGGTAATAAAGCCCTGTATATATAACCTGACGAATTTTTGTAATGAGCCTGCATTTTGATAGCAACTCACCACATGAGGTCAGGTGCGAATGCTTCCACTTGCAGCACTCATGATGGTGCTCAACAGGTCTTAGAAATATTTCAGACTTCATATTTTTGGGTTAGTAACCTAATAACATTGAATAATCAATAAACAGATAAAAATCTCATTAATAATAGAGAGGTGGTTTAGCAGAAAGACTTAGAGAAGTACTCAAAAGAACAACTAAACTCAGATTCAGATCGTGTCTTTAGTTTCCTTGTTGCTACTAACCATGTGACCTCGGACAAAAACTGTCAGCTCTCTGGATGTTTGTTTCTTAGGTGAAAACCAGAGAGGACACAGCAGATGCTACTGAAGTACTGACACCATTACTGGGTTTTAGGAGTGTCAGAGCATTCCCTGCCTGGTCCTTTACATCATGAGGCTCCCATCAAAATCAGGTGATGTTGGTTCTGCCAGGCAATGGTAGGCAAGATGTATCAGCAATTGATTTGGAAACATTCTGGACAAGTGTAATCTTAGCTGCACGTACTTTCCAGATCAGTAATAAAAATGGATGATAATCCTGTGCGTCAGAAGAATAAATTAAGTTATTAAAAATGTAATATAATTGCCCTTATTTGTTTTCCCCTTAAAGAGCTCGGAGTTTATTATAGACATAAATGAAAACTCTAATTTGGAATGAGTTGATGTTATTTTCAGTTCAGAAATGAGAAAGTTAAGTTAGAGAAAACTAAATATTTTTCAGAGAGTTAGCGGCTGAATTACATGGGTATCAATGTCAGGATAGTTTTTAACACTCCTCACACAGACTGTACAGGTTGTTCCTCTGGGCAGGGCATTCTAGAAGAAAGATCTATTGATTGATTGACTGCAGTACTGAGGATCTAACCCTGGGCCTTTGTTCTGAGCTACATCCTCAGCTTATTATTTTGTTTTGATTTTGAGAAAAGGTCTTGTTAAATTGCCCACACTGGTCTCAAACTTCAGATCCTCCTCCTCTGCCTCCCAGGTGTTGCATATATTCCCTCAGCTCATGGCAGCAGAAAATCAGCTCGGAGATAGAAGTAGTCTGGAAGTATGTGGCTTTCAGGGTTGCTCAGGCCTCTATGTTAGTCATCTGTCTACAATTTTTTTTTTTTAAATACAAAGTGGCACATGCCTTTACCCTTCATCAACAGCACCATATTTAAATGAATGAACAGGCTGGGAGTGTAGCTCAGTGACAGAATGCTTGCCTAGCATGTGAGAGACTCCGGGATCAATCCTCAGCACCATGAAAAGAAAAAAGAAAAGAAAAGAAAAAAAAGCAGCTATATCTTTTGGCATAGGTCTGATAACCACCGTGCTTTGGCAGTACGAGGGCGTCTCTCCTGGGCAGACTTTACAGGTTATAGTCAGCTCTGCTCATCCCTCTCAGGAACATAGTCTGACAGCTGTGATAGGCAGCAGCCTCAGCTGCAGCAAGAGCCTGGCTTGGTCTTTCATCAGAAAGTAAAATTGCTCAAAACAAAGGATTTTCTCCAAGACATCCCACTTCTGTTGAGATAAGGAAGCAGTCCCAGGCCCAGCTTCAGTCACTGGAATGGGTAGAAAATGTGTTTGTTTCTTTAGTCGGCAATTTTACCTCCCCATCCCTGAAACACATTCTAAAGCTATAAATATCTATGGCTGAAATTTCCTCTTCAACAACTTATGGACTCCTACGTCACTCTCCGCTACATCAGATAATTTTTTAAATTAAGTTTTCTACATCAGGGCTTGAGAAGGATCTGCATTTTAAATTTCGCACAATTAAAACTGTGTCTCTTTGGTCTGGCATTGCCTTTGGTCAAAGCCCGTTTGTATGAATAATTATTCAGTCCATTAAGAAGTCTGTTCAACTCTTTCTCCCATTTTGAAGGTTTTAATAAATATTGATCAGGCACATTTCTGTTTGCACTTGCCAAAGCAATTCTGATGGATTCATCTTCTGATGTTATCAAATAATGAAATATGAAAGAGTGAATAGAATTACCCTCTTGTTCTGTGATTTTTTATTTAGGCCCTTCATTTTACTTTCACAATTGTGTTTGTCTCACACTTCTGTGAATGCTCTCTTGATTACCAAAAGGTGAGCCTGGGTTAAGGAGAGCTACGCTGTGCTTGAATACCACTATAGAGTCTTTTCAATTAAAAAAAACAGTTTACAGAATATCACTGGAGGGTCTTTTCAATTTTTAATAGCATAAGTTAATGAAAAGACACAACATTATGAACTTTGGTGGCCACAAATCTATATATTGTTTGTCAACTAGCACGAGCCCCTTATATTGCATATTCTCTATATTTCCTTGCTTAGGAATTTGGGCGACAACTCTTGAGGTATGCTGAACAGAGGCCCTATGGCCTTTTCAGCTTTCAGTAATGAAATAGAATTATTAACTTTTCAATGAATAATGCAAAGTATTTCTTCAAAGGAAACCTAATATTATCATTATTAATGCTTAGGAAGCTCCAATGACATGTTAAATGATTACTTAACACGCCAAGGTATAGTCCTTGGCTTCAAGAAGCTTCTTTTATATTTGCTTTAAAAAACTAGCTTGGGTATGGATGGCACATGCCAGTAATCCCAGTTACCTGGGAGGCTGAGGTTGGAGGATTAAATATTCAACAACAACCTGGTCAACTCAGCAAGATTTTGCTTAAAATAAAATAAAAGGACTTGGGATGCAGCTCAGCTATAGGAATGCCCCTTGATTTGATCTCTAGTACAGAGAAAGAAAAAAGGAAGAAAAGAAGGAAGGAAGGAAAGAATCCAGTCAAAACCTATATCAGAGATGTCCAAGGAACAGGCAAATGTTTTATTTTAAATTAATAGAAAGCTGGTGGCTTACCAGCTTTGGCCCACGAGAACGGATAGAAGAGTCTGAAAGCACTAGCCAGGCTTAGCTGGAAGTGATGATGAGAGATAGTGGTGGGCGGACAAGTGAATGTCTGGCGGGCTTTACTTTCCTGCATTCATCTGTTTGCAGTGCTGGGGATCAGACCTGGCCCTTCTCTATGCTAGAGAAGTGCTCTTCTACTGATCTATATACCCAGCCCATTTCCGGGCATTTATGATATGAAGATTTTGCAAAGCTGAGAACGTTCGTTCCTCTGGAGAGGAAGGCCAGTGGACACAGCCTGGATTATATGGCTTTCTTAGGAAAATATTGGAGCATCATGCCAGGCAGGCAAACTAACGGACTGCAGCAGAAGCTAGTCACTCCTAGGCTGTGACTATTGATTATGTGGAGGCAGAAGCCGGGTTGGGGCATGTGCGTCCTTCACAGCAACCCGCTACAGCGTTTGGACTGCTCTCCAGCTATCACTTGCCTGGGTCCCCCAAAACTTGATCTTTTATGTCCTCTTTGGTGACCCCACTACACCTCTCTAATTTGTCTGGGATTTCCCTGCTTGCTGAGACGAAGCTGTTTTGTCTCAGCAAAATGTAACAAATAGTTTAGGCTGAAAGGAAAAAAGGTTTGGCAGTGGAGCCAACAACAATAACAACAACAACCAAAACCAGTGGATTATTTGGGAAGCGTGAGCATATGCAAATCAGCAGGTCCCAGTGGTAAACACTTGAGGGTGCATTAACTAAACCCTTAGATTATTTACAAAAGAGCAAATCTAAATAAACCAATGCTACAAAATGGGCCATCTGAGATTCAAGGATGTGTGATTCAGAATGGATGTCAATTAGAAAAATAATGATCTAAATAGGAAGGAGCAAATGGAAATATGTACAGTATCCAGCAGGGTTTAATTAAGGACCCAAAGACTCTGGCAAACGTGATGGATAGCCGCGGGAGCGATGTGCATTTGGTGGATGAAAAGACCATTGTGGCACATGCACACTGGCATGTCAGCGAACCACTTGATACAGTGCTCTTAAAAAAAAATCTAGCAAAATGAATTTATTGTGAATGGCTACCCCTCATAGGACACAGGCTAGAAAACAAAGGGGAAAAATCAAGGCAAGTCAACAAATTCAGAGGAGAAAACACCTACTGAATGCTAAAGATGCGGGCTTTGTAACTGATCCCACTTAATACCTTAATTAACGTGCAGGAAGACACAGACAGTGGCGGAAAGGGCAAATGCTAGCAAGTGGGGGAAGGCTGTGAACAGTAGCAAGGAAACGAAATAACATGAAGGACTCCAGACACTTTGAAATTATGGGAAGCAAATTAAAAAAAAGGAAATTCATCTTAGTGAAATTCAAGTGATTTTGTCTGGAAGAGAAGGTAACCTTCTATTCAAGAGTTGGGAGAAACTTAATAGCTGCAAGCAAATGGCCAATGGGCGTGTGGAGGGGAAGGGCTGAGGACCAGGCATTTGCTTGTTTCCTATAACAAGCAGTACTAGTGATAGGGTACATAACTGTTTTTTACTCCTTCTCTGTCACTTACTATATGAGTTATCCATTTAAAATGTGTGATTCAGAGTTACATCTCTTTTTTAAAAATTTACATTAGGATTGTTTTGAACCCGTGATCACAAAGATGATGACCACGGTATTTACTTGTTAGCTGTGTGAATGTACAAGGTTATTTAACCTTACAAGCTCTCAGTTTCCTCATCTGTAACATGGAAATACAGGTAATACCCAGCCTACAGGGTTAAAGACTACACGAATTATTATTTTTAATGCTTAGAAGAAGAGTATCTGGCAAGTATGTATAATATAAATACTTATTGATTAAACAAAATGAAAGGTGTAAAAAAGCATAAGATGCAAAGTCTCTTTATCCCTGGCTTCCAGTTATCCATCCTATTTTTTAGTTACTGGTTTCTAGAGTTCACTTTTATGTACATTTACATTAATACACACACAAGGTTAGGGGTGTGTGTGTATACATTATAATTAAAGATAAACAGTGTTTACATGCTGTCCTGTACTTTTTCTACTTATCAATGCATCAGGATGGTTCCATTTCAGTGCATATCGACCTTCCTTCATTCCTACCATTCATTTCAATGGCTGCAGAGTAGTCATTTGTATGGATGTGCTGTAATATATACTGATTATCTTCAGCCAGATTGCAGGCTTCTTGGTGACAAAACTATGTCTTATGTCTCTGAATTGTCTCCAGTGCTTATATAGTACCTTTCAAAATCCTTTTTATTTGTTTACTTGTTCAACAAATACTCAAGTACCAATCACATAGCACATGATATGCAGGGCTCCATGGATGCACAGGCGAGTAAAGCACAGCACTGCTGCCTGCTGACGGCCTGGTGTGAAAGCGGCCATGCACTTCCAGCAACGTGGCAGTGTCGGTAACACAGGTAGGTCTGCAGACAGGAAGGGGTGGGTCTTCATAGAGCAGTCAGGGAAGACTTACTGGAAGAGACTTTAAGAATAAGGCAAAGATGAGAGAAAAATGTCTCCTGGTGCACAGAAAATGGAATGTCTGACCTAGGTGGGAAAGTAGGAAGAGTAGGACGCTTCCAGGGAACTACAAATGGCTTATTTTTCTTCAGAATGCAACAGGGTTGGAGGGGGTGGGAGGGGAAGAGGCTGGCATGGAAAGAAGATGTGTGAGTCACACAAAAGACTTTGGCCTTTGTGGATGGGGGGGATGGGGATAAAAAGTAGGTTGTCTTTGAGCCAGAGTCTCATTCTATCGTCCAGAGCCAGTTCTGACTTCCTAGGTAGCCCAGGCTGGCTCCAAACTCACAGCGACCCTCCTTCCTCAGCTGGGGAGTAGAGCCCAGGGATTACCAAGGCAAAGCGAGTGTTTTGAACACTGACATATGACCCCAGCCCAAGAATAGACGGTCTTAAGAGTTGTTAAGCTTTTATTCTTTCCTAGGTTACTAAAATGAGAGAATTATCATTATTATCAGGACTAAATAAAAGGAGATGTTTTAATGCTCCTTAAAAAGAAAGGAAATAATCTTAGCACATAAAGGCTAACTGTTTAATTTTATGAGAAAATCAAATTCATTTTTATGTCACTATCTTTAAAAAATTTCCCAGGGCTGAGGACCACCAAGCTTTAGTTTGCCTTCCCATGCCTCTCCTGCCATTTTGGAACACATGCTGTAGATGATGATGGGGAAGTAACCTTAAGACAGACAATTTCAGAAAGAAGTCACACATGGTGCCTACTGTGTTTCAGACTCCCAGCCCTCCGTAGAGGCAGCATCGGGAGGTCTGAGGGGCAGGAGAACTTGAGACTGCTGGATGGCTGGGCTTTCTCCTGGATGGCTCAACTTCTTCTTTTCACTCAGACCATGTCAGCCTCATGGAAGATTTCTACACAGTGAATGTCCCCAAGGTTACAGCTCAAGAAAATGAGCTTCATACAGAGAAAGAGTGCCATCCCCCTGAAGAGGACAATAAAACAATATATCCTGACTCGCATTTCTAATATCTTTCTTTCATTCACATCAGCACAGTGGGGACCGTTATCGTACACACACCTGGATGGAGACAGGCAGAGGCTGAAAGGGACAATTAGCAGTGAGAATGGAGGAGACTAACGGGGCACCTTATAGTCAAACCCTTGTCCCTGTGCCTCGAGGGACTGCTGCTGCTGACACATATGAGAAAGGCATGTAGAACGTGTGGAGGATAGACATTGGGCAGGAGCGCCATCTCCTGACAACCACACATGAAAGGTTTGATGAGTTTAAGTTGTGGATTAATAAAGGGGGTCCCTTGACAAAGCTCAGGCTCAGAGGTTCTTCTGAAGTTTTGGACC